>JAMXBB010000005.1:91368409-91968409 GCA_024138015.1 Lumnitzera littorea
TTTGTATTTATTTATATATAAGTCTTACATATGTACATAATTATAAATACATACATATATACTTGGTATATACATATAATTACCACTCATGGAAGTATACTAATATATATATATACACTATACGATTATATATATATACTAAAATAATTATACATGGATACACACACACATATATATATAACTCACGGTACACACATATACATAGATATACTTAGTTATTTACTATAAATACTTAATACTAGTCATATGTATACAAAGAAAAATACATAATACATACTCTCCCGTATAATATACCTATGTACATATATGTATAAATACATAACCTTATACATACATATTTAATTAAATCTAAGTATTTTATGCACATAGACTTGTATTAGTTATGTTATATGTATAAAAATACTATACAAATACTTTATTTATACATGCACATACTATATAATATACATCTACATAAAAATAAGTACTTACCTTTTTCTTTTAATTCTTTCCTTCTTCTTTTCCTTCTTCTTTCCTTCTTCTTTCCTTCTTCTTTTCTTCTTTCTTTTTCCTTTCTTTTATTCACGTTGTTGCTTCTTTGTTTTTCCTTTTATTTCACGTGTATAATAGCTTTGATTATAAGCTAAATCTTAGATAATCATTGCAATATTTTTGCTTGTTTAATTATCCAACACTTGGCATTTCATTTTTCTCACGTGGGCTGCTAATTTAGTTTCATTTTACTGATTTTGGTTTTGGTTTGTGCAGGACGTGGACTTGTAGTGAAAATGGAAAGAAGGAAAAGAGATAAATTGGAAATGAAAGAGAAGGAAAATGAAAATTATTAACAAATATATATAATTTTTCGAATCATATAAATTATAACGATTCTCCTCGTAAATTAATTTTCAAATTTCTATGAAATTTTATCAATTTAATTGGTATCCGTTACAATTAAAATTTTTACAAGTTATTGTAGCGATTTCGTTAAAATTTCGTGCAAATAGGCGATTTAATCGAAAATTGCAATCGACTATAATTTTATCACTTTTGAGTAATATTTAACTATTTTATAGGTTTATGTTTATGATTATGATTTTAGGGTTTCAAGCAATTTTTGGTTCAATTTTAATTAATAGTGCATAAACTAGTTTTAGGGTTTTAGTAAGCGATTTAGGGTTTCGATCAATTCCTAAGGTTTTGTTATCGGTGTTATATTTGATTTATTAAATTTCGTAGTCTTTTATTATTACTAGCCTTATCGACTTATTATACAGTTTAGAACACTTGGACTTGAGTTAGGATTCAACTACTATTTTTCCTAAGGTTTACATTATGCAAGTGTTCGATACTGTTTGACAATTATGAAATTACTTTAAAATATAATAATGTACTGATTGTCACACAATGAATTTAGTAGGATTTGATCTGTCTATGATTCTGATTAACCATACAGTAATTGAACTTAAGGATATCTGACTAGAACTAATTAAATTAGAACATGCATAAATATGCATTGCATAACTAATTTCGACCATCATATCACACGAAGATAGCGAAAGGTAATACTGGGGTTGATAATAAATTCTTATTATAGTGTTTTAGTATAATGCATACGTACAATATGACCTTACCCTAGCCAACAGGAATAATAGGTATTGGAAGCGCTAACCACTTGGCTAAAGGTCAAGTCCAAAGACCTCTATTTAGGAGTGAGTGTAAACTATAAGAACTCACTCACAATCATACTTGGAACTAATTTTGACTAAAACTGAAAATGAACATACCATTTATTTTTTAATATGAAACACGAAGTTTCATAGTTGCAATAGTTCAAGTATGATACCTAAATTTGATTATGCCATGTATACTTCAACCCTGACTTCGAAAGGCATTAAATCTAAGTTACATGTAGTACCTAGTCACCTATATATATTTGTTTAGCATTCTATAGGAGCATGCATTCATATGTTTGAATTAAATGGTTGAATAACTTGTTTGTAATATGGTTAAGGGATATCTCACTAAGCTATTTAGCTTATACCCCCATAGATTACTTATGTAAGAGGACTTATTTATTGTGCCAAACCGTAGAATGCCCAAGGTTAGAGGATTATCTTTCGGTTGGGGTAAGTGTGAGGTTAGAGATAAGAGTATATCTCTACTACTAAAGTAAGATTTTAGAAACCCCTTATGTGACATAATTTATTATTAGATTACTCTCTAGCATGTTAATGACTTAGTATATGTACTATGTAAATATATGATAGTTATAGTTTAATAGTCATTTATTATAACTGTGTTATGATATTACTTATGCCTGCATAACTCTTGGGTTGTAATAGCAGTAGTAGCCTTGTATGTCGCATAAAGGGTTGTCAATTAAAAGGGTAATTAATCTACTATCCTTTGTAGGATATACAATGCTCACCACAACTAAACTACCCCTTAGGTCATGACATTGTGATAAGATAAAGTACAATTTTCTTTGGGCAATCTTAATGAAAATGGGTTTTGGAAAGGCTTGGGTTAAGTAGGTTATGGAATAGGTGAAAACCATATCTTTTAACATCATGTTTGTTGGTATATGTATGCTTAGCTAGACTATAAATAATACGTATCATTTAATTATTAGTACAATTGGTTGTTTGTTAGAAGTATAGGTAATATATAAAGCTTGTAACTAACTCTGTTATAGTAATTCATTTTCGTCCCATCTAAAATTCTCTCTTGTACAGTTTCCTTTATTTTCATCTATAGAGATTAATGGCAAAACATCAATTCTTCTGATCCTGGTAATCATAGTTCATTTCATATGATATCAAAGCTTCCAAGTATTCAATTTTGATTCATCTCATATTTAGGTAGTTTTGGCTATTCAATTTTGCTAAGGTTACTAATTAAGTTTCAATCATGAATAATCAACAAGTTGTTAATCTTATTCTTATACATAGAGATGCTACTAATTTTTATCCACTCACATCTCGAATTCAGATAATCCTTTTATGGTGATTAGGAATATTGTTTTTAATGGACTTAGTTTTCTATCTTGGAGTCGAGCTGTAAAGCTAAGTCTAGGAGGAAAACTTAAAATTGGATTCATTGAAGGAACTATACCTAAGCCTAATGATGACTCTCCAGATTTAATTTGTTAGATAAGAAACGACTATATGGTGAGATGTTGGTTGTTAAATTTGATGTCAAATGAAATTTCGTAGAATTTTTTGTATACTACTTCTACCCATGAATTGTTGAATGAGATTTGTAAGAAATATGGCCAAGGAAATGCTCCAATGATATACCAACTGCAATATGAAATTGTCAATTTGAAGCAAAGGAATAATACAGTAGGTGTGTACTACAATCAACTTCATAGATTTTAGGATGAATTACATGCTTTCAATGTGTATCTTAGTTGTGAATGTAAGCGTATGAATTGTTGTACTTGTCCTTTAAGTGAGCATATATCAGTGTTTGAGTCACAAGGGAAGCTACTCCAATTCTTAGTGGGATTAAATGAAGGCTTTGAAGCAGTAAGAAACCAAATTTTAACCATGGAACCTTTGCCATATGTTGATAGAGCCTTTTATCTTGTGCAACAAGTGGAAAAACAAAAATCAACTACTAATATGAATTATGTAGATGCTAAGGTTGTTGCATATTATAGTAATAAAGAGACAATTAGTTCTAGTGACAAGCATTAGTTTAAAGCTATTCAATGACATAAGTTGGTGTGCAAATATTGTAAAGGAGAGGGATACATTGTAGACAATTGCTTTCAAATAAAAGGATATCCAGATTAGTATAAGGGCAAACAAGTTGTGAAAGGGAATCTGAAGTCTTTTATGAATGTTACTATTACTGTAGAAAACAAAGATTATGCTGCATATGATACGCCATTTGATTCAGATACTAATCATACTTTGAGTTCATTTATTCAAGCTCAACAGCCAATACATAATATGTGCTCAAAGTTGAAACATGTATTAAATCCGATGAAAGGACAATTTTGTGCAAGGGAGAATTCAAGAGGTATAACTATTGTCAATGCAGCATTTCATTATGCAAGTACTTCTCACACTTGTTCTTATTCTAACACTTTTAATAATAATTTGTGTACTTGAGTCGTTGATACAGGTGTAACTAATCATATGACCCCTTTTAAAACCTTACTTACAAACATCACATCTTTAGAAAACCAAACTTCAGTTCAATAACCAAATGGATCTTTGAAGAAAGTCTATTTCTTTAGTACTATAAAGATAACTGGGAACTTCATTCTTCATCATGTACTCTATGTCCCTAACTTTAATCATAACCTACTTTCAGTTCATAAAGCCCTTTTGGACAACAGTCTAACAACAATAATTGATTCTTCCTCTATTTGTTTTTAAGACCAAAACAATAGGAATTAAGTTGCTTCTACCCCCAACGACTAATGGATTGTATCTTCTCAAGCAATCAACAAGAGAATGTTTTAGGAATAGTGAAGCTTATGTACATCTAGCTTCTTCTTCTAATAAGTCAGTTTCCTTGCATTTGCTTCATGCAAGACTTAGTCATACTTCTCTTTCTAAGCTTCAACATATCATGCCTTGTAATAATGTTGATGTTTCTCAATTTTTTTGTGAAACTTGTCAAAAGTTAAAATTGCATCGAGTATCTTTTACTAAAAGTGTTTCACATTCAATTTCTTTGTTCCACTTGCTTCATGTTGACATTTGAGGGGCCATATAGAGAGCCTTCTATTACTAGTGCTACCTTCTTTGTTACTATTGTTGATGATTGTTCTAGAAACACATGGACTTATTTGATGATTCATAAGTTACAATTGGCTACTATTTTTCGTAAGTTTCTTGATTATGTCTTTAATCATTTTTTTTTTTTCATCCTAGATTCATACAATCAAATAAAGGAGTTGAATTCTTATCACATCATTGTCAACATTTGTCTAGTGAATTGGGTATTGTACATCAAAAGACAACCATTTATACCCTACAACAAAATGGAAGGGTTAAACAAAAGCATAGACACATTTTAGACATAACTAAAGCATTGAGAATTCGTGCAAATTTACCAAAATGGCGTATATTGTCAACAACATACTTGATCAATAAGATGCCAATGAGGTTGTTAAGATGGAAATCACCTCATGAAGTGTTGTTTGATCAAAAACCTTGTCTTGATCATCTTTGTATAATTGGGTGCTTATGTTCTATAGCACAACATCCTATTTCCATGGATAAATTTGAACCTCAAGGAGTTAAAGGGGTGTTTCTCAGATATGCACATGGAATCAAAGGGTATCGCATTTATGCTTTGGAGTCTAAGAAGTTGTTGATTAGCAGAGATGTAATGTTTTATGAGAATTTGTTTCCTTACTTAAATGAAATAGCTCTATTATCTGATTCTTCTTCTATCCCTGTTACTCACTCATTTCCTCATGTTCCACTTGGTTGCAATGATTCTATACTACCAGGCTTTTCTCATACACAAACATCTGTTACTGATTCTTCTCATCCTTCTTCTGCTGATGTCTCTATCATTCCTTGTTTAGATATTGATGTTTCCTCTTCTTTTGGTTAATCTAATTCTAGTGATAATTCCTCAGTTGTGCACAAGTCTTTACGAATTTCTAAGCCTCCCTCTTGGTTAAAAGATTATGTTGCTAATGTTTTGTCACACACTGATGCTATTCATTCCAATTCTTCCCCTATTGTTTTCCATCCTTTCTTTCATCACAAAAGCTTTTATCATTATCCACAAGACTTTGTCAAATCATTTGCATCTATATTAACAACTTAAAAACCTTTTTGTTATTCACAAGCTACTTAAATGAATGAATGGGTAGATGTTATCCATAAAGAACTAGAAGCTTTAGAACACAATAACACTTAGGAACTTACTAGTCTTCCTAAAGGCAAGATAGTTATATGAAGCAAATGGGTATATAAAATAAAATATTGACCAGATGGTAGTGTGGAATGATACAAAGCTAGATTAGTTGCTAAAAGGTATACCCAAGTTGAAGGTATAAATTATCATGACACTTTTTCTCTAATTATCAAACTTGGAGCCGTGCGAATTCTAGTTGCTATAACTACAATTAGAGGTTAGACTCTTTTCCAATTAGATATTAATAATGCTTTTTTACATGGGTTTCTTGATGAAGAGATTTACATGAAACCACTTAAAGGTTATTCTTAAGCTGAACTTAGTCAAGTTTGTCGGCTTAAACAATCATTATATGGTCTTAAGCAAGTATCTCAATAATGGAATCATGAGATTTATCAATTTTTTATTCATCATGATTTTGTTCAATCCAAGAATGATTACTTCTTGTTTGTTAGGCATGGTGTTGATGATTTTACTGTTGTTTTGGCATATGTTGATGATTGACTTATTACTGGCACAAGTGTTGCAGCCATTCAACAGCTTAAGGTTGATCTTCATAATGCCTTCACCATTAAGGAACGTGAAGCACATTTTTTCTTAGGACTAGAATTATTTCAAACTCCACAAGGGATGATCAATCAGCATAAATTCCTTTTAGATATATTAACTGATGCAAGTTTGAGTGCTTATAAACTAGTTGTTGTTCCTTTGCCTACTAATCTTAATCTTTTTTCATGACACTAGTCTTAAGCTTGAGAATCCCTTACCATATAGGAGATTAGTTAGGCGCCTTCTTTACCTTACACTTACATGGCCTGACTTATCATTTTCAGTTCATCATGTGAGTAAATTTTTATCAAAGCCTCATGTTGCTCATTTCCATGCTACATAGCGTGTTTTGTTATATTTGAAAGGTACCTCTTCTCATGGGTTGTTTTATTCAACAAATGCTTCTTTAGACCTCAATTGTTATAGTGATGTAGACTAGAGGTCTTCTTTGCCTGATCAAAAGTCATTGAGTGGTTTTTGTGTACTTCTTAGTGGTTCCTTGCTTTCTTAGGAAACTAAGAAGCAACGTACTATTAGTATGTCCTTAGTACCGCAACATAAGTGCTGTAACTAAGGAATTGATGTGGGTTACTTCTATTCTTTGTGATATGCATATGGATATGCAATTGCCTATTTCACTCCATTGTGATAATAAATCTGCTATTCAAATTGCTCTTAATCTGTGCTTCTATCATCACACCAAACACATGGAGGTTAATGTCCATTTTGTTAAGGATTACGTTGCCAATGGTTTTCCAAAACCAGTTTATGTTTCTTCTCAAACTCCATTAGCTGATTTATTAACAAAGTCTATCTCTACTCTTAAACTTGAGAACTTTTGTTTCAAGCTAGGCCTTCATTCAGCTCCATCTTGAAGGGGCGATGTTGGTATATGTATGCGTAGCTAGACTATAGATAACACATGTCATTTAATTATTAGCATAGCTGGTTGTTAGTTAGAAGTAAAGGTAGTATATAAAGCTTGTAACTAACTTTGTTATAGTAATTCATTTTCGTCCATCTGAAATTCTCTCTCACACAGTTTCTTTTGTTATAGTATATCAAGGTAGTGGCAATGACTATATCTACATTAAGTTTCTTTTAAAGTGGTGTAATGAAGTAAATAGGCTAATTGCTAAATTTTGGTGGGATCATAAGAAAGAGGAAGGGAATGTTCATTAGTTAAGCTAGCATAAGCTAACGTCAAGTAATGCTAAGGGGCTATGGGGTTTAAAGACTAGAGCCACTTTAACTTAGCCCTGCTTACAAAAATGACTTGTAAAATAGAGAAACATCTAAAGGCACTGTGGGTAAGAATACTCAAAGGATTATATTTTCCAAAGTGAAATGTCAAAGATGCCAAGATAGGAAGTCGGGATTCATGGGCTTGGGCTAGTATATTTGAACTAAAGGAGATTTTATTCAATAATATTGTATGGCGTATAGGAGATAGTGAAAGGGTGCAAATTGGAGATCATTGGTTACCGACTTTGGAAAATAAGAGATTATACTCTATTTTACCGGATGAAGTTAGAAGAATGGAAGTGAGCTCATTGATAGATAAGGAAATAGGTTGGGATTTGAGTTGGCTTAAACATTACCTTTCAATAGGAGAAGTTAGGGCTATTAGGAGATTACCTTTGTGCATCACTGCTAGTAAAGACAGCTCGCGACAGCCTTTAAAATAAAAGAAGAGAATGCACTACTTGATATGCGTATCATAAAATACATGATCAGTCACTTCCCTTTAACAATAAACCAGGTTTGTCCTAGATTACATCGCTAATGTGGAACAAAGAACGGAACAAGAAAACACTACATAAGATCAAACACTTCTTATTGTGAGCTTTCAATGATTCAAATCCTGCCATGGCTAATCTTGCAGAGGAACATTTGTTCAAGCTCTTCTTGTGTTTTTTGTGGCCAAGTAGAGACCATCGAGCACGCTTTGCTTCTATGTGAATGAAATGACATGGTCTTGTTTGGGACATCAGGCAATAGAGTGGTTAAGGAAGAGGCGTAGAACTTGGCTAGTTGGTGGGAAGAGTGCAAGATTGCTATGTCAAAACTTGGAAAGGCTGATAAGTTATCGAGTGAGGCAAAAATCGTAGTCATTTTGTTGGTACATCTGGTATGATAGGTGTAAGGCCATTTATGAGCACAAAAATGTCTCTCCCATATACACTACAGGAAGAGTTGTTCATCTGTTTCACGAGATTGGAGCATCTCTTCTTAAGTCGGAGATTTGTGTGGAGAAGGCTATGTCTGGTTTAGAGCTAGATGTTGACGAGTCAGAGCATGGAGGAAAGAGTTAAGATTTGGATAAAAAGGTGATGAGAGACCACTCAGTCATGGCTAGGGAAAGGAGTAAAGATCTGTGTAAATAAAAGTGAAAGAATAACGCTAGTTGGTATGAAGAGAAAGGGCTACCTGTCAATATGCAGCGAATGCCAGGACAAAGGGGAGTAGGTGTAACATTGGGGAAGGGAGTTAAGACAAGGCTAACTCATTGATGCATAAAGAGTGGTCGGCTCCATCCGTCGACAGCATTAAATTAAATTTGGATGCATCTTGGACTTCTTCTACCTCCTTAAAGGGGCCTTAATTCTTGGCCATTCAACATTATCCATAGCTCCGCGTGCGGAAGCGGCTGAGTGTCAAGACTTTGGGCTTGGTGTGAAGGTTTTACAAAATGAGGGTTGGAGTAGGATAATTTTTGAAACAGACTGCTACATGCTACATGCTTTACCAGGCGTAGGATGGAAATGTTGAAGGGCTTCACTAGTCTTCCCGGCCTTTTTTTTTTTTTTCCTTCAGGCCCAATAAAAGCTCCTAAACTTAGTAGATCAATCTTTTAAATATCATTTTGTGAAAAAGAAATGCTAATCATATTTTAGATCGGTTTTCCTCTTTTCTATTGATTGGTGGATATAGGAATGCCACCAGGCCAATGGGTTCAAAACTGGTTTTGTAAAACCTAAATCCGAACCCGATCTACTACCTTATAAGGCTTCACACAACCCTCTAGGGTATTCTACGGGGTTTTTATCTTATTTTTAGAACCCATCCTAATAGGATTTTATAAAACTTATTAAAAACCCGACTCGATCTATTGATACTAAAAAAATATTTAAAAATTTGATTTACAAGTATATACAAAAAATTAAAGCAAATAACATATGAATTGTTTTAAATAATAAAACAAATAGCGTATGATTATTCAAAACTAAACCAACTTTTTTTTATTTTAAATTAATACACAATTAATGAAAACGAGATGGATGAAGATTAAGAAATGAATCCTACTGATTGAAAAAAAGAGTAAAAGTAGGAGAAGAGAATCACAAAAAATGTAAGAGAGAGAAAGAGATGAGACCAAGGTTCTGGTTTTCTGAAAAGATAAAATACGAAAAAAATAAGATATTTTTTATTAATTATTATGTTTTATTATTTATAGCTAATACTAAATTACTAATATTGTATTATTATTTTTAACCAAGTTCAGGTTTTTTTTAAATCCCAAAATTTTATCTAAAATCCTATAGAATTTGAGAACTACTTCCAAAACTTTATATGGTCAAATCCTATAGGTTTTTAATAGGTCACACAAGTCGAAAACCATATAATAATCCAATTGCAACACTAGATGAATACACACCTCATTCTCCCTGGAAAGGCTAATCTTAGTGGATGTTCCTGCATGTCGATCATCTCATGTAAACCTTGATTATGGTTGATCATTAATAAAATATTAGTTTATTGGATGGGGAAAAAAGAAAAAAAAAAAAAAAAGCCAACCGTATTACATATGTTGATTCATTCTGTTGCACTATTTTGATTGTATTTGTATGTTGTAAAAATACAAACAAATAAAAACGAGAAAACTTTCACTAAAAATCCTACATCCGTATACCTTTTGTCATATGAGTTTTGAATTCTTTAAAATACACTTCAACCCGATAACATAGAGTCCAATAACAAGTATTGATAACATAAATAAAATTATATTGTTTTTATAGTAGTATATTAGAAGATATCTATTTTTTATTGTCTACGAGGTGACAAATCAAAGTCCACGATTTAATCATTGGTTAATAAAAAAATAATCAAAAAAAAAAAAAATCAACACAACTTTAATAGAGTCATCTTTTCCCAATCATATTTTGTCTCTCCACCCATTAAAATGTGCCTCATCAGATAAAATTGAAAAGGAAAAACAATATTTTCAAGTGTGAATTTTCTGGGGGAAAATGTAAAAAGAGAAAACGTGTTTGGCTTTGCTTTACGTTGCTAAACAAAAGCTACTGGATATATGAAATGAGAGATCACATAGTAAGATTATAATAATTAACAGCAACAGGTTGGATCCGGCTCTCGTTTTCCTAATAAATTAGCTTAATTGCAAATAGCTTCTAAATTATTGATGACCTATCCGACCGGACGTTAGTTGCTCGAAACTTTTAAAGATGTGCGCATGCTTCATAAAACATTACCAAAGCTCTAAAAGCTTCACCATTAATGGCCCTTTTAATAGAGAAAAGATGTAAAAAGTAATATACAACATATATATATATATATATGATATGTAAATATCTATGATATTTTAATAGATGATAGTATTTACAGAATATGAATGAACCTTTTTTTCTTTTTAATGAGTTTTAAGATTTTAACAATGATAGTTATTTCATATTAAATGAATTCAGATTATAAAAGTTTTTTATTTTTTATTTTTTATTTATTCATACTTAACCATTAAGGAATATTAAATTATCCCTTATATTAATTCAACTGCGCCCCAGGTCACATCCACTCCGGCAAACATGCCAGTTTGCGTAAGGCAAAGAATATCAACATTTTCTTCGGAACGGAAGCAAATAACGAAACTGGGGGTCACGTTAAAGAATACCTTTTTTTCTTCCTTGTTTTATGCGCAAGTTACCTCCATAGATCGTGTCGAAATTCCTGTTTCCAGCGCTTGTTTATATTCTTTGCGATTTTTGGTTAATTATAAAAAGTTAGTTGTCACGGTAATACAATTGTAAATTAGTTAATTAGAATAAATCATTTTAAGGTCACTTGTAAAATTATAAAATTACAAATTTATTCTAAATTTCCTTGATCGCATACTCAAGCTCGTTCAGGATTTGTGTATTCCACGTCTTTTGTACACGTTTATGGGCACTAAACATTAAATCTAATGTAAATAAAGATTTAATCAAGCCAGTGTTTTAAAGATCCCGTTATATATCAAATCAAAGTTAACCAAATTCTCACTAATATATAGTCTTACAATGATAAATCAATCTGATATCGGAAGTTCAAAAAGCCATGCACCGAATACATATCGACAAACCAAAAGATTTAGTGGATCTAACAACAACAAACAGTTGGATTGTAATATAAAAACTAGAGTGATTCTATAGTTTTGGAAATTGGAAAATTATTAATATAAACCCAAAAATGAAATAAAACTATAATTATCTATTTATTTCATTGAATGACATAAAGTTATAATACCCTAGGAAAAAAGAAAAAATGAAGCGAGTTATAAAATGATAAAAGTCATTCGACTTCTTGTGCACTCCAAAATTGGATTCCTTCTCTACAAACTCTAAAAACCTTCAAGATAAGTCAGAAAATTTATTAAATCTTATTGGTTTATAGTAAAGAAAGTTTGATTAACTTGAATATCTTGCGGTAGTGCAAAAGTAATCCATATAAAAAAGGGGATCACAAGGTTTATGCAACCCTATAGGACTTT
This sequence comes from Lumnitzera littorea, assembly GCA_024138015.1. Taxonomy (NCBI): domain Eukaryota; kingdom Viridiplantae; phylum Streptophyta; class Magnoliopsida; order Myrtales; family Combretaceae; genus Lumnitzera; species Lumnitzera littorea. The sequence goes on from JAMXBB010000005.1 coordinate 91,380,597, forward strand.
GGTGCCTGAAAAGTCAATTGCGGAAATTGAGGTTTCTGTTTGAATTTAAGAGTTATACTTTGATCTTTTAGGGTTGTGCGTAGTTTAGCTAAGGGAAAATAAAGAAACTTTAAAGGACCATTAAAAACAAGGTAAAATATCTCTAACACCATAAATTTTCTATAATTCTTTTTTTTTTCTTTTTAATAAAATTTTGGTGATGATGTGGTGATTAAAGTAATAAAGTAATGGAAATTTTTTATGTTGATGGAGTACATGTTAAATTTAAACCAAGGGTTTAGAGATGTAGAATTTTTGAATTTTAGTTGATGAGGTTTTTGATGCCAGGTTAGGATGTTTTAAGAAATTAAAGGTGATTTCAAAATAAAAGAAAAACTTGGTGTAGTTTTTAGAAGTCGGATTGGGTTTAGAAAGCAGTTTTAGTGGATAAAATGATGGTTTTTTGAAGTACAGGAAAATCAACACAGTCTAGTTGACACGATCATGTCAACACGGGGCTATTTTGGTAAGAGTACATAAAGTGACATGATCAAATTAACAAGACTATGTCCCAAACCGCATCATAAGGTTGTTTTGGTGGGAGCATAGAAAGTTACACAATCACTTTAACATAACCATATCACAAGTTGTGTCACTCCGAGTGACCAGAAGTGATCGATACAAAAAGTGACATAGTCAAATTGACACAATTGTATCGCAAATCATATCACTTACCATGTCCCAGTAAGTTTGCGTTTTTCCCTTTATTTGATATGTTCCTTTGTCTCATCAAAAGCAAACCTCTTTAGTATTTCATTAAGTGAATTTAATGAGAATTAAATAGTTTAAAAGTGAGTTTTAACTAAGGAAAAATCACTTATTCAAGATTTAAGGAGTTTAATGTGTATTTAATGTTTTTAGGTTCTAAAACTAGGCACAATTCCTCAATAACGGGTTCCAACTATCTAAGTATGTGATATATACTTGTTGTATGTGAGTGTTATGATAACATATTTAAAATAAAATGGATTAAATATATATTCGACTTAAGTATCTCTTTGCTACTTGTGCTTTGCTTAGAGGCAACCCCAATTATCCAATTGCGCGTTGTCCCTTATGGAGTCTCATATAGAGATGATCCGACATAGATTAGGTTGTTGTAGAGGACCCAAAGAGGCATGCCCAACATTAGGTTATAAAGAGGCCCGAAGATGAATGTCCAAACACTAGGTTTTGATACGAATTATAACTTGACTAGGTCATGAGGACAGCTACTATGTGTTGTGACCTTAGCTTAAAAGCAAAGATAATTAAATAAATTGTGTAAATTATTTGTTTTGCATTTAAACGCATGTAAATATGTATTACTTAATCACATGTAAATATGTATTACTTGATCACATATGTGTGGTTAAGTATTACATACTGGGTACATATTGGATTTCGACTCACCTTTTCATTTCTTTTTTCCTTAGCTACAAGTTAAAATGATGTCTATGGAGATTATGGTTATGGAGAATTTGCCAGTTATAAGAGTGCTAGAGTTAAGGATTGGAATGATAGCTATTATTATCAAGGTGATGGTTATAGAGACTATTATTATGATGATAGTCAACAGAATTAAGGATAATCATGAGGATTGAGATGGGAATTGTTGTTACGACTTATTTTATTTCACAATTGTTTATTAGAACTAAGTTGTTTGATTTCATATACGTTATTTCTATTATGAGAGACAAGAAAGTCATTTAATTTTGTTAGTACATTGAGTATTTATTGAGGAATTTGAATATTATGAAATAAGAATTTTATGAGATTACTGATACCAGTAGTTATTAATATCAAAGTTTAATGTATTCATATGTGCTTTTAGAGCCTAACATGTCAATAGAAAACTAAGGACACATAAGATTTGTAGCATTCTAGGTTCTGAGGCATTACGAAAGTTATGATGTAATAGCAAAATGAAATAAAGCTGTAATAAGACCTACATGTGTTAAGTTTTATTTTAATGGGGGCATTTCGGGGAAAAAATCAATTTCAATATTGAATTGCTATCTAAAGATTTGAGTAATGAATTTCTATTTGATATTTTAGATAATAGGAATTTCTTATAAAATTACAATTACGAGGCTAAGTTGCAACTAAATGCTATTATAACTCTTCTATAAGAATGTGGTTATAATGAAAATCCTATTCTGATGAATAGGCGACAAGAGATATTGAATACATATCATTCCAAATGTCATACTAGACACAAGAAATTTCATTTTCATGGTGTCATTAACATGTTTTTTCTATTTTTCCAAGAAGAATATTTTATTGAAAAGTTCAAAAAGTTGGAATGAGTTGAAAGGAAAAACCTTAGGAGATATAGTTACGTGATTATTTACAATAAATTAATCATATGGGGTGCCACATTCAAATCCCAAAGTTTGTTCTCATCACCTTCTTGCTTTTGAATACAATCCAATTTGCATATATTTTTTTCTTTTGTGTTAATAGAAGAAAAGAACAAATAGACCTATATATCAGAGAGAAATCATCTACAATAATGTTTTATAAATTTCATCTACAATTTCTAGTTTCCAAAGAATGACAAGCTGTTGAAGAATTGGTTTCCAGACATATTTGGACTGCTTTTTATTTTTTCTGCTAAACAAAGTGCTTTACAAATTACTAATGATCCAAACATCCCCATATTATCAACTACCTCACTAAAGAAGTACCAGCTAAAAAAGCTCTATCATGATTTCTTGCAATAGCTCCAACACCAATCGATCCATCCCTTTTGCTTCATGCTCCCATGCCACTAGTAGCTATCTATCCATATAAGTAGTGCTGGTCTCCTTCATTCGTCATCCTATAATCTCAAACCACACTAGATTGGTCTAGTCACATAGGATTAAGAGGTGCTCTATTTATTTTTCTTCTTCACAAAAAAAAAAATAAAAATTCAATTAAAGTATTATGTAAACGTTTTCTTAAATAAGTTTTGGTTCGATTTATCAAATTAAAACAAGTTTTCCATAGCAAGTGTTTCTATTTTGGATTTCTTTTGTACAAGCTATTTTAGTAATTAAGTATTTGTCCAAATTTAATGTTGTGGACTAGTTTCTTAAGCTTAGAGTAGAGCTTAAAAAGTTGAGCCCAATTTTAAGGATATCTTAGGGAGATCGACCTTAATAGGTTTGAAATAGGGCGCGTTAAACTAGTTTTTTTACTCTCATCCTTACTTAGTGTTTTACACGTGAAATAACCCTGAAGAAGGCCTTTTGTTCTAGAAATCCCTCTTTAGCTTGTTTTATAAGCTTTTACACTTATTTTATAGACTTTTGGCTTACTTTTTAAGAGTTATGAAGGCCTGCACTTAGCTATGCCCATTTAGTCTTAAAAGTCTATAAGTAGTGTTGTTGGTGGATTTTAGTAATTAGAATTATCTTACAAAGAAAGGAAAAGCTCTTGGTACCGAAGCCAGTTCAGTGCAACCACTCCAATGCCTAAGTTAATGAATGAAAATAAGGGAAGTTAAGTGAGTAGCCAAGAGTTATCAAATGTCTCTTACAGTATTTCCTTCATGTATTTATAAGCGAATGTCATGTCTAAGTAACAATTATCAGAATAATTAATGAAACACGTAGAGGCCTCTTAATCAGATACATTTTGGAAATGTAAGGAGAGTGGGTAATTATATAATATAATCGTGTTTGGTGATAACGGTTTGCGCCACTTTACTTAATTTAAATCTAATGTTAGTCTACGTTTCTCGACATTAGCTTAGAATCGAGTTACTCATCGTGTTAATGTTACTCGACACAGTCGGGAATAGAGTCTCTCATCATGTAGGCAGCCGAGCAATAGATTGATGCTCTACAGGGTCAAGTAGGGAATAATTTCCCAAATGCCAAGTAATCAGAAAAGTTCTTTGATTTTCGAGAGATGGATCGTATCTTATGCGAAAAATCGCAAATTTCAATTTTGCCACCTGTCAGAAGCTCAAGTGATGGCATGAATGACAACTATCACATTAGCTATAATTATACCGTAGGCCATAATAACTGTCAAACCCTCAACAACCGTTAGATCTCTCTCTCAAAATACGTATTAGTAATCTACGCCATCTTCTATTCAACAATCATTTTCAATAAAGTATTTAAGAGTTTTTCAATAACAAAATCAGACTTTACAATCATATTCATAAGCTTTCTCTTACTTTCGATATTTCATCTTCAACTTCAAACTCTTTAAACATTTTGAATTTATAGCCAATTAGGTATGGTTCGCAACGTAATTCATCAACTTATCATTTCAGATTTTGAAGCAATGGAGACTAAGGCTACTTCTTACTCACAAAACAAGAGCAAGACGGCGTGTTCCTCGAGTAGTTCGGCCGATAGCATGGTGGAGCGATGGGACAAACTCACTCGAATCAATAATTTAACAAGTACTGGCAAGACCTTTTAAAGACATGTAATCTCAAGAGGCTAAGAGAAGAAGAAAGAGTGTATTTTTTTAGGGAGCATGAGTTCCACATCTATTTGAAGTATCTTGATTTTGGATTACACTTCCCTTTTTTTGCATTCATCAAGCAATTCTTCAATTATTTCTAAATCGCACCGAGTATGTTTTCACCAAATATATATCAGCTTCTACTAGCTTTTGAAATAATCTATGAAAAGGTTGAAGTCATGGCTACGCCTCAACTATTCCCGTACTTCTTTACAACTGGGAGGCAACTTGACTCCTAGTACCTTGCCGCTACAAGGCATGGACAAAAGTTCATAGATGAGTTAAAGTCTAAGATCCATAAGTGACATGACAAATTTGTGTCAAAAATTTCAGATGAGGAGTTGGATTTCTAAACTCAATAGACCAAACCAATCCATACTAAGGACATAGAGTTGATGTCAAATAGTGCCTCTACGATAAAGAAGATTCAGGAAAGGAGGAAGAACAAAATGTTCTTCTTGGATGTCGAAAGGATAATAAGGTGTTATGAAAGCGGAGAGCTGACCTTTTCCAAGAAGGAAGGTACGCTCATGAGTAGCCTCCGTACTAAGTATAGCTACAAGAGGAAAGCCGTTCTCATGACTTGGAGAAAGAATTGTTGTCTTTGAACCGTACTTAGTACAGAGAATGTAAGTTCATTCATTTTCCTCGCATTAATATTAATATGTCTACTTCGTATTGCAGATATGGGTGTTGGTTAGGTAAATTTAACCAAATTATTGGCCCAAACCAAGGCTAAGAAATCGAAGGCTGACAAGTGCGCAGCCACTATCACTACCATTCGGCCAGCTACTATGAAGAAAGCAGCAAAGGAGGGTGTAGCGAAGCAGGTGGCAACCCAAAAGAAGACCTCTCAACTGGCTGAGAATCAAAAAGGGAGTAAGAAACCTAGATTTTCTAAGGAGCCACATACCAAGGCACTTCTAGTTTAGGATATTTCATCTACTGTAGAGTCGAGAAAGGGTAGTCGAGAGACCCAACCCCAAAAAGAGGCTAAAGCTACCATGGCCGCTAAAGAGTCATCACTAATAGTGGAGGCGGTGCCAAACATTAGTAATAAAAGACCTAGGAAGAAACTTATCGACCAACTGCCTACCAATAGGTCCAAAGAGTTAGACGAAAGGATGAAGGACGCCATGCGCAACAAAGTTCTCAGCATCAGCAATGCCGAATTCGTCCCCAACACAAAGGTTGGCGAATACTTCATCCCGTGTTAGAGATACACCATCTTGCATACCAATTTAACCTTAGAAGATAGAATAAAATCTTTGGCCTTGATAAAAGGCATTATTCTTCCCAAAGACAAAGAAATCGTGGAGAAAGACGTCAATAAGGTCAATGGTTGTAATAAGGCTCATATCCAACCAAGCTATATGATGTAAGTATCTATTACATCCTTTTAACTATTAGGTGTGTTTAGTTGCTAATACTCCTATTCGTTTTTAGATAAGTGGCCACATTCTGATAGCCCTGGACAAGGCCGACAAAGAGATGAAGAATATAATAACAATAATAATCTTCAAGTATTCCACCAAGTCATCTGGAATATTCATTATTCTACATCATCTTAGTGTAGAAAATTAATGCGTACAACTCCTCCAAGGCCCAAACTACTGCTGTTGAGAACGCAAAAATAAGGGCTGAGATGGAGGCCAAAAATTACTAGGAAGAACTAGCTGCTAAGAAAGTAGCACACTCTTTGGCTGCTGATGAAGTCTTGAGCCTTAAGGATAAGGTTAAAGAGCAGTACAAGGAAGCTAAAAGCTTAAAAGAGGAGCTACAGAAGAAAAGAAGGAGTGATGTGGTATGGGCCGAACTCTCTATACAATGAGTGATTAAGAGGACAAGCTCAGGATGCAAATCAAGGAGTTGGCAACCAACAACACAAGATTGCAAAGTCGTGTTGCTGAGTTGGAGGAGACTGTAAAAGAAGACCTTCTATTCAAAAGGCACTAGATATCGTCACTCCTAATCAATAATACAAGAGACTATTGCAAAAGAAGTTGTTAGAGGGAGTCTAAGCAATAAGAGAGGAAATCCTTAAGCTTCACCCCAATTATGATCTCTCGTACCTAGATTTCACCAACATCAACAACAAAGTCGACAACGGTGACAAGGACAATGGTGAGGAATCAGGCGCCGAGATTGATATAGGAGCTAATAACGATGCTCGTGTAGAAGATCCAAGGGAAGACAAAGAATGCTTGTCAAAGGAAATCTCCTATGAACAAAAAGAAAAACCTACCTGTTCTGAGACCCCAAGTGCCGAAAAAGAAATATGCTCCAAGAAGGCCCTAGCCTCTGATCCAAAAATTGATTCTACTCACTTTGAAAATAGGTCATAGGGTTGTCTTGTAATTTTAATTCTTTGTATGTAATGCTTCGGGCCGAATGGCCGAGTATTCATAATCATATCACGATGAATGAAAAACACTTTCCATATAACTTTGTATTTCTGGTATGTTTTATTCCGCACACCGTATTTTCCTAACATGTATGATTTTCTTCTTCTTGTTTATTAATATGCATGTTTTATTTCACATGCTCTTATTCTTTAGCATATTTTACTTCACACACTAAGTTTCTCGGCATGTTTTATTTCACATGTCTTTCTTGCATCTTTTATAGACATTGTTTGTTAACCATTTGAGATGTCGACTAGCCATTTTACTCTGCTATAAGATTGATTTCTGAAGTTCATTAATCGCGATAGGCTTGCACTTACATCAGTTTGTTTACCATATAGTTTGAACTTATTAACTCGTCAGTCATAAATACTTCCAAAAACAAAATAAAACATCAAATATAACTATCTCACAAATAAGTAGGCAATCGCCTTACAAGACAAATGGAAATGACCATCATCCAAGCAATCAATTGAAATATATAGGCATTCCATGCTCAAAGGATGATTGATCCATCCAAGACTCATCTTTCAAGCAAGGTGCCAATTTACAACTCTACGAGACCATGGATAAACTTTTTTGTAGGAGAAATTCGATGGAAAGTTTGTCGCTTAGGTTAGGGAATACCATACTGGCCAACTTAGACAACTTATCAGCAACAATATTGTTACTTCTCGGAACCTCATGGATTGAGAAAGATTGAAATCCTTTTGCGAGTGTTCCTACCACCAACAAGTACTTACTCATTTCTTCTTCCCTTGCCACATAATTTCCTGTGACTTGATTCGCCACCAATTGTGAATTAGAGCATACTTCGAGTTTTTCGACCCCAATCTCTTTTGCCAGTTTGAGTCCAGCAATCAAAGCTTCATATTCCACTTTGTTGTTACTGGCTAAGAATTTGAATTTTAAAGCATAATTAACTTTGACATTGTAGGGGCCTTCAAGAACAAGACCTACACCACTTCCTTCTCTTATGAAAGAACCATCCACATAAAGGTATCATACGGGTCTCTTGGCAATATCCTCACCATTGAACTCAACAAAAAAATCTATCAGCACTTGAGCTTTTAATGCCATTCTAGGTTTATACTGTACACCATAAGCACTTAGCTCTAAGGCATATTTCATCATCCTTCCGAAAGAGTCTAGCCATTGCAATGCTTACCGCAATGGCTGATCATTAAGGACTACAATTTGGTGAGCCTCGAAATATGGTCTTAATTTCCTTAGTGAGGGAACCACTACTAAAACAAACTTCTCAATTTTCGTATACCAATGCTCTAGCCCTTGCAAGACATGACTCACGTAAATGCTCCTTGCCATCAATTCAGACCAATACAGAAGAAAGAGCTCAACGGCTGACTGATAAGTACAAATATAAATTCTCTAAAGATGGGTGTCAAGAGTATCGGAGGTAACGCAAGGAATTCTTTGAGATCATTGAAAGTCCTTTCACAATCATTGGACCACATGAACTCTTTCAGATTCTTTAAGATTTTAAAGAATTCTGCGCACCTATCCGCACTTCTCAACACAAACCAATTAAGGGCAGGTATTCACCTGGTGAGTTTATGTACTTCCTTAATTGTACGAGAAGATTTCATGTTTATTATCGCCTCAATCTTTCTCGGGTTGGCTTCAATGCCACGTTGAGTCACCATTATCTTAAAAAATTTCCCGAAGTTGAGCCAAAGACGTACTTCTACAGATTAAGCTTCATGTTGTATTTCTTGAGAGTAGCAAACGTCTCCTAAAGATCAACAAGATGCCAATCCTCTATCATGTTCTTCACAATCATATCATCAACATATAATTCAACATTCCGGTAGATCTAAGGTTTAAACATCTTGATAACAAGTTTCTAGTAAGTTGCATTGGCATTTTTTAGCCCAAAGAGCATCTTCATACAGCAATGCATTCTAAAATTGGTAACAAATGACGTGTGAACCTCATCCTCCTTATCCATCTTAATTTATTTGTAACCCAAGAAAGCATCCATAAAAGAAAGCAACGCATGTCCAGTAGTTGAATCTACCATCTAATCAATTTTCAACAGTGGAAAACAATTCTTAGGATAGGCCTTATTAAGATCCATGAAGTCTATGCACATATGCCACTTACCATTAGACTTCTTGACTAGCACACAGTTGGCTAGCCAAGTCGGATGAAGCTCTTCCTGAATAAATCTTGCCTTTAATAGCTTATGGACTTCTTCTGTGGCTGCTTATCTCTCGAGGAAAAAATGTCTTTTCTTTTGTTAGATCACCTTTATGTTTGGATCAATCTGTAGCTTGTGCATCATAATGTCTCTAGGGATACCCGACATGTTTGAAGGGGACTATGTAAATACATCGGCATTGACTTACAAGAAGTTGATCAAACTTTGACCAATGTCTACTAACAAGGGTTTCCCTATCTTTGTTGTTTTCCCATAGTCATCTCCAAAAGAGATTTCCTCCATATTATTCCCGACACTTTCTATGCTAATTGACTTTCCTTCTAAACAGACTTCTACTTGAAGTACCTCTTCTCATCTTAAGGCCCTCTGTACAAAGACCTTGCCAACTGTTGATCTCCTTTGCACACGTTAACTCTCATAGGAGTAAGGAATTTAGCTTTGAGATGTGTAGTGGAAGGGACGATGCCAGATAAATGTTGATACGGCCATCCCATAATCATGTTGTATGAGGACTAACATTTGACGACGAGGAAGTCCACTTTATCTTTCGCAACATTCTCACCATCTCCAATCTAAATTGGTAGAGAGATTAGTCTAGCTACCTAAACGGGTTTATTATTGAAGGCATATAAATCATATTTATAAGATCTTAGTTTATACCTTGATCTTTGCTCTCATTTAGTCAAAAGTGTACTAAAAATGATGTCTACTAAACTTCTAGTGTCAACAAGAATTTTCTTGACTTTGAAGTTGGCAACTTTCGCACTAATAACAAGTATATCATCATACAACCTCTACATGCCCTCAAAGTCTTCCTCTATGAAAGAGATTGTATTGTCGATCTTGACCTTCTTACCCTAGATGTTGAAAACATAATTTTTGGCATTAGTTAGACTTGAAGAGCTTAATTGGCCTATAGCAAGTATGCCGACAATAGTGTTAATTACTCCATTAAGTGCTCTGCTAAAACTCCAATCCCTTGCATATCTCCCAACAACAGTTGGCTGAGTGTCATTCTCTTGTTCCCTACGTCTCCTCTGAGACAGTCTGTCAATATTCTCAACATCATGCACTAGGAACTTGCACAAATGCCCGCGTTGAACTACATCCTCAATTGCATTCTTGAACCGGATGCATTCATCTGTATTACGGCCTTTGTCACATTGGAAATCGCAATACTTATTATAATTTCTCCTTGAAGGATTTCCTATCATTCTTTCCAGCTACTGCAAGACGCCTCTCTACCCATGGACCTCCATCAATATGTCCGAAATTGGACAATTAACAAGTGTGTGGGCAATATGTTGGAATCCTTGGTCTCTTTCTCTTGGCATCTAAACTTTGATCATCATTTATCCTAAGTCTATCTTTTGCACTTCTCCTCTTATCATTTTTCTTATCTCCTCTATTCTAATTGGCTTCTCACCGAGCATTTATGTTATCTTCTTGTCGAATGTATGAGGTGGCCTTGACCTTAAACCCGGTTAAAGTTCTCGGTTTTCTTTGCAAGAGACTTCAAAAAGACTCTACGGGGCTTGACTCCATCAATTACAATGTTGAGGGCCACACTCATGTCCAATTTTAGGATTTGGACCATCTCATCCATAAACCTAGCTAAGTAATCTCTAATTAACTCATCTGATCTTTGTTTGATTATGTTAAGGATTGAAGAATCCTTAATAGAAAGCTTACTTGTAAGGAAGTGCTAAAGAAGCACTTCTACTAATTCTTCGAAATAAGAAATGGTGTTTGGTTTCAAATGTTTGAACCATGTACTAGCTGCATTCATCAAGGTTGAGAGGAAAGCTTGACAAGCCACTGCATCACTCAAATCGTACAACTTGGCCAACGTGCAATAGTACTCCAAATGATCTTCAAGATTTTTTGTTCCATCATAAATTTCAAACTACCACAGCTTAATGTGTTATGGTAACACTTTCTCCACAATCTCGGGGATGAAGGAGCTCTTCTTGATTTGAAACTGCTTACTCGTTGCAACAGGGGTGCCAACATGAGATGGCTGACATGATGCAACTGCTGCGGTTACTTACCCTTATTAGTTTTTTGAAGAGCAAGAACCAAAGGTCCTATAGTAACCTTAGCTTGCTTTTTCAGCACTTCGGGTGAATAGATTGAATCATCACTATTCTCAGCGTCATTATCACCATGCTCCTTATTTTGATTTAGGTAGACACTGTTATGAAGGAGATTAAGTGATACGAATTCCATGGATAAATACACGGACCCAATATCATACAAAAACCAATAGGTAGGTCCAGGCCACGAGATGGCCCGAAAAATAAATGAAAGTCAATGGTTGAGCAATCCCACGTACTAACTTTATGGATATAATATATCGTAAAACCACACACGGACCTAAGCTAATACTCGATATAATGCATGAACACTAGGCTTAGGGATGCTCGCTACAATCCTCGCTAAAGAGATTGATAAGAGTAGGTAAAGAAAAGCTTTCCAAGAAAAAAGATTCAAGGGTTTTTCATTAATGTTTTTAAAATATGTCTAAAGCCCTATACAAGTGTTTTATTTAGACAAAGTGATAAAGTTGTAAATAAAATGACTAAATGATGCCTTATTGGCATTCCAATAATTACAAATAAAACATAAAGACAATTTAGGGAAAAAACAAGAAATGGGAAATCTAGCTAACATAAGTAAAATAGATAGTCAATTGAGATTTTTGGGTAAGGGGCTAATGTTTGATTCCGAAGAGCTATTAGAGACTTTGGAGCTTTGATCTAGGCGAACCTAATTCTACATGATCTGTGTTGTCCAGGGCCTATCTGATATGTCCATGGCCGACCTCACATGGCTGGACTAACCTGATATGGCAATGGCCGAGCTGACATAACAGTAGCCAACCTCACATGGCCGAGCTGACATAACATAGACGTGGCTAACTTGTTTGATATGACCTGGTGCAGATAAGCTGATATGGAATAACCGAGTAACCTCGTCATGACTAAGCAGATCTTGGTTGAATAAACTCAATTAAGCAAATCGATCTCATTAAAGTAGAGTAGATGGGCAGGACAAGATAGGACAATCTTGTATAGCTAATCAGAGTAGAGCCGATAGAGTAAAGTAGACCCAACGACAGTAGAGCAAAAAGGACCAAGGATAACAAGGAAGACCTAGTAAAGCAAGGCACAAATATTAGGCCTGGACAAAACTTGCAAAGTACGTTAAGTCTTCCGATATTGCCAGAGTTTGTAGATAAGTTTGTGGGAAAGCTTGGTCAGGGTAGAGCAAGGCATACTTAACATAACACGGCAAACCCAACAAAGCCAGGCAGGCCATCCAATGCTAATAAAGCTTATTAGTAGGTCATCCATCTATGTGGAAGTCGCGAGTAGGCCTTCCAAATAGCCCAAAACCTGACATGTCGTCGGGTCAGTATCTAGAGTCCTATCATTAAGGATCTCTTAATGTTTTTTATTTAATTCTTGGTTTTCTTTATCTAAGTTGAGGCAAAATTGCTCTAACTTAGCCAAGTATTGTTCATCAGCATGCCTACTTCCCTCTTAGAGGTGTTGGGAGGAAGTACCAACACTTATACTCTTAGTCATTCTAATTTTCACCGTGCGGGTATGTTCAAGAAAAAACAAACAATGCTAAATGTTGTTGGTGGATTTTGGTAATTGGAATTATCCTACAAAGAAAGGAAAAGCTCTTAGTACTGGAGCCAATCTAGTACAGCCACTCTAATGCCTAAATTAGTGAATGAAAGTAAGGGACGTTAAGTGAGTGGTTAAAAGTTATCAGATGTCTCTTACAGTGTTTATTTCCCATTTTTATAGGCAAATGTCATGTCTGAAGCAGCAGTTATTGGAATTATTAATAAGACACATAAAGGCCTCTTGATCAGACACATTCCAAAAATGTAGGGAGAGTGGGTAGTTATATAATATAACCATGTTTAGTGATAACTATTCGTACCACTTTACTCAATTTAAATCATATGCTAGTCCACATTACTCGACATCAACTGAGAATCGAGTTACTCGTCATGTTAATGTTACTCAACACTGCCGAGAATAGATTGTCTTGTCATGTAAGCAGCCGAGTAGTCGATTGATGGAAAATTCGACTATCGATAGGTAGTACATGAGATGACTAGATTAGTAGATCGCCTCTAGATCAATTAAGTCCCTTAAGAGCTTAAGCTCTCTTTTCTTTCTTCTCCTCTTTCACTTACTTATCTTTCTCTATCTCTCTATCTTCTCTCCTCTCTTTAAGTTCAAGCCCTTGCCTTTCCTACCACTAAATCTAAAGTATTTTCATTAATTCTTTTTCTCCATAACCAAATCTAACCCATATCGTTTCCTTATATAATGTGTTCATCATCAATCTTTAAGATTTCTCATAATAACCCTCTCAATTGCATAAAACCCATAACTTTCTCTCTCTAGATGTCTTCCTCTATACTAGCACCTACCCTCTCTGAACTACCTTTTCACTCACATATTTAACACTTCATTCTAGTCAAGACAATTCTCTCTCTCTCTTAATTCTTAATTAAGGCTTCACCATACACATCTTTTTCATCTTCCTTAACTACACTAAAACTCATATCATCCTTATATCTTATATCAAAAGAGATGATAAATAACTACAAGTCAACACTTTAAGAAAAAAAAGACTAAAGGGTAGAGTCCAGTTATTAACAATCTATAGATTTACAAATTTTAACTAAGGAGAGTTTTCTGATGCCAATGCACAAGATAAGATGCAAAACTTCTTATAAGAATAGGAGTGTTTGCTTAGATTGTAAAGTAGCCAAGGAGACCTTAGAATCATAGGTTGATGGGTAGACATGGATTTGTTGATGGCATGCTACCAGTATTGTTGACTTTGTTAAATGAGGCTTGTATTGAAGTAGTAAGATTATTTGATTCTAATTTGCCAAGGGAAAACTCAGAGAAGCATAATGAATTGTGAAATTCAAAAAAAACACGCAAGTGCTTTACTGTTATGTTTTTAGGGAACATATAGCTTTGACTATCAAAGATTTAAATTTGACGTTAGGGTTAAATAAGGGAGCTTGGATTAAGGAGCTTAATGCTAAACCTTGTGGTAATATCATTTATGTGTTAGGTATAAATGATGTGGCTAAAATTGAGTGAGCATCAAGGATAAAGTCATTGATGGCAATGCCTAATGTGAATAGAGTACTATGAGTGATGGTGAGAGAATTACTAATACCACATGATCTCTTTATTGCGATTTCTATAGATGAGATACCATCTAAATTTTAGCAAGGGATAAGAATTATAATGTGAGTTGGTCATCTTCCAAAAGATGATCAAGGTGGTTAATGATGGGAGAGAGCAACAAATGTTAACTTGTGGACCTCTTATTGCTTATATTCTAAAAATTAAAGGGGTCCTAATTCTAGTGAACTTGTTTACTTATTCTATTACCACTCTTGTAGATGCAACCATCATTAGGAAAACTAGAAGGGCTCAAGAGGACAATGGTCAATAGCCTAACTAGCATAGTATAGACTAATGATCAAGTATGAATGAAATGTGAAGATGGGCTAGAGTTGATATAGATACAAGTTAAGTAGTAGGAGAAGAAAGAACCACCAAGGCGACTAAAAGGCCTAAGCTTCTGTCAATTCATAGGTATCTAGGTTTACATTAAGGGCTTACTCAAATGATCATCAAGTGAGTCAAATCACTTACCTAGAATATTTGATAAAGGCCCAAACAATTTCATACCTTGCCCATCATTTTAAGTTGATGGAATTTAAAGACATTGAACATCAAAGGGTAACGGACAAAAACTTACAGAATTTGCTCGTGTAGAATCGCAATAATTGAAGTAATATGTTCACTGCATTGGACAACATGGATGAAAGATTAGGTAAAATCTATGCGAGGTTTAGTGATTTCGTGGTGGCTAGCATTACTTTTACTTCCATTCTAAGGTTTCTATGGTTCTTTATTATTTTGATCATTTATGTTATTTCCTTTCATATAGATTACTCATTATACTCTTAATTTTATTATCTTATATTTATAATGGATCGGCATGGATTCAAGTAATTTTGGTATCTATAAACTCGAATCATTTTACTTAACTCTCATCATTTGCCGATAATCCGATAATGTTGTGTGTTCAATACTGGTTGTAATTGATAGATGCATTAGTATCTAGCCTTAACTTTTCCGCCTTACCATGCAATAATTATCTTGTTGATGGCTCATTTCAAACACGGCCCCCAAAACTCACAAGACCACCCCATAAACATGATTGGCCCCTCAAGAGAAGAAGACATGTAGTGCATGCAGAAGGAAGTTGTCTTATTGCCTAACCCCTTAAGGATTTACTACTAGGGAAGCTAATACTGTAGGATGCTAGTTGGCATAAGGCCAACAATTGTGACCCTTTTGTCCTCCTTGCCTAAACTCGAGGCATCTCTAAGTAAGGCAAGTCCTAAGGGCTAGAGTAAATGCTAAGCTCTTATTAAAATGTTGGTATTACATTCTCCCTATACTAACTTAAGCATCAAAGTGGTCGTACCAAAGAAACCTCCAATCCACATTTATCTTACCTTTGACGCTTGTGTAGACTTGACTTAGTTCCATCAATTGAGGAATACCCCTAGGATGAGTCTAAAACCATGTGGCAAGAACTAAATAGCAATATTTTTGCACTTGTCTTGGAGTGATACTAACGCCACAACAACTGCAAAGACAAACACACTAATACACCCAACCTACTAAGGATATAAAGGCAAATCAAGATCAAACCCAAACAAAAAAGAGCTTAACCTCATTGAGCAATTAAAGAAGATGGAGAATGAACATACCCTAAGAAGACAATGGTCACTTCAATGTGGAGATTAAATAGCTCTAAAAGCCTAAAGAGGTAAAAAAATAAGCCAACTCAAGGCCAAAGGAAAGAGGCCAATAAGGATTCTTCCTTAGCATCCATTTCTCATACCCTTCATCATTAAAATAAAATAATATTAAAAAAACAGTAATAATCGTTCCCTTATTAAATGTACTAATAACAATAAACATGTGATTAACAACTCTTAAAACCACTCTTAGAGCATACTCTAGGATAAGCCTATAAAAGAAATAAACAACCTCATCAAGATACTAATGGACATGAAAACTACCAAGTAGATAAATCCTTGGGATGCTTACAGCATCAAGCAAATACTCTTTATGAGCACCATCTAAGAAGAGGTCTTATCCCCCAAGGTAAGAATATCTTGGTTGGAGTTTTATGATAGCATCGTAGACCCATCCATACAACTGAGCTACTATTGCGCTCAAATGAACCTGCTTAACATCTTTAATGCTATTGCTTGCAAAGCTTCCTTAAGAAGCCTAAAGGACACTACTTGCTCTTGGTATATAGCCTTAACCTTAACAGCATCTCTAGCTTCAAAGAGCTAAAAAAAGCTTTCTATCAATATTTCATTAATAGTAAGCAATTTGAAAAAGACCCATCTACCCTTAACGTTATTTGTCAGGGTAAGATAAAATTATCTTAGTCCACTAAGACCGTCTTAAAGAGAATGGATGTAGGCTTAAACGTGGATATGAGGCCCATTAACGTACTATATACACCATTACAAGCGGTCTAGCTGCCACAAGATGCCTTAACATCTACAATAAAGCTCCTACTTACTCGAAAGGTCATCATAAAGTGCTTACTTTATAGCACACGTTGTCACCACATACCACTACCATTTCCTTTTCTAACAATGCACAGTAGCTCGATACACCCCATGGTATAGATATAAGGAGCTCAATCGATATCATATTATGGAAAGCATTTCGCTAAAAGAAGAACTTACCAAGCCGTCCAAATTAATACAATTACAACCTCTTCAACTTCATTGAAGAACCCATTAAAGCAACTGCCATCATTACAATGCATTCAATGTTAGTGGTATTTGATATATGCAACAATATCAAACCTTAACTTTTCCATCTTACCATGCAATAATCATCCTTTTTCGTTATTAAAATCAATGACTTACTCTTTCCAATTGTTCCCTTTGTTTCATAAATCAATCAAATTATAAGTTCTTCATTTTGTATGGATAAAAAATCCCAAAAGGGGGTAGGATGAAATATCTAAGCAAATTCACTAAATAATAACTAGAAAATATGCACTCGCGATGTATATACAAAAAAAAAAATTATGTAATAAAATTTAAAATATAAGACAATTACTGCACTTGCAAAAAATAAAAATAATGGTATAATAAAATTTAAAATGTTAAACAATTATCAAATTTAACTATAACAATTTACAATGAGAAAAAGAAATTAAAAAGAAAAAAAAATTATGGGCCAAATTGACACAATAAGGTCTCTTAAAATAATCATACATTAGTATAAGTCCATAAGAGAATAAAAAGGGAAGAAAAATTATTTGTTAAAGTTGTTATCAATATAAATGGTGATGGAATTTTCCTTTTTCATTCATGCTTCCATTTTGCAATTTGTTATACTTTTATTTAGAATAAATTACGTCAAATCCTACTTGTCGAAAATAGAGGTTTAAATTGATTTTAGGGTAAATTACATATTATTATTATTTTATTCCATCAGCATTATTAATATCACATTCAAATATTTTCAATTACTAATTAAACTTTATCAAGTTTCATTACACGTTGAAACTTTGTGCTTCATGCGTAAATAATCATGGGTTATCGGTTATAGAAAATGATGGGAAGAAAAACATATTAAAACTGGTAAAGAGAAACTAAAGGAAAATATTAAAGAGAAGAAGGATGAGGAGAGAACAATGGAGGAGTGGAAGAGAAATTATTGTTAATTAGGTTAAAAGGAGGTTATTTGAGATTTATTATAATACCCTGCGCAATTATCTTTATGCCATTAAATGGTATAAAAATTTTAAGGATATTTAATGGAATTTTATGGAAAAAATGGATGGAAGTTACAAAAGTTCTTCTCACATTAATAATATAGATAATAGAAGAATGAAATAAAGGCGCCTCAATAAGGAATAAGACCAATAATATGACCCACAATATATAAATGGAAACATGACAAGTAAATAATATAAAAAGTTAAAAGAGGGTAATAATAATAAGTAATCTTTTATAAAATAATGAGACAAGAGTAGTAAAGGTTACTCTTTTAATCCCTAAATTATATACATAGGTCTTAGTCCTTATAACCTCACTCCAACAAGTTCTCTTTGATAGGAATCAAGGGCCAATCACCTGATCGAGCGTATGTGACCTTGTTTCTTTAGTGCATCGAATAGCCAAACAAGATTTGATCCTAGATAAAGAGCACTTCATCCAAGCAGATTTGGCACTTTTTCTAAGCTCCCATGAACCATTCAACCTCTCTCAAGTAGAAGAAGTCACTAATGCTACTGAGTTGTCAAATGTTGGAGGTTGAGCTGCCCTACTGCTAAGCCGACCTATCATGGTAGAGTAGATAAGTGATTCGTTGCAAAGCCAACACTTCCAAGACCCTGACCCATCAACCTAATCTTCTCAGCTCGGCATCCAATACCATTTGGACCACTAAACTAAGGAGCAAACACATGTCTTATTTTCTAATATCCATACTGTCCTTGCAAAAGGATATCCCTTTTATTGTGATTACTAAACTGCCCCTGTAAAATATTTATTTTTCCTTTCCTAATAAGAATCTTTCTGGTCATTTGTAGTAACATAGGAATTGCCCTAAATGGGCTATGTAAATACTTGTAACTTGTAATAGTTGCATCAATCAAGTCACTCATCATCAAAATACAAAATTTTATCCTTTGTGAGCTAAATATCCCCTGCTTACTCGCTACCCCTACTCTTATCTAAACCATTTGAGCGTAGACTGATAGCAAGTAACCTTCAGCCTTAATTATACATCATATCAAGTTTGATCTAAGCTCTTATAAGGCAATGCATCATATCCATTGTCAATGTACAAGAAACCCATGCCTAACCTTCGGCTCTCATTTATCTTTTGAATTGTCTTGAGGTTCGGATCCACCACTGGTTTGCATGATATTGGCACTCGAATGTCACCCCTTTCCCAACGATCCATATCACTCTTATTGTAACATAGAGGGAAAAAGAGGCAAGACTCTCATAAGCTGGTAAGTTTCCTAACCTAAAATCTCCATCTACATAAACATTAGATTTTATCTAGGTCCATACTGAACACAATAAATAGAATTGTAATAATCAATAATTGATTATCTATGATTTTTAAGGATTTGAAATGCATTAAATTAGAGTTATGTGAATAGGATGTATAGTACTAGCCCTAAGACAATCAAAATTAATGAATTAATATAAATAAAACATACAAATTAATCAATAAAATGAAATTATTAGATTAGAAATAGAGTTCTATGCAAAGAATAGATAATATATTTATAGAAACCCTAAAATTTAATTGGTGCTATGTATAGAACAAATAAGATGGAAAAGTGGAATTAAACAAGAGGAAGATAGGTTGACCTCTCTATTAACCTAATCAATAGCAACTATAAGTCCATCCCTTAGCCTCCCAAGTAATGGCTCTAATTCTCATTTGTTAACAATGCTTTCTTTAGATACTTAAGGATTATGAATTTGGAATATTTAATTATGGTGATTAAATAGAAAGAACATTGAATAAGAATAAGGTAAAATGAAGTGAAACAAGGTGCATTAGACTCATAAGATTAAGCAACCAAATTTCATAATACAAAGGTGAGTCCTATATTACTTGTGTGTTGTTAATACTTGTGTAAGAGAGTTGAAATAGATTTAAAAAATGTTAAATTATTCATTATTGTGCTAAGCTATGCATGGCAATGTTGACCTTCATATAGTAGCTACTGATAAGAGTATGGTTGCTCTATATGTCTTGAAGGAAGGAAGGAGTAAGTTTAAGCATTAAGGTTGGCACATTAACTTAGCAGGCTGTCAGTATGAGTAAGTCATGCAATTAGTAAGAAAGAAGGAATTATGGCAACAACTTAACAAATGGACCGGGACATGGATTAGAATGTTTTAATACACTTAATAGTTGATGGCTAGATAACAGATGACAAACTCAATATGAGATAATTAGTGATTTCTAGAGATGTGGTATTATGTTAAACATTTGCATGATGAGGCTTATGGATTGATTTGTGTTCCGTGTTTCATATCTTACAATCCTAGTTATGGTTTGAGTTATGAGTAGTATTGAGTTATACTTCCATCGTCTTTGTGAAAGTGGAACCTAGGTTGTTCCTAATTCTTATTTCTAGGATTGTGTTGATTCAATCAAACTAAATGTTATGTCTTGAATTAATCAATTGTTTGTTTTATTTAGTATATGTGCAAGTATTACATATATATCTGTGTGCACAGCATAATGTTTGTTGAGTATTTTCCTCACCCCGTCTAGGGAAATTGTTTTTCAAGTATTCAACATTTGGACTTGAAAACTGTAAGGAGACAAACCTTGCTATTCCGATCCAGTTAGGAATGTATAGCGGAGTGGTCATATTCTTCGAACTCTGGGCATGACATGAGTGATACAATTTTATTTATGTAATATGTAAAAAATAATATGAGAAATTATCATTTTATATTCAATATGTGGACAAAAAATTCCTTCTAAACAATAAACCAATGAAGAAAATACCCCTAAAAATAAGTAAAATAAGTAAGCATGCATATTATGTTGATCTATCGGTTTAAAACGTTCAAGATCAAAATATGTTGATCTGCTCATATAAAGACAGAAATATGCAAACAAACATAGGATACAGAAAGCATTTATTTCCCCTTATGTTAAACACTAGTTTAAGTAAGACTAGATGATGATAATGTTGGCTCAGCGAAAACCTCCTACCAAATACCTTAAAGCAACTAATATGATGTCAATTGGGGCCGCAACTTGTGTTGGGATATGTCTCGGTATTTAATGTTGTCAAAATTGTTAGGTACAAAAGGGATGAATGATATTTTATCTTATAAACATGTCAATTTAAATCATGTTAATAATATCCTATGATGTCAACTTTTAAATTCTTTTTCTTCATATAATGCAAGTTATCGAGAATCACCGCCCCTAATGTCAATCACGTGGAACTGTATCTACAACTATATACTTTACAACATCATTTTTTTTTTTTTTTTTTTGCATCCTTTAAATTTAGGGGTTATAAAATCAAATTGTCAATTTTGATGTACTCACTTAAGGATAGAATAGCTTTGTATAAAGGAGTTCATTCCAAGTATCTTGGAGACCGGGCAAGCACCAATGAACACAATCAGCATAGCTAACGGGGTTCGCTAATTGCTCTGGTGTCAATGGATTCCATTGCTTCTTATAAATGGAAGTGTGTGCATCCTTGCGATAATTCGAGAGTTGAGTAATGTTGAGGAGGGTGATGGGAACATTTGTTTTGCTAAACAATTCTCGAAGCACTTGCATCATGCTTTTGCTGCAGTCCGAGCCCCAATAATTTGGATCTTCGATCATTGTTGTCTCGTTGTAGCAGTTCCCTCCATCTCCACCACCCCAATTCTTGCTCCTATAGGAGGAGATTACTACTTTATTAGTTGATTTAGACGCATAATTCTCCATAATAAAACATAAAACCTAATGATTTAATATATAAATAGCATAGAATAAAATAAATGAATATCACTATAAAATGCCTCATAAACTTCCATATTTCAAAATGAATAGTAATAGAGATTATGTGCTTATAATCACACATATTATGTTTCAATTTTTAGTCTTCACCCAAAGAGAAAGAAATAATAAAATTTGGCATAGATATATAGATTTGCAGATAAACAAATTACAAATTGCATAAAGGAAACTTACCTTATGTGAGAAGGTGACATCGAAACAAAGAACACCCTGCCCTTCTGGAGATCCATATTTCTTTTAACCCATCGCAGCATGCCTTTTATGGCAATCCTATATGCATCTTCAGTCGAAAACAACTCAATATCCTTCACTTCATCCGAAAAAGACCCTCTCCTACGAGTTAACACAAATGGTAACAGATTCAAAATCCGTGTAAAAGCAAAAACAAAAGTTGCTGAAAAAAAAAAAATTCATTATTAGTATAATTGCCATAGAACGATAAATAATTGATATGTTTCGGGGAAAAATTATGGGATTAATCCATTAGAAATTCTCCATGTTTGTGCAAGAATTTTATCAAATTGATTTTATTCTAGATGACTCGTTTAAGTCGTCTTTATTTATCTCAAAATTCGATTTAAGTCATATGTGAGTCATTGGATTGGGGTGCAAGTATAAACATAGAAGATTTGCTAGCAGGAAAAAAGAAAAAGAAGACTTAAGTAACTTCTCAAATTCAAATAAAAAGGACTTAAGAGGACTCACTAAAAATATTGATATTTAATTAAATTCTCATTATATATATATATATATATATATATATGGATTTCCCTTAATGAAGAGAATTTAAAAGCAACAACATTATATGCGATTAAATTAAAAAAAAATAAACAAATAAATAGAGACATGATAACTGTTAAAATCCAAGAAGAGGGTATTAAAAATTAATCAAATACGTACAGTATTTTCATTTTGACGCCCGTCATCCACCAAAGATAGGTATTGAATACCATTATATCTACCCCTTTCCAATGCTTCCCATGCTTATTTATGGATCCCTTTCTAACAATTCTGTCGGATATTTTATGGACGATAGCATTGTCTGAGTTCGACTCAAGTAGAAATGGTGCCCAATAGAACTCAACCGTTGCATTATAGTCCTGAAGGGTGGAAAAAAACAAATGTTGGACATTAGCAAAAATTTTAAATAAATAAATGCTAGCTCGCTAACATTTTTTATGAGTTTGATACTCTTGCTATAATTCTATCACGTTCTAAAGCGAAAGAATATGAGTTGGTTATTCACAGAACTAACGTTAGAATTCAATTGTCGCATTATGAAGGTGGAGGCATGAGGCAGACGATAGATATATTGTGGTCTGACGACTGAAGCCGATCGAGTGGACAGGATCTGATCGACCGGCAGGCCAGTAGACCAGGGCCAATCAGCTTATCGGCCTATTGCCAGTTTCGATCAAATGTTGGAACCTTGATTTTGTTTATGTTGTTTCCTAATATATTATGGTAGGTGTATTGTGGGTTTGGTCTACGAGTCAAACCGTATCAAATGAAAAATGGTTCAGTTTAAATACTTAATAAGCCAAATTATCTTTAACAATTCAAGATTTTAGTAATTCAATTTGATTTGAATAGTTTTTTAAAAACACTATGTTATTTTTTATAAAATAAATAGTTATCAGAACTTTCAACTATACAGATATCCAAATTAAGGAATATTATACGAAAATTAAAGTTATATAACATTACATTACGTAGATATTGCATTTTAGGCAATAATAAAAGTGTATGAATCTATTTAAGATGAGAAACGATGATTAAAGAAAAGAAGTGGATTGTAAAGGCTAAAATGATAGAGAAATGACCCAAAAAATAAAAAAAATGTATAGGGTTAAACTGAAGGTTTTAAACTAATCACTTATTTTTTACTTTTTAATAAGAAACAATTTTGTTTGAATCCATCCAGTTGTATTCAATTTTACTCCATTGAAACAAATTGCGAATGGTTTAGATCCTCTTTGAATTAAACAAAGAATTGCATTCGCAATTCTATGTCGTTCAATTCAAATTTGTTTGATAAATAACTATATATATTTGTTCTAGAGCCATTTTTTAAGCTTATGTATAGCCTTATAGGGTTTTACGAGGAATAGGTACATATACTATATCTAAACACATATTATGATTAGTGACGTTCACTCTCTTAATCCCCGTGGATTTTCAACCCAAATCATTTGAGTGGTCTTTTTTTTTTTCCCTCAAAAAATTCATCATGTTCCTTTTATATTTTCCTTGATTGTTTTACTTCATTGTTGTCTTGTTTGCAGCATGTTCTCTGTGATCTATCTAGTTTTACATAGAGGCATATAATATATATAACAAAGAAAAACTAAGACAAGCTTTAAAATTTATCCATTTTTATCCCCCCTTTTTTTCCATTATTTCTTTTCATTTCATCGTATATAGATGTGTAGAATTTGAAGGGAACAAATCTCTGAACATAGGAGTTCTGGAGTATATGTTTCCTTTATCAATAGCAAAAAAATTTCGATGTAAAGTAGGGAGATGATAAATTACCTTGGCTGTGAATACAATAAGAGAGCCGAAAGTCCTCATTGACTGAGCACCTTTAGGAATGGCCGACTGAAGAAGACATACCATAGATGTAAATTGTCCACGATTCAGAGAATCCCCAACAAACATCATTCTTTTTCCTCTTAGTGCCTCCAGCATTAGAGTGGCATTGAACCTACATTCGAATTGTGACGACGGCGACGACATTAGATAATATAGGCGGAGTTCAGTCCATCAGTCATTTAGAAGCTATTGATAGAAATTGAATGTATCGGAAAAATCGAGAAATTGGCAATAGCCAAAACCACCATGTAAATGTAACCAATCCATGTGGGTCTACTTTTCCTATTATCCTGAGAATCACAATCACCCCCTTCCGCAGCACGTAATGTCCTCATTGCCAATGACATAGTGAGAGGGAAAAGGAGGGCAAGTTATAATTTAGAAATTTACAAGAAGGAAAATATAAACTAACAGATACATATTTTCTATAAATTTTGAGTATAGTTTTTCAAAATTTCTAGAATTTGATTCCGGTAGAGGATTTATTCCTACTCTCCTTTCCGCTGGATGACTCTTTTATCTTGAAGTCTTCTATGGAAGTGGCACCTTGCCTAAGCTCACATCAATGACACTCTCTCCCTTGTGGAACTGCCTCTTTTGATTGGGTCGGCCCACAAAAAGCCATCGGCCTTTTAAGTTTGTTCCTCCCATAATCGTGTATAACTACTAGTTGGAATGGCTCTTAAATCGTTTATTCGCTGCTAAATACATAAGCCAGTGGATAATTAGTAGGAGATTCATCTATTTAGCACAAAAGCTCCAAAATAAAAATTTATTTAGTATTTTCTACCTTACGATCACCAACTTCTTCCCACATTCATGTTAGCTTGACAGTCACTTACAATCTACTTCTACTATCACCTCGGTTTTTCTTGACATTCTCTGGAGTTTGTAATTCTACAAGTTGAATCGAACCTTGTTGCAGTACTATAGGGACTCATATTAGATCACGATACTCTGGTAACTCTCTCTCTCTGTATGATTATGGACTCCATCATGCGCATATCTGGTCTAGGCCTGAATCCTAACAAGTTGGTGTGTCGAATAAGCCCTTTTTAAGTTACATTGAGGTCTTCGGTATAAAGTGTTTAAACACAAAGATTGAAAGATACTGTATCCTTCCTTATTACAAATCCAAGTCAAACTCCACATATTAGATTTAATTGGAGCTTGACCACAAAGCTATCCATTTATCTTGTAGGTTAAACTCAAGCTTTAAGATATTTAACATGATGTAAAAATCTAATTGAACTTAATTCAATCTATGCTTTAAATTAAGTTTGATAGGATATAATAAGCGCAATTTGATATTTACCGTGAGTTTAATTAAAAGAACATATAAATGTAAAAAAGACATCCAGTTAGCTTATATTGATTGTGTGTATTTGTCATTGTTTAAATCCAAAAAAAATCATTTCATCTAAACCACGTGAAATAAAAGGATAAGTTATAAATCGCCATTCTTTTCTTTTTTTGGTCGAAAGTTATAAATCGCGTTTAGATAGAAAGTAATGAGACGTAATTGAAATGATTGAGAACCACCTTTAGCTGTTAGATAGCATGAATTATCAATGACTCGATAAATGAAATATACTAATGGTGAAGAAATCAACTGTGGGCTATAAGAAAATGGAGCCTAATGGTTCATAACAACATCCTCATTGATCCTCCTTTACACGAGTTCCAAGAGGTGAAGGACCTCATGTAAAGTCCATCATTATTGGAGCCGAGTCCTTACAATTTTTTAAAGTCATTAATCAAGACCCCCAAAAAGATGTCATTTTCTCTCCTTTTTTTTTTTATTTTTAAATGTCGTTTTTATTAAAAGTTTGTATTATGATTTCTATAAATAATATAAATAAATATTAAAGACCTCTACTTAAGAATCTCATAAATAAAGTGGAAAAATCCTTAAAAAAATAAATTATTGAATTACCAATATGGTATTTAAGAATTTTAAACGAGATTTTTACGAATGGGAATACTATAAGCAAGCAAAAAATTCCCTTACTCAAGCCTAAATTTCAAGATTTTATATCTATTAACAATTTAGAATTTTGCATATCTATAATATCAAAGGGTAAAGAACTATTTTTCGTACCTTTGTTATCATAACCTCTTATATTTTGAATTTTGGATCTAACTGTAATTTTCCTACGCTCAACTAAGAACAAAAATCATCATCCTTAATCCTCGCAGAATGTCAAAACTCGAATTGATAATGCAAAACTTGAATCTCTTTTGTCCTTGAACTAGTGCTTATTTTGTTTCACTAGTTTACTGATGAATATTTATTTTGAGATCAGGCATTTTAAATACTTATTTGGTGCTTAATAAGTAAAGAAAAGATTTGAAATCATGCTGAAACGTGGGATCTGGCCAGCTATCCACTTATTTCCATCTTGATATTTATCAATATTTATTTTGACTTTATTAAAATATAAATCAATCATGAAATGGAGAGATGGACCGATCCTTTAAAAAAACAAAGATAAGATAATAAAAAAAATTTTATATAGTCTATCTTAGAGAAAAATTATTCTCATTATTAGGAATATAATATCACTTTGAATCCATGGTACTGCTATATTTACATTATAACAGGCTGTTTTAAGTCATTTTACATATTCTATAATGCCATAAGTCCACTGCATGTTGAAATTATGAGTGCAGAATTACGAGGCCTATTTTGGGGTTATATCATTGCAAAGTAACAGGCTTTAAAACAATTGAAATCAATACTCAAGTTGAATTGATTAAGTGCGGAGCATAGCAGTCTTCAAATCTTACATGTTATCAGGGAAAATTTATACAAACTTTAATTATATTTACTTGGCTTTTGTATATAGGAAAGCGCATGTCATGACTGATACATGCTTGCTGTCAGTACACGTAATAGATAAGAAAAGGAAATTTTTTTCTTTTTTAATATTCCTTCTTTTCATATTTTGAAAACTCTATTGTATTGTAAATTTTTTTTTCCTTAAATTGTGCTTTGAGTACCTATATTTTCTTTTCTTTTCTTTTCATTTTGGATATCTGTATTTTATTTTATAACACTTAAATCATATGGACTTTATTAAATAGTGAAAAACAAACCCCTTTAAAAAAACGAAACATTAGTTTTAAAATGACATAATTGTTCCTCTTGATAAATCCAAAACATATAGAAGAAAAAGACTCATATAAGGCGATGAAGCATGTCCTCCACGAAATCTCCAAGAACTCAAAAGATCTTGATTGTCTGCAAAGTGCCGTAGCTGGTAATATTAATTTGATTAAACTTGCCAAGAAACTTCTAAACAATATCATGATATCGTGGCTAGTTCTCTTCTTTATTTATTTTTTTTTTCCCCCAATCTGACAAATAACCAAACTTTGCAATATTATTATGCTCCTATTACTCTTCAATTCCTCCAACAAGTCAGTAACACTAACATCCAAATTGCATTTACGATTCATATTCACTATGCACAAGGAAAATAACAATACTCTCTTCTCTTTTTTCCCTTTTTTTTTTTTTTCGGAAAGAAAAATTCCGTTTATAACAGCAGGGTACATAACAAAATGGTCTAACTCAGCCAGTAACTTCAATATTACAATTAGACATTAAGATAGAAACTAAGGCACAAGGAAAATAACAGTACTCTTTTCTCTATTGATTATTTATTTTCCATCCCCAAACGCTGTTTTGAATACTTTATGGCATATTAACATGAGTCGCATTGGAATAATTCCCCAAAAAAAAAACACACAAAGAAAATGATCGAGAAAAACAGAAGAAAAATTTTTAAGAAGTACAATCGGCTAGCGGCCACCTTCACGATCACCACCGTGGGGTTAGGTTTCGTCTAGGAGGAGAATGACAATTTGAAATTAGAAAATGGCAGTTGAAGGAAAAGAAAATGTAATTTCCCATATGTTTTAGATTTTTAGATACAAAGAAGACAATTTTTGTTTCTTGTCTCATTTTAAAACTAATAGTTTTAACGATGTTTATTTTTTACTATTTAATAAAATACGGATCATGTAAGTGTTATTAAATAAAACATAGATACTCAAAATGAAGAAGAGAAAAAATACAAATACCTAAAACATAATTTACCCTTTTTTTTAAATATTGTAAATATCTAAATATTAGGAAGTATAGACCTCCAAGTTAGCTCCTTGAATTCTTGCTTTCTATATAAGGGCTGTTTAATTGCACTAACCCATTGCCTTTTATATATATATATATATATATATATATATAAAAAAGAGGAGAAAAGGTCAACTGCATATTGATAATTGACTAGCTAACTAACATTAACCTACTGGCTATATAATAAGTTGAAATTGTGATGTCATCGATCTTAAATATACATAAATTCTTCAAAAATAAAAATTATAGGACCAATGCCATCCCTATACACGCAGTATAAGGCCAACCCCATCCCTATGCACGTGTAACTGCTATGTACTAAAGAATAACTAAAGGGAAAAAAACTTCAATAACACTATTACAATACGTGAATAAATTGATAATACACAAATACAAATAGAATTTTAATAAAAATATGAATAATAATTTTTTAAAAACAACATATTATCGTTAGTATTTGCATGTCATTTACCAAAATACTTTATGTAAAGCTTTTTTTTATAACCTAAGGATTTAAAAGCAAAATTTACGGTTTTTCATAAATTATCTAGTATCTTGCTATAAGTACATTTATACATATTGCATTTCCGCTCCATTTAAGTAAAAGAGTAGTGATAATACCACTTCTCCATTAGAATTTGAATATTCCCAGAACATGATTATTTTATGGATGTACACATAAAATTTTTTTGTTTATGGTTTTACAATATTGACCTTATGGGCTTTAATAATACCCCATTATCTCACTAAATTCTTGTCTTCTTCAACTCTCTAAACTTTAAACAATGCAGCTTTAATTGTCCTGCAAAATTAATATTGCTTTTTTTATTTCTTAACCTCTTCACGACATTGAAATAATTTTCCAGCTCTATCGATTCAGAAATATAACAAGCTTCAAGCTTCAAGAAATAGTGTATGTATATAGAATGAGATCATTTGCGAACCTGGGAAGAGAACATCCATGGGGTTGCCATCTCCAAAACTGGTAGTCCCTATCAGGTCTTCCATGCTCTTGGCATGACAATTGGGGTTGTATATATGGACAATCCGATTCCTCATAAACCGGCCGGTTCGACTTGTCTCTAACCCATCTCCCACTAAACACATCACACCCTTCTTGTGTCTCACCAATAGAAATGGGCAATTTCTGGCTCTTCTTCCCTATAACAATCCCAAAAAAAAAAAAAAAGAAATTATTCTCTTTAATTAGAATCCTCATTAGAAAAAATATAAGTATCACCATTCATTCAATTAATCTATGAAAAAATGAACTAAATTCTAGCCATGAAAACCATATGAAAATAAGGGTGCGTGCGAGGCTTTTTTTTAGCATTGGCTACAAGCAAAACTTTAGCATTATTGAATATTACTAGGGTAACCCTAAAAAAATTTAGTTATCGATAAATTTTAGTAGCAAGTAATGATAAGAAGTAAAGATAGCTACTGATAATTGGTGATGATAGTCAACTGAGATAGAAAAAGATAAATGAAAAACAAAGAAAATATTGTTAATCAATTTCAATCCAAGGTCTGCCATGGTCTACCACCACCTCTTATTGCAACCTCGTCTAATATGATATATGATATTTGAAAACTATAAAGCTTTGATTACGATAAATGTAATAAAAGAAAGAACAGCTTGAAAAAAAAAAACATTTTCTGTGAAACAAACACACTCAAAGTAACTTACCAGTACTGGATTTTGAATGATTAATCGAGTCCAAATCGAATTTGAGTTGTTGATAACCAAACGTGCATGCCAAATTTTCAGCATAAAGGATAGCTACGAATAGAACGAAAGCTAACAAAGTTATGAGGTATGGTGAGAGACGTGGTTTTCTTAGAATAGGAGAAGAAGAGATTGGATGCTTCATAATAGAGTCTTAACATGTCAAATGTGACGGAGAAAGTTGGTGAACTTGTTTTGTTGATTAACATATACTTGTTTGTCAGTGGTGCATTTGAAACATTTGCTAATTATAAGAAAGCAACGTCAGTATTACTGTGTTAGGTTCGGAAATCGAGGAAAGCGTCAACGGAGGGATAGCGAGAGACGTTGATGGGATGCGTTCAGTGATACAATTAAGTGACCAATAACATTGACTTGTCGGTACATAAAGATCGGATTACAAACTATGAGAATGTAACATGTAAGTTATAAATATTTTATCAAGTATTTATTATATGCTAGATGGTTATATAGTTTTATAATTGTATCTTTAAAATTCAATCAATGTGAATATTTCGTCTATTAATTACTTATTGAGAGCTAAAAAGAAAAAGAGATAAAATCCTTTATATTTTCTCAATATTGTTTACTCACTTTCTTATAACCAAATGCAATAAAATATGAAATTTTATTGTCATGATATATATATATATATATATTATATTGCCAGTACAGAGTGTGATTCAATCATGTCTTATTGTGTTTCCATTATTTTTAGCAAATGTGTTTCAACTTATTTTAACAACCGATAGTTGGAGGAACATAAATATCAACTTCAAGACTATATACCTTGTTCTACAAGAATTTGCCATTGATTTTGCTTAGATGTATTACCTTCATTTAGCATTGGCTGCCTACATTAACAATCATTTTTTAATAGCTTTCATACGTACAATTGCTCGAAGTCTCTAATGGGTTTTCTATAAGGAAAAAGGGACCATTTTTTTTTTATATGGACTAAATGAAATAGTATGCCCCATAATATAAACTATTATCAAACGTGAAGATCCTGTAAATTTTTAAATTCGAACTTTACTTCCTTATAACGTTTAGACTACTCAAAACATTACTACAATCGCAAATCCATCCCTATATATGGTCCTTTCATCAAGAGATTTAGAATTCTACCAATTATTTGGGTGTTATTTATATATTTTCAAAAATTATATGAAGATGAAATCGTTCTTTAAAAATTTAAAGGATGTAGATCAATAATTTATGGGGTGTATTTACAATTTTTCTTTATTTTTTAAGGGAAATTTTCAAGAAAAAAATTATTAATGAATTAGGTAGATTATGTAAAGAAAAAGACTCCCTCATAAGGATTTTCTTTTCAAATTTTTGTGAGTAGATACGGTAGTCATGTCTTCTAAGGAAACCAATTAGGACGAGCTTAGTATGTTAAAGTTGTTTTACTTCCTAATGCACTTAGATTTGCCGCATGTAATAACATTTTGGTATATTAAAGGTGAGCAATTTTGTATATTGAATATTAGACTTACATATATATAATGTTTAACGTTCAATAGATGCCATTAGGAAAAAACCCTTAACATTATCCAAACTAGCAGCTTCATACTGATCGTGCATGTACAGCTTTCTCGAGAAAAACTGAAAAATTCATTCATATAAGATCATCCCATTACAATGAAATACCAACAACCAAATAAAGAGATCGGGAGCAACCGGATTCACAATGGATAGGTGCTTTTTACAATTATGGAAGGAGGAAATTCCTTTAACAAAACAAATTTTCCCATGAGAATGAAAATCGTCACTACCTCAGCATAGAAAAATCTCCCGATGGTGATAAAACAATCAAATAAAGTAAGAATCTAAAGACATATCCATCAAGATAGAATTTTGTTATTTCAACTTCTTCACTTTCCTTAACAGTCACACTCCATCTTAAATACTTCATCTAAAAAATTAATTAGAGTGGTTAAAAAAAAAAAAGCCAAATATAGTAAGTAGAATAGATGTAGAAAGTCTTTAAAACGATTTGAGAATAAGAAAAGGAAAATGGATTGAGAATAGGGAGGAAATATGAGAGAGTAATAAGGGCGGGGTAGTGGTGGTGGTGGGATAGCCGGTGCTTGAGCGGCCATCCCTATGTTTTAAATGACTCTTGTTTTTTCTTTCTTTTCTTATTTTATACACGTACAGTTATTAAAATGCTAAAAAAAATTAAATATATCATTAACGTTGTTAAAACTACAAGTTAACAATATAATGTTACAAACTTATAATTTTATAAAACTTTTTTAATTAAAACGAATGTAAAATTATTTAAATACATATTTTTAGTAAAATTATATATAATTCTATAAGTTCACAATCTCATTAATTTTATATGTTTTAATTTTAGATAGAACCAAAGTTCCACTATCTTAAATGTCATCTAACAATCATAAATTTCTTCTAATTTTATGCCTACATGAATAGCTCACGCAAAATAAAGGGGACCTTATTAATATGCCTCCAATCCACCAAAGGACAAAGTTGATATCTTCTTTCTCATAATGGTTTTTCTTTTTTTTTTTTAACTAAAGGTAATAAAAATGCACTTTGTGGTTTGAGATATGAAGAGAGATTGACGTGGATATATGTGTAGGTTGAAATGGTAAAATGACTATTAGCCTTTTAGAGAGGTAAGTATTGATTTTTAAAAAAAGCTGGAATGTATGTAATTTTCGAAGTGTTCAAAGGTAAGCCATGCTGTTTTCCCTATTATTTACTGTGATTTAATATAGACAATAGAATAATTGAAGTGGAATAGACTCTACAAATGCATCATGAGCATTTTGTTCCTTCATTAATTACCAAGACAAATAAACTATAATTTAAAAAGAAAACTATTTTTTATGCATTTGCTATTTAATTCCATGAATTGACTTTAGAGTTTAATTAACTCTATAACTACCAGCATTAGTACACTATCATTAATTACCAAGACAGATAAACTATGATTCTAATCATTTAATATTCTTTTTTTCCCCCTGGTACAGCTAGAATAGAGCTATATCTTGTCCTTTCATGTGTTATATATGGATATATCGGTTGTTTAGGTACTAATATGCGATGCATGTACGTATTTTGGTGATATTCCAACGTTTTTCTTTGTTGGCAATCTGTTGCTTCCTTCTAAAATAGTCATTTTTAGTGAATATAAAAATAATAATATGACCAGAAGTATATCCAATAATTGGATATGACCAACCAACATCAGGCACAGCACAAGAACAATATTTAATAATTTTCTGCATTTTGTCTTAGTTTTTCAATCATGTACCCTGACGATGAGTGCCGTTTTGGGTGGTCTTAATTATTATACACGTTAATACTTTCTGGCTCTCTTAATTAAATCAAATAGTCTTCATATGGCTGTCCGAACGTTCTATCACATACTCAGAGACATTATTAAATGAAAATTAAAAATGAGTTGGATGACAAACTTGGGATTAAGATTCTGCATGTCTTGGATGCCTAGCTAATTAAATCCTTAACGAAAATAGATTAAAGGAAAATCCCTGTGCTATAAATTAAAAGAAAATTAGCAACAGGAACTCGTAAATTAGTGTCAATTTAGAAATAATTGCGGTACTTATCAATTTATAGTAATAAATAGATAATGCAGCAAATTTTTTATATTATGATAACTATTAACTTGTGCAATATAATACTTTTCAAATTTTACAATGTGAAAACCACCACATAATACATTTTACTACGGAATTAGAAGCAAATTTTCAAACCACGACTACATGCCAGTGGTCTAGAAGTGTTAGGTATGCTGCATGCTACAATGATAAAATATCTTTTATGATGGCCTTTATATCACAAATTTTAAAAATATTCCTAATATAAAAGTCATTGGTATAGTTGAAAATATAATATAATAGATAATTACTAAAAATAGAACCGCAGACATAAATCGGCCACTGTAAGAAATATTCATAAACCACCATCAATTCATGGTCATAATTTTTGTATTTTCTTATAGGTGATACTTTTCTCATTTATTTATGTATAAGTCTTCAAATAAATATTTATCCTAAATTACATATTTACTTGGGCTTGGGCTACACCATTGACTTTTCATGTAACAAATTGTGGAAATAGGATTCACGATCTTCCTTTAAATTTATACAATGCCAGAATTATTGTAGACCAAGTAGGCTGTCGCTATCAAATTAAAAAATGCGGAGCTCCATTTTTCTCTGAATTAATTAATTTGTGATATTTAAATATTAATTCATCCAGACCTCTCGAATATAGAATAAATTGCTTGTGAAAATTAATTAAGTTATATATATATATAAGCTGGATTGAGTCGAATCAAAAACCTAGACTGCAATTAGTCTGTGAGTTAATATTACAAAACAAAATTATACATTAATTTACTAAGCATAAAATCATTGGTGGTAAGTCATAATTTTCCTGTTAACTGGAACCGTATTATTCTGGATACTACTTTATTTTAATAAAATTTGTCTATTTCTTCTTGAACGAGAAAATAAAAAAAAAAAAAAAACAATGTAACAAAACCGTTGAAACGAAATTTCTTATACGTCTAGAAAGTCAAAAATTGTTGTTGAACGTCCCCTGATGATCGTACCTAAGTTATCGAAAAAACGAAAATTCATTAATAGTAATAAGTCACATATTTGGATCAGCCATACACAAACACCAATAATATTTTGATACATATTAGTAATAGTGAAAGGTTTTTAAAATACTCTATTTATATTTTTATATATTAAAATTTTATTTGTTCTTATTTGTTAAATATTTATGCACAATGGGTAATGGATATAATGTATTTAACAAATATAATGAAACTAAGTTACCCTAATTTATGATCCAACACCCAGTCAAATGGTTAACTCATCTCAAGTTCTCAAATATAAGTCCACGACTAAAAAGTTTCACAAATACACCGAAACCTATAGATTTTAGAGGATATGGTAGGGTATATGTTAGGAAAACATATCGTATCCATATTATACTCCCCCACCTCTATTAAATTACAACCTTAAATCTTAATATATGGGATACTAGATGCCAAACCCAAAAAGCTAGCTTGATAAGTAAGAAAACTTTTTAGACTTAAATACAACACTTAATTTATATTACTTTCTCATATTGACTATAACATTACTATCTTTTTTGAAAACCAATGCTTACATTAGCCTACTCTTGACCGCCCATTATGAGTAGTTTTGGCTCTAAACTATTCACTTTAGGTAACTTTCACTCACATTGCTTCGCTAGTAGCAATTTCCCAAGTGGTTTTATCTTAAGTCGTCTCTTCTATAGGGTTAAACTCTTAACGAAAACACCAAATATTATAACTCAAGCTTAAGGGAGGAAACCTAATCCAAAAACTAACAAAAAGCCTCTTAAATGTAAATATAATACTTAGTTTATATTATTTTTTAATGTAGATTATAACAGTATCACATTTCCATTAAAATTTAAGAAAATTACAATGATATTATATTAAATTAAAAAAAAGTGTCCGATTTAAAAATAAAAATAAATAAATGAATTCAGTGTACTTGACAAATTTTCAATCCCCTAATTATTAGTTTGGTAAGCCGAAATGAAATTACACAAATCATGAAGCAGAGTA
This sequence comes from Lumnitzera littorea, assembly GCA_024138015.1. Classification (NCBI taxonomy): domain Eukaryota; kingdom Viridiplantae; phylum Streptophyta; class Magnoliopsida; order Myrtales; family Combretaceae; genus Lumnitzera; species Lumnitzera littorea. Next base: position 91,416,452 of record JAMXBB010000005.1, read on the forward strand.
GTTGGAACTCCAAAAATTTCTTTGTACACCTCTGTACCTTGTAATGAATAAAGAATCATGCATGTGGTTGATATGTAAAATATGCTTGTGTTCTAAACAATCTCAACGCCCTCGAACAAATCATTATTTTAAAGTGGAAAATGTTAATGGGTATTGCAAAAACACACTTATTAAAATACTGTTTTCTTTTCTTCTTTTGAGCATTTTCTTTTTTCTTTTTTATAAAGTTTGCAAGGCCAGATTTAACACGAGGCCCTCCCGCAATTTCTTGTGTAAGGCTACGTTTCCGGCTGATTTATTGGTGGGAACTTACGAACTTTTGTCAGAGAAACTGCGAAAGCTGCTCTCCTTTTCTTTTTTTTTTTTTAGTTTTGATTGGTTAAAAATATATTATTAGAATCCATAAAATATTAACAAACTTTTATGTAAGTATTGGGAATAAAGTAGTAAGTATCATAATAACGAAAATTTTTCAAAATATTGATATAATATTTAATTACTCGAAATAGATTCTTTATAAATAAATTTGATCTAATTAATATTTCTCTATAAATTGAGGAAGTTCATTGCAATATTTTTAAAAAATTTTAAAAAAATTAAAAAGGAACAAATGACTATATATACGGTTTATATCAAGAGAGTTCTGGTCTCTCCTATATGTACATCATATAAGTCTTTGAACAGAAGAGGGATTAGATCATGTGGAGTAACAAAAATATAAACACATCCACTGCAAGAAAATTTACACTAAACTTGCCAATTTATCTGCTAGAAAGCAACACCATTTCTCTCTCGCTCAATGAACTCCAAGCTATATTTTTTTCAAGGCACAATAGCTTTGTCCTATAAAGATTAATCACATGCATAAGTATGAGAAAGCCATTAGTATACGATGTTAAAAAGAAGGATAGTCACCTTTGGGTCCATGTTAACATTAGCTTTCCCTTTCCTCAATGACAATACTCCAGAGCAAACCACCCTAGTTCAGCTGATAAAAGTTTCCGATTACACCACCTACTTCAAGCGTTACCGGAAAAGCGATTAACTCACCCTATGTTAGGTGGTTTTGATTTGAACCAAAACTACTCCTATCTCTCGTATTCAACCTATTGGTAACAACTCTTAGGTTAGCATCAGTACCAGGGGATAATAGAATACCACTCTTGACTTTTCTAGTATTAATTTTTAACCCAAAGCAGGAAGTAGGTACATCCATACTGTCCATAAGTTTTTTTTTTTTTAGGTAATATTTGTAGAATCGGTTAGGATATTTTTTGTGCGTGTATAGTGGTGCACATCACCAAATTTCATTACGAAGCATATGATTGTTAATGCTACTTTGCTACAATAAGTTGTAACTTAATATTACTAGCGGTGGTCATTTAGGACTCAATCCACAAAATCCAAACATAATACAACATAATTTAAACTGGTACGTGTATTGAAAAAATCAATATAAGACACAAATGTATTAGACTTATTTAAACCTATTAAATTTATCTCTAGTTTATGTTTAACCCTCAAATTTATTGACAAACCTATTTGTTAAACAATTTTAATAAACATATCATGAGTGCAATAGGCAAACCTATTTGTTAAACAGTTTTAATAAACATATCATGAGTGCAATACGCAAACCTGTTTAACTTAGGATTTTAATAATTTTCAAACTCTTTTTAAACTTTAGCGATGCCAGTAAAGGCACAAGTCAATAATTTTAGTTTTCAAATCTCTTTCTACTTCTATTTACATTTCATTACACAAATCTCTACTTCAAAAGTCAAAGATCTCAATTACAAATATGTTACTCACTTCTTCTAACTTGTAGTATAAATGAACAAGTTACGAAAATATATATGCATTTCAATATTTTTTTTTAAGAGTTTTAGTCATGGAGAAAACAATCCTATGTAATCACATAAAATATTGTGCTTTCTTTTTTTGGTTTTTTTTTTTGTCATAATATGTGATTTCATAAGATAAACAATCGATTAATAACCTATTAAAAAGTATATATTTTTTAGAGATATTTTGAAAATTATTTACAATATAAATTTTTAAATTTTCTATATTTGATAAAACATTACTCCACTAAGCCCCATACCCTCACCCTCCCTCTCTCCAACCCACCCCCAACTTTGTTTTTTTGGTAATTTAAGTGTCAAGATCCTTTGTTATTTGTACTTATAAATTTTAAATATTGGTATAATCATTTTTTCCTTTGCATGTACAAATATTTTATAGATTTATTCATGACTTTTTAATCGATTAGTAAGTCTAACCTAAACACGATACCCACTTATTAAATGTGTCAGGTTACGAATCTAAATTTTCATACACGATTAATAAATATACTACATCATAGATCGTGAGATTTTGAGAACAAAGACCCATTTAAATATGAAAACCAGACCCAACATGTTGACACGTCAGCCTTGGACTTTGTATATAACCTACTGGACATTAAGTGGGCCTATCTCCATTATTGATCAACTTAGGCTCATTTGCATTCCCCAAGCCCACTCCTGGAGCCCATGATCTTGCCCTGCCGACAACACACAGCGGGCTCCACAAACCTTAGCGTATAAACTTTCTTTACTTTTGATTTGTCCAATCAAGCCTAATCATTTCTCTGCCCTTACTCCGTTTTCCAGTTCTTCAACTACTACAAGCCCTAGCTTAGGATTCCGCTAACATATCAAGATAATTGTTGCATCAGTTGGCTGAAACTGACTGGAGAAACGATCAGCAAAGCTTTAAACCCTTTTGATTTTCCGCTATTTCAAATTACTATAATAGGCTAAAAGTACAGCAAGGACAAAAATAAATAAATAAAGTAAAAATAAAGATAAGATTGAGGATGGTTTCAAGGAATCAGCATCATTAGCTTGTTGAGTGTTGACCCTTTGCATTAGGATCTTATATATAATTTTACAACTATATTTTGACAAATAATATAACAGAATGGACTGAGCAAAATTGCGATGAGACGGTCCTCGGAAGAGGGAGTCAAGCTGGGTGACCTAATCCAAAACTGTTCTATCTTTATACGACAAATTGCATGAACAAATAACTTATCCCCTCTCACATTGGAATGACCAATATGCCCCGCTTATTGCCAGGGCAGAAATCTGATCTATCCTGTCGAATTGCAGTTTGGTTTACAATCTTCTGGAACAATTTCTCGACATACCTTTCTTGCCATAACAAGCAATGGCATACCACGCCCATCTCCTTGCTAACCATGAACTTTTATGAGTAAGCACCAGCTGATAGTGTCTCCAGCGTACAAAAGCTTTCATGAATCAGAACCTGATGTAGCTATACAAAAATTATCTGGAAGTGCACACTTCACATGGAAGTCCTCTGGTGCAAGCAGCTACCACTACCTACGCTTGTACCTGGAGAAAAAGAAAACAAGTAAAAAGGAGTACTCGTCCTGAATTTCCTACTACCTTAAAATGAAACTTTTTTAATATTCCATTTTAGGGCAATACATTTTACAAATTGCAGAGCAACTCTTTTTAAGTTTTTCAAGTCGTGTATGTGCTACCAGTTCAACTCATCACACAGCAATCACAACACAAAGCAATCGCAGTGACCCAATAAACCTATCCAAAAGAATAATGACAAAAAATAACGTCCTACTACTTTGTATAGCCTACAGATTCTTTCAATCAGATACAAACAGCAACGCCAAAAAAAACAGATAAAGCTGCAAACAGGGGCACAATTTTCTTGCTTTAAAAAAACTTAAAAAGGCAGCACATATCATCTCCATAAAAATTACAAGTTGGGAGATCTACATCATGAAGGGAAGGGGAAAAAAAAAAGAAAGGGAAGAAGAAGAAGAAGAAGAAGAGGAGGAGTAAGCATTTTGCAAAGAAATTAGTTCTACACAATCCATGACATCAATGGAGAAGCTGAATTTTTTTGGAAAAACAAATGGCAGCAACAGTATATGCTACAGCTTGAACATACATTTGGTAGAACAGATTCTCCTCAGGCAATGACAAGGATAATCTATTATTGCTGAACGATTGTCACTCCAGTATTCATCTCACTAATTTATTAGAAAAAATCATTCAACTCCAAAATTATAGCAGGAGCATGTAGAAGGGAAGGGGGGGAAAATTACACATAAAAGTTCCATAAGCATATGCATACCTTGACTTGCTCTTGAATTTTGATTTCTTCTTTCCAGCCATGCCCCCTCTCTTTTTGAGCTTTCGCTCACTCATATCAGTCTGAAACAATTCACGCATCTCGTCGGTCCTAGATTGAGTTCTTTCAGGTTTTGATTTTTTATTAACCTTCCTAACCATTTTTCCAGCATCAAGGGCCTTCTTAACAGCCTTTGCTGCTTTAGCTCGACGGTAAGCCAAATCAACAAGTGATAAGCCAGACTTCTCTTTATCACCCTTGCCACCACCCTGCATGAGTTAAGATGATTAGAGCTCATAGCAGCACAACTCAAGAAAAGCAATGGAAGGAAATGGACAAGCAGCATTGGGTGAGAGATAAAATGGAAAATGAAATCAGATATATGTACTCTACCATGTTATCTTTAGCATCATAACCATGCTATCAAAAAAGACCTAAATATTTTCTCTCATATTGGTATAAATTATATCGTGTTTTCTCATGCTTGAAAGTGAGATATAATAAATTAGTTGTAACTGGACTATGGATAAACCATCAAATATAAAATGACATCACAACAATGCTAAAATGCCTTGAAAAGGGTAATATATTATCTTGTTCATTTTTGGAGAAGGCAGTTGTCACACTGTAATGAACACTAGATCTATAACATACTGGCATGTAAAGCATTATCTTGTGTCAATACCATCTGCAAAAAACTTAATATCAGCTCCAATAAAATGACGGATTATGAAAATGTATACAGCTACATTTTGGGAATAATTTATCAGGAACATATATTTGCAGCAATGATCAGTCTAAAATAGTAAGATATTGTATATAATTGCACACAGTATGTTAAATTGATGAGCAATTAGGGTTATAATAGAAATTATCAAAAGGAAGAGGTGACCTGAATTAAGTTTACATAAGTACTAGCTGTGGCCTGAACTCAAGTTGCTCATTAGAGAAGGATTTAACTAAAATTAATTACAATCCATTCAGTTTTGACAGAAATGGTGCAACAATTTAAGAAAGTGAGAAGAAAATATGGTAACTTACTTCTGACTTCTCATGATTTTCATCCTCCAACATTTCTCTGGCTGCTTCCAATTTTCGACGCTTCTTACGGGGCAAGTTTTTCTATAAAGGAATTACTTGATAAATTATTCTACTTCAAAGCTTCAACAGGATAAAATTGAATGTCATCAATACCTCGCGTTCTCGCTTCCTTTTTTCCTTCATTTTCAAGTCTTCAGCTTGCTGAGCACTAATCACCTCATTTTCAGAGCCCTTTTCCTTCTCCAATGATGCCTAAATAATGCCATGCAAGCGAGATGGAATCATGAGCCATTAAAATGTCTATTGCAGGGCAAGACAAGAACATTCTTGTTTTTTTTTCGTTAGGGGGGGGGTGGTGGCTTTGTAAAGAGACAAGAAAATTCTTATTATTGTACAAGATAGAGAGTGCTTAAACATTTGTCGATCTTTTATTGTAAAGGGCTACCTCTAGACACATGAACCACCCTATATAACCCATGCACCGGTTCAGTACAACTTGTGCTATGTAGTTAACTCATAAAAAGCGTCATTGGTGAGATTTCAACTCAAAGACCTCATACACACTGTCATGAGAGTATCTTATCCCTTAACCATTACACTATCCCCTTGGGGAGGTCTTCCTTTACATTTAATAAATCAATCCTGCTTCTGTACAAGCGCAACCATAAGAATTTACTATTAATTCATCTTCTTTGAATTATCATTGAATTATCATATCCCTTTTCTCTTTGATTTTTCCTCCCATATAATGGAAATTGTTGAGCACTTCCATGGTCATTGCTTTCTTGACTGTTAAAGGTATTCAAATTTCACATAGATGAAATGGCAGTCAACTGTGACTGGACAAAATAAGATAAAAGTAATAGAGAAGGATAACAGCTGAATGATGGAAATATACTATATTCAGTAAACTCTGTACGATATTATCTGTTAAACATTTGCATGTCATGGTCCTTAACCCAACAGCTAAAACATGGAAAACAGGAAGATAAAAGTAGTTCTAAAATTGGAGCTGAACACCACATAAACCAACTTAAAACCCAAGACTCCCAAAAATTACAAAGATACAGTTTCAACCACTTGATGAACCAAAAGTCACTCCATGGTAAAATGTAGTGGTACCAAATGCAAGAAGCATACCAACAAAACACTGTATGTTCTATAATCTTTTAAATGACTCTTCCAGCCAGCTCATATGTAAACTAAAGTAGACACTCAGGTAATTGGCATCCCAATAATTAGAAGATAACTGCCTGAGAAAATTTTTAATGAATCATTACCTTGGCTGCCTTGGCTGCAAGCTTTTTCTCTTTTTCTGTCATAAACCAGGTTCTTTTGGGACGGGAAAAAATGTCATCTTTATGTGCAATCATATTCTCGGCCTGCAAGTAAAAAGTGAAAAGGGGCAGGAAGCGGGGAGTTAAATCAGAAGCATTACAAAGAATATATAGCATTACTCTCACTTGAAAAAACATTGAAAGAGATTATGTAATGTGCAGAGGCATATAAATTTGGCAATTTCATCTGTTGAAGAAAATCACAGTAAAAACATTTTCAAACAAACATCTGGTATTGCATTTCATGACCCCCCAAGAGTGCACCATTTCCTTCTACCACTATCACGAAGGCTGATTACCACAAGCAGAACAAAAACATTTTACCTTTGTAACTTCCATCTCAGCTTTTCTCAAGGCTCTCTCTTCCCTGCACATGCTCCACATGAGCTACATTACAATGAGAAGTAAACCTTGGGGCTCTAAGCAATTAATAGCAGGGAATACCTCTCTTCTTGCAAAACCATTACAACTTGTTCCTCCATATCCTGAATTATCTTAGACCACTTAACAATTGATTGCTCAGCAACTATTCTACTCTTCAGTTTTGAACCAGCTTTTTTGGCCTGAAATGAGAAGGTTCACATAGATTAACCTTTTTCTCCAGAAGCATCATAAATTCTATGTAACTTTCTCCAAAAACATTACTCATTCAACTTTTATGTCCCCATTTAAAAAACTTTCAACTTCAATTCGCTTTGCAAAAATGGGTCCAGGTTTCTCAATCACTCGCAACTGTAGCAAATAAAGTATTTCACACTGTCAATAATAAGTCGCCCTTGTGCATATAAATTCAGGTTTTTTGGCAGAAACATTGATTTGCAAACTATATCAAAGAACTGATAAACTGTTCAATGTGCTGAAAATTTTATTTAGAAACACACATTTCCAACAAAATGATAAAAAATTAAGATGAAAACCTAGAATGAGTGAATATGCAAGATTAAGAATGATGGATGAAGATGAGAGACAGCATATGGAAATAAGAAATGCACAAATAACTAGTTCATGCAGATAATTAATATAATGTGCCGTGCTGAAGCATTGAGACATGAAACCATTGTGCAGGAACTGTATCTTTCAAATTTGATGAATCAGACATAAATAAAGGTACAGGAGCAAGGTTTTTCAGATAGTTCAAACTTGAACATCAACTACCCATTCACTTTACTGAATAGAGAGATAATGGAATTGCTATTCCACCTCTATTCTATAAAACAAATCTATTAGTGTTTACTCTGCGTGAATAGCTATTCAGTGGGACAAAAAATCTTGCCAAATATTGAATAGCTATTCATGTTGGACCTTATGAATGGCTATTACAGCCTTATTTATTAACAAATTCTAGAACTGCCCTCCATCTTCTTCTTCACTCAAACTACAAACTACAACCTAGCATGATTACTTCATTGTTACGTCCCAACAATAATGGAAAGTTAATTAATCCAAAAGTTTTGACTTCATATCATTTAAATGAATAAAATAACAATTTAAATGAGTAGTTTCTAATCACAACACCGCAACAAAAAAAGGAGCTTCCTTTCCTTCTCCTTGTTCGCTCTTTTGTTTTTTCCTCCAATCTACTCAAATTTCAAAAGACCCTGAATAGGATTTGGATTGATTATTGTAAAAATTCAAACTCTACTTTTTATTTCCTTGATCTATTACTGGACCGGAATAAAAAATCAGGAACTTTGCAAATCCACTTACTAATTCGTAAAAGATGAGTAGAGAAACTGTTATTTCAAATAAAAGGATTAATACATATCCTCATCATACACGTAACTGCCACTATAAAACATCTTCCTTTAAGTAAAATTGCAAAGTTATATAACAAAACGTCTTCCTTGTATTAAACCCATTAAAAATAAAACCTAAAAATTGTTCTTCTCTGTAAAGCAAACCCAGAAATTATTATTTATATTTTAGTAAAATCAGACCAGTGAGTATTTAGGAGGGTTTTGAAGAGATGAGAGGAGACAGAGGAAAGAGTAGTGGAGTGTGGGTAGGACCATGTCTCCATAACTGCAAACAGAGCTTCTAGGGAGTGGCATTTTTGTAATTTTAATTTTATTCCTTACTTATTCAATATCCATATTCTGGTCCAACTGAATAAAGTAATAGCCTATTACTTCTCTAATCCATTCTCATTAAATTGCAATTCAATTCCCTCTTATTCCATTTGGTTAAGTGATTGGGCCACTAAAGAAACGGGATTCCTCCATCATGTTCTTGCTCTTCATCAATTTTGGAAATGCATGCTTCACAAAAGTACAGAGGCTATGGGAAAGAGGGACATAGATGAAATGTGAAAGATCATTACGATTGATTTCAGCAGAGACCGATCATTATCTGTGACAAATGTGACTGCATATCCTTCTCTCCCGGCTCTTGCAGTCCGGCCTACTCGATGAACGTAACTGCAGACAGGGAGAACACCCTCTTTAAGTTAAAAAAATATGAAGGTAAGAAACAGTGCTCACACAAAATATGACCAACTTCCCAAGGAATAGCACTTACCTTGTAAGATCACGTGGGCATGCATAATTTATAACCGTCTGGACACCAATGATGTCAAGCCCCTGAGCACATGTACCAGCACGGGAAATCCATATTACAAAATGAAAAATGAATAACATAACATATAAAAATCCTTATATCTTGTCCATTGAACACACATATAGAAGTTCTTTGCGAATATAAAAGTCTGATATCAGACTCTTAAGAGAGAAAAACTGCACGTATAACAACTTAAACATTAATCTGACTATGTAAAGTCAGCTATATGGATACTATTTCACCATTATGCTACATAGATAATATTCTTTCCAATATCTAACTGTGTCATCATATTAAATGTTTTTCTCCACATCATTTTTTGTCCCTCCACCCCTGTTTAATGCAAGTAGTTTCTAGAGTGTCGCAACAAGCTAACAAATGCCCAAATCGTCCTTATAATAGCATATATTCATCCTTTTCACTTTTATCTTTCAGTAAATTAACATATTCATGCTCCTTGTAAAGAAAACCATTTATTTGAAAATTCATGTTACCAAGACATTGCATATTCAAGTGAACTACTTACACGAGCAGCAACATCAGTGGCAATTAAAAAATCAACTTCTTGCTTCCTGAATTGTTCCAATGCCTACAGCCAAAAAAAAAAAAAAATGCTGAGCAAATAAACATTCAAAGAAATATGGATAGATATAGTTTAAGGAATATAGTAAGAAATTTATTCTCGATTTTAACAAAAATCATGTTAGTGTGATTTGGAAAAGCCCTAGTAATGCAGCATGACAAAGTAATAGGGATCTGTGGGATCTAAAATTGAAGTTTCATGATGTTCCACTCACATCAAGGCGCTGCACTTGAGTAAGATTGCCATGAAGCTCTGCAGCTTTCAAGCTGGCTAACCCAAACAAAATCTTTAACCTATGTGCTGCTTGCTTGGTTCCACTGCATGGTCACCAAGACATTACAGAAGCTTCAGAAATCTTAGCAAGAGAATTCAGGTAGCAAAAGTAACATTTAAAACTTGAATGAAAAACACAAGCATTCACAAAAGATTTATCCATATTCAGAGTTGCAGGAGAGATTTTAAATTGGAACTAGCAAAAAAATGTTGTCAAACACTTCAACAAGGAAAACAGCACATGCATTATCCATCCACGTCAGCAAAAGTAATGCCTAAAAATAAAAACAGGAAGACAGAATGCATTGGGTATGACAGAAGAAGGCATCATTAAAAATGCTAGCATCTGTGATTTGGATAAATATCCGAACCCAGATCCTTGCAGACAACTGTCCTTCAGTGATCAAAGTGGAATGAACAAACGAAGGTAGCCCACCGAATTTGCAAAGCAGACCAGCAAACATTCTCCCACCACCTTTTTCATCCATGCAATAAATATTATAGCAGTAGAGATTACCTGAAGATGATAACTTTGGATGTAAAAGTTTTTGAACACAGGGCAAGAAGGACGGCTTCCCGATTCATCTCGCGCATCCGGCGAATCCTAACCACTCTACATACAGGTTCAACATGTTCATAATCAGCAGAATAAAAAAGAATGAGTTGACAAGTTTGTAAGAAGTATGAGAAATGCAGGCATGCAGGAGAGCAAAGTGGATTGCCTAATTAAATGTACTTTCCCAGAAAATAGACCATGGCAGCCTGACCAAGCCAGTTGCCATTTATCCAACAGCCCAAAAATGAAACTCAAAACCTGATATTTTCACAAAGCATTCCCATTCACGCCGTAAAACCATGCCCAAGCCCAAATTTACTGTCTGTTAATTAGGATTAATAAATTATGTAATTAAAAAAAAAAATCTGCAACTTGAAATTATTGTCTTAACATAGATCATATAATTAGTAATTAATTATATCAGCAACTTTAAATTTTTAAAAACCAATGAGCAAAATCACCACGAGAATTGAAAAAAAGAAATGAACATTATTGTTTAACATAGATCACATCATTAATATTTAAACATATCAGCAACTTGAAATTATTAACAATTGCCATCATTTTTGTGATAAGTAAAATTTTTCTGACAAAAGATTTATAAACTAAGGAAATTACTCTTCTGTTAGTCTGGCTGGCCGCTTAGCCGACGGATCAGCTGAGAGGCGCAAGGGTTTGGTTAAAGAAAGCTTGATAAGTTCATCAACTTCTTCAGTCATTGTAGCAGAAAATAACATGGTCTGTCTCCTTTTGGGACATAGGCGAACCTGTAAAGCAAATACAACTAGTGGGCTGATTCAGTGGTTGAAACCAATTAAAGATCCTGTTATAAGAAAGAATCAAACAAAAACATATTGGTTATGAGCTTTATTTCTTTATAAGAATTGCATACACTTGTCTTGTCGAAGTAAATAGCCATTATTTAGATTATAATCCTTTCCATGCAGGGGAGAAACACACACACACGAATTTCAGTAAATTGTACCAGCTCACGAATTTCAGCGCTGAATCCAAGCTCCAAAAGGCGATCTGCTTCATCAAGGATCAACACTGCAAGATCTTCCAAGTCCACTGATATAGAATTGCGCAGGTGATCTATCATTCTACCTGGAGTAGCCACAACAATATCGGGCATTGATCTTAAGGCCACCTCTTGGACCTATGAAAAAAAATTTTCGAATTCTTCATAATCTGAAACAACTGAATGATTGGCAAAAGTACTGCACTAGAAGATAGACAAACTCCCAGAAATGCTGCAGTAATTAAGACTGTGCTTCATTTTTTCAATTCATTCTTCAGAATTAAATAAGCAACTTCTCCATGCAGCTTCAGAGGTTAAATGCAAGATACATATTTAGATGTTCAATGTACAAGTAAGACAGCACTCTCTCAGATCAAAGGGAATCATGAGGTGCAAAGACAGCATAGCCAACTGGATGAGTGAAAATTGAAGCATACCTTGGTTGAGAGTCCACCAACAATAATACAACATCTGATATCAGTGAATTGTGCAAGTTTCTCGATCATGCTGTGAACCCTGAATAACATACAAGTGAATCGATGAATAAACAAGCGAAAGATCAAAAGATAATAATAATAATAATAATAATAAAATAAATAAATCTTCGTTTAGTGCAAAGGACAATATGAAAGTAAATGCATATTTCTAGTGTTCTACATTATTTGCCAAGCAGATCAGGAAATATATATTAGTAGTAAACATGCGACCTTTCACCCCCACGACCCACCCAGCAAGGGGAGCAATTTGCCACTCTCAGGTACAACCTTTTTTGGGGATGCAAATGGCATACAGTAACCATGTTTGGTGACAATCAAAGCAATATAAATAAGAAACTAAACACTTGCTCTTTGTCAATGGATATCCAGTTTTCCATTTCTTTGTATTTGGAATGGGGACATGGAGACCTAACTAAGTAATAGGATGAGTGATAAATCAGGAAAAATGCACTTGAAGGACATAAGTTTTTATTGCTTTTTTATTCTAAGATCTATACATTCAAAATTCTAATTTCATAACCTACAAATATATCAGTCAAAATAGGGCCTCTGCCACTCCCCGTTACAGAGGTGGTTAAACAATAGGCCATGAAATGAAAAAATAAAATCATAAGTCCTAAAATTAAAAATAAAATAAAATAAAAATCAATAGAGCCTAAAACTAAAAGACAAGAAAAAACAGAAGTACTTCTAGTGAATTTTATCCTTATAAAACTATATAAACTATATATAGTTCCTTCATATTATTTCATACAAAGGACTGAAAAAGATAGTGCTAGTCATTTTTACACCGAAAAACTGTGTATCTAAGTGAAATTTAAAACAAATTTAGGCACAATTTAGTTTCCTATTTTGGAATTCAATTCTTAGAATTCAAAATCATTGGGACCTGAAACAAAATGTTAAGAGAAAATGCAAGTCCTTCTTGTGGATTTTTCTTAATATAAAACTATAACTACTACATATAGTTCATATTATTTCATAAGAAGGACAAAAACAGAATGCTAGTTATTTTTACAACATAAATCTGTGTATTAAGGTGAAATATAAAACAAATTCAGGCACAATTCAGTTTCCTATTTTGGAATTCTATTCTTAGAATTCAAATCCTAGAAACCCAATTCCTTAGAATTTGATTGACAATCCATTGTTGGTAATTTATAAAATATGGACATAAAATGTTATGGTTTAGTTTGATTTCCTCTCTTAGATAACTATTACTAGTAAATGAAACAAGTTCCCTAGTGTCTGAGTGTTGGAGTGAGAATTAGGTTCTATGTGAAGGTCTGGTTTTTTTCTTTTCATCTTTTATCCTAATTTTACATAATTCCCAATTTTGTTTATTAAAATTCCTCAAATTAACGGTTTTGTCTGAAGGATTATTCCAACAGAGAGCACCATGTTTGCTTCACAATACAAATAAAGTATGTACATTTCAAGTAGTGCAGTGAAGATAAACATGACCAAATGTAGTGCATAATGATGTAGTTAACTCCCTTATTATATTGAGTTAATTGTGCTATACGTCCATTCTCTATTTGCACCTGAATGTAAGCATACACCATTTATATGCACCACGTGTTGCAACATACATCCTTCATATGCACCTTATGTTAACATCGTTATAACAAGAGTTAATAGTGCCCTCAATGTGCACCACAAGTTGTAATGTTTATTCTTAATTTGCATAACTTAAAACATACATCCTTGATTTGTACTTGAAAGTAGACGTAAATCATCTTCATTGTAAATATTCCATTTTTCTAAGTTTTGAATCCTTAATCCTTTAAATTTGATTTTCTCAATGTAATCTATTTTGCTAGCCCTTTTTGATGGTTTATCAAAGAAAAGCTAAAAAGTGAGGAAAAATGCAATAGAAAGACCTAAGTTTTCATACTTTTCATTTTGGGACATTTTTCTTTATTCCAGGACCTACTTTTTAATTATTTCATTTCAGGTTGGAAAGTGGCAAAGGCCCTGTTTTGACTCATCTTTAAAAAAGCAGGCCATGAGATTTTAAAAAAACAAAAAAAAATGAAAATATAGGTTTTGACACAAAAATGTAGAAAAACTTTAGGTTATCCTAGTGCATCTTTTTTCATGATAAATTTTGCCCAACAAATTGATCAATCTTTTAATCTCTAATACCCACATCATCATACAAAGAGTAATTTTTTCCTTTTTTACCTTCAGTGTGAATGCTTTTATTTCTAATCCATTTCCTTCTAAGTGATATTAGGACTAAGAGCCAAATACTTTAAACAAAATTAATTTCATTTCAGCAAAAAGCTATAAAGCTGATAATGCAACTTTCACAACCGTTTCCCTCATCCAAACAAGAGTGTACAGTCAACAAAATTAATAAATAACATAAATATAGAAACTTCTACTAAGAAGAGACTTACTGAACTGCCAACTCTCTAGTTGGAGTAAGAATAAGAACTCTTATAGCTTTTACTTTTTTGGGTCGAAAAAGTAGCCTCTCCAAAGCTGGTAGGGCAAACGCTGCTGTCTGCATGAAAAGCAACAATAAATGGTAACACTTCAGCTATTACCAACTTTGTATCCAGAGAAGCTCTTTCCAGTATAACAGGTAATAAATGCAATTGAACCCTTTTTTTTTTTTTTTTGATAATTCAATACAATTTAACTTTAAAACACTAAAACAGCACCTTCCCAGATCCTGTGATGGCACTTCCACATATATCACGCCCTGTCAATGCTAGTGGAATGCATGCAGCCTGCAAATGAAACCTTACTCAATAGAGGAAACATATTATGTGAACATTAAAGATCCTGCTATCAAAAGATAATGGTACCTGAATAGGTGTAGGCTTCACATAACCCAATGCCTCACATGCCCGAAGCAAAGGTCGTGATAGATTGAGTTCCATAAAGGAATTAGCATGAAAGGATGCTCCATCAGCCGCTGCGAAAAAAGACTTGCCCTCCCCAGCATTACTAGCACCATCATCTTCACCTTCTGAGTGGTAATCTTCCTATATGAGAGTTTTAAAACCAAAGGTAAATAGGAAGGGGAAAGAGAGGGGAAAAAAAATTGAAAAGTTAGAAAGAGTTTGATTGAGGACCTCTATAAAGCTTTAAAAGTTGTAGCTCCATAACATAAATACATTATTAGTTATTCAGGCTTATAGAAATTGGTTTATTTGCATACAATCTATACAGGAGTCCTTTTTTTTTTTTTTTGAGATTTCTGATTGTTTAAATACTTCAGCATTATTTCTATTTAGATGTTATTTACAATATATGCATTGTGATTCCTCTAATAGATTCAAGACATAATCCTTTAGCCATATTGCAAATGGGCATTGCATTTTAATTCAAGTTGAAACTGGCATGATTTGGAGTTCAAGCCAAAACTAGTTCCACTCTTATGTCACTGAATCAAATTAATTCAATGCGTCACAGTCCCACAGATGTAATCAGAAATGAGCAACTTTGAGAATATGGATATGGAATTCCGACAAATGCCAGTGCCAACAATCAAGAAAATTGTCTTCCTACATTGATAAATTATAGAGTCAACAAGGACGTAAATTTTACTAAGCACTAAATCAAAGTTCCCAACATTACAGTTCAAATCTACTACACATTTAACTTTAACTCTAATCCCAATTCAATTACACAACAATCAAAGAAAAAACTTTATGTTAATCAATGGAATATTCAAAACCATTACAAATTCCACGGTATTATGTACCTCCTATCCTATCCAACCAATCACAAATCGTTCGCCAGCGAGATTAGAATGATAACAGACGCTGAAAACTATATTAGAAATAGAAGCGAGCCAGATAACCCTATGCGACGCCGAAATTTCAAAATCCCTCAAAATGACCCCCCAACAACTGTAAAACTCAAACCCAACAACAATAGTTTTCAATTGCCCGTTTTCCCTCACGTAAAATCCTGCTTCCCTACTGATTAGGAAAAGAAATAGGCATATATATATTTACAATAAGTATCAAAATGAATAATAAATTTGAATTTAAATAATACGCAAAGTTATGGATGTATTTCATTACCTGTCTGTCGGGTTCGTCGTCTGAGCTAGGGCTTACGTCATCATGACCATCAGGGATAGGAACAGAACGATTCTGCAAAGCTTTGGAGATTTTGAAGTCAATGGAAGTAGTGCTACGACGAGCATGCTCTTCAGCGACTGATTCAGAATATGCAGCAAAGTCCCATGGCGATTGTGTTTTCTTCTCTCCGCCTTTACGGCGGCCTTCCTCTTCTTCTTTTTCTTCTCCTTGTTCATCTTCTTGTTCTACTACTTCCTCCTCCTCCTCCTCATCTTCTTCTTCTTCTTCAGGTTCTTCTACGTGTTCTTCGTCGCTTGGAGCTTCGAATATGAAACTTGACGCCATTGGAATTCGAAGAGTAGAGGCCCTTGAAGGAGAAGGAAGCAGAGGAGGAGCTAGGGTTTATAAACCAGGGTTTTAGGGGCGAAAATAACGAAAAGAAAACCAACAGTTAAATCATACAGATGGTTATCAAAGTTACAATAAAAATTTATATCTGAACTTGTGGAAAATATTGATTGAATTTTCTTAATCTTATATTAATGCATAAATAATAAATGCAGCCATTTTATATGATATTTCATCACGTCATCAAATCAATCAAGAAGCATAAATAGATGATGAATTGGTCTCAAAAATGTAGGCATATGCAGTTGCCTTAAATATATTATTATCTACTTTTTTATTTCTTTTTCTAGAAAGTTTTTTTAACCCTTACAAGAACGTATACAATAAAGACTTTAATCTCCACTAACATAAATGAAAAGAATTCTGTAAAAGGTTGAATCCTATAAGCTAATCCACTTAATTAGAATAGAATAGAAATGGATTATAATTGAATTTTTAAATCTATTTAAAAAGTGAATCAACGAGAAAAATCTATGTAACCCATAAATTAAGTAAGCTAACCAATTATAGGTTAGTTTAACTAATCAAACCAAAGAAATGAAAAAGAGAAAAGGGAAAAAAAATTAAAAAAAGTTGGCAAAAGTATATACTATCGAATTACACTAAAACAAAACCTTTAACTTCTCTTCTTTCTCTTCCTTTTTCATACATTAATATGTTTTATTTTATTGGAAACATTACCTTGCGGATATTAGATACATAATAAGAAGTATATTAATACCTCCTTATGATGGTATGCTGTATCACCTTAAGAAGTATTCAACTACTGTACTAGAAAATCCTTATAAGCTATTTAAACATCAATGTTAATCATTCCATGATGCTATTGAAAAAGCATTTGGCATTATGTATTTAGAAAAATGGTTTCCTATTATATTAATTGCTATGAAGCATTATATGCTCAGAACACAATAAGATATCATTTTAGCTTATTATATATTGTAAAATTTTCTAATGTGTGTTAATCCAAATGAGACACTTGCATTCAAAGTTGATTATGATCTTTCAAACACTAAATTAGAAGATGATTTTTGCGTGATAAAGTTACAACTAACATTAAGTTAGGAGAAATTTTAAGAAATAATACTATAACATAAATGTGGTATGATTATGTAATGAATAATTGGGAGTAGGAGCTTTATGTTGTTGAAAGGGGATTATAAATTGAAGGATATTTCTGCTATTTAATTTTTTATATTTTTTTGTAAGTGCTATTTTCTCCCTTACTGCAATGACAATACTTGATTTGTAACCCATCTATTTTATTATATTTTTATATTTCTTTTATTATAATTATATCATATGAGAATTATCTCTACTAATTTGGTAAGAGATATTAGCTCATTACACTTTTATATTTTCCTTAGATAAAGTAGCAAGAAATGAGTAATGAAAATGACAAGAGTACAAAAATTCAACTCGTTTACTTTTTAGAATGAAAGATTATCAGTAATTGGCTAAAAATTTCTATTTGAAATTCTAGATTTTTCATTTGTGGGAAATATTTGTTCTGATGTTTACTTTGCCTTATTAATTTTAGTATCAAATTAGAGTACAATTAAAAATATTAGTTTGTCCCTATTTAGTCATTAATTTCAATATTAATGAGGGTTCAATGGTCACAACTTTGTAAAGAGAATAAAAAATTTCACCTCTTCTTAAATAATAACTATTTCCAATGAAGTGGAAATAGAAAAACCCATAGAAATTAAAATTCCTTATCTGCTTTTCAAATAAACAAGGTAATATCCATTATCTAATTGTGAAGAAGTAGTTGTTTTGTTCCTTCTCTATTACCTCCAAATGGACAAGCCGTAATGGTGGTAGTGGGTAAAAAGCACATATTTATTGAACAAAATAAATGGATGTGTACCTGATTAAAAACTTCTACCACAAAATGGTTAGTGTAAACTAGTAAGATAAAACCATTAGTTTATCTATGTATAATAATGTTATGATAGAACTTTATGAAAAAGCAAAAAGGGCACCCATTAATAAGGAGAAAATCAAGAATAAATAGTTAAAAACTAACAAGCCTAACTTCTATGAAGTATTCAATCTCTTCAACAATTCAAGTAGCTTTGTGTAGAATCCTATCTCATAAGAACCTAAGGTTTAACAAACTTTAATAGAGGTATTAGTATTCATATGAGGTATTGTTATTTTTAACATATGTCATAGAGTTTTTACTAAATAAATAAACTTGTTTGCTTATAATCTTTTCTAGAAAAACTAGTTGCAAAGAAGTGATGACTAAACCAATCCTGCATTATGACAAGCTTTAAGAGATATGTGGCAATGATAAGACTACAGACTAAGGTGTTGTGACAAGAAAGGAGAAAATGCAAAGATGAATATGTTACGCCCTAAAGTTGCAAAGTTGTAACAATACTGTAGTGTAAACCAACCTATAATAGTAACTAACCTCACAGTCACTATCGTATATACGATTTACACCAAGGCGTCCACGACTTCTCATTTTGAAATAAACATCTCAATTAAAATTAATGCTAAAATTTATATAAAAAGCCAAAATCTTTAAGTCATGTATACATAATTATATTTATATTGTATTATAATCCTTAGAAATTCCACATACGACGGTAGTCTAATAAGTAACATATTATATAATTAGCCCAAAGTCCTAAGAGTTAGTAATAAAACTTTAGAAGACTCGGTTGTATTAATCAAATTGATCCTCATGCCCCCATAGTACTTCAAAAAGAAACTAATATCGAGATAGTTATAGTGTTGTCACAACCTCGAGAGGGGTGAAGTCATAGCAGTATTACCATGTAATACGTGAAGATCCAAGATCAAGCATCATCCTTGATCAGAGGCCTTCGATATACTACATAAGACATTCACAACTACGACCTTCTCCTAGTAACTAGCATTAAATAAGAGTAGAACATATAAATTAAAATTATAACATTTAATTAATACTAACACAATGTAAATAAGAGGGAATAAAAGGTCTTTCCCTTAGTACAGTCATATGATACTAAAGTAAGATAACATGAGTAGTCTAAACTACTTAGCAACATACAATACCTAATAATTGAAATTTATAAAGAGAGTACAAATATCAATAAATGGTTCACTCAAGCTCTCGACTTCTTCATATCTCACATCCCAAAGCTAGTACATTGACCTTGGGCATCCCATGGCTCGACTCCAACCACAAGTCCTACTATAATAATAAACTATAGAAGGATACACTTTACTGCTTAGTGAATAACCTTCTTACTCTACAATAAGCAATATCAAGCAAGTTATTATACAAGCGTATGAATATATGGTTAAGCATATGCAATGCAACAATATATACAATCAGTTGATAACTTTATACAGTATGGTTTTGATGCCCACCGTTGCTTGAGTTGAGAAGTATTTCGGCATGTAAGGATCTAGATATCCACGTCCAATTCGAAGTCTTTTGTCATTAATATCACTCTCAGCAATAGACACGACACGGCCTCAAATAAAAGGCAATACTTCCCGGAGTCAAGTAATTCTCGAAGGTTAAGGCAGGAACATATCATATGAAATACGTCGTACAATAACAATTTTCAATACACAATTTACAATATGATTCCTCTAGGCAAAATCCCCCATTCTACTGTATGATGTTGATGCCCTTATTATCATGTTATAAAATGTAATGCATGACCAGTTTAATTAGGAATCGAGTATTTATTAGTCTGGTTCATGGGTGACTAATTATTATATATAGACACTCTAAGATCCTATGTTTAATGCAGCAAGCATATAAGTTTCTATAATCTTAAGATATTTTACAAACAAGTTCAACCATATCAAGCACATACGGTATCCTATACGCCCCAATCATGCAATAAATTCAATTACTTTACATAATTAAATGGTTCGCTAACTATAAGTACAAACAAACAAAGAAGGGGCGGTGTACTCACTCGGCCATAATGCTCAGTAGACCTAAAATCCTCTACAGTGTCTAAATAAAACTTCTTGTCCCTTAAAGAAGATAATTAAATTTTATGAGTATTCTATTTGCACCAATTAACCAGGCTTCCCGTTCACTATTCAGGAGTTAGTTGTTTTCATAATTTGAGCATAACTTTTTCATTTTAACTCCGTTTTCAGTGATCTTATAGTCATTTTCAAATGTTCTTTCATTTGGTGGAATTGTTTTTAAGTTTTTGGATTAGTAAGTTTTCAGTTTGGGCCCTATAAGGTCATGGGCCCAAATGGTGAGTTGGATCACTTTAAGTTTTAGGCTTAGTTTTCGATTGTGGGCTTAGTTTTTTACTTTGGGCTTCATATTTAATAATTTGGGGCTTCTTTTAAGCATTTTAAATGAGCTTTTTCTACCCAACACTTTGCAATTTTAAAGTGAGCCTTGGTGATACTCTTATGGGTCTAAATGGGCCTTTTTACTAAGTTTAAGGCTTTAGATCACTAAAAGGCCTATGAAGGGTATCTTAGATGAGCCTTTAGGTTTAGTGGCCTCTTAGATAACTCTTCCTAATCCTTTTATCTTAGGGTTCAAATCTAGTCACCTAGCTATATAGGCTCTAAAATTGGTTCTTTTAGCCTTTTTATGTCTAGCTCAATATTTAAGGCCTTAAGCTTAAGTTCACTTGTCTTTTTGGACTTAAACCCAAAATTGAACGTAAGTTTAGCCTATTTTTAATATGGTTACAAATCTATCCATCATAGTTCTTAGGGTTATTAACACCATTCTTTAGCCTATAATTGTTAACTAAGCTAGTTTAGGGCACTGACAGTATTTAGAGAAATGGCTCTTCCTACCACATTTATTACACTTTACTAATTTTATCCTAGCGCATGCCTTCAATATATGGTTTGAATCCCCACATATAAAACATTTTCCCTTAAGCTGAGCACAATTTCTCGGGAAATGATTTGCACCACACTTCTAGCATTTAACATTACCATCCTTGTCGTAAAAACTCAAACTAGGTACTGACTGCACTGGGCTACTAGCCAGAGTTACAGGTTTCCTTCTCTTCTATCCCGAACTGCTACTAGCGGCATTAAGATATGATCTCTTAAATGATGGACCAGGTCAATATCCTTAGTTGATCTTTTGACTCCACATTGCTTGCATCCTCACACGATTATCTTCTAGTTATCTTGCCTTATCTACCACTTCATTGTAAGTGGTGAAACCATAATCCAACAGCTTGCAACACATTATGGGGTCAAATCTAGTAAGAAACAAGTCTTTTTTCAGCTCAACATTATCTCGGTATGAGCCAGGTACATATTGTAACAATCTATTAAATTTAGTCTCATACTGGGTTACACTCATATCTCCCTTCCTCAGTTCAAACAAATCTCACAACATTCTGTTTTGAACATTATGAGGGAAATACTCCTTCCTGAATTCCTCCTTAAATTGTTGCCAATCAATGTTATTTCCAAGTTGCCTTGCTCTCGAGTCCCACCATACTCTTGCAACTAACTTTAACATAAATGTGCCATAAGATAACTTTTGAGATTCAGGGATTCTAAAAGCCTCAAAACTTCGTTCGATTTGGGCTAGCTAAGCATCAGCTACATCTGGCCTACCTATCTCCCCTTCAAAGTAATAGTTGGCTTTTATAAAGTCAGGAATTTTATTTATCTCTTGAGGTCGCTCCATTCGTTGTTCAACTTCTTGAGGTCTCCTATTTCCCACATTACCACCAGTCATAAGATGTTGAATCAACATTCCTTGTTGTCTCATCATCATATGCATAATAGCAAGCATTTGTCCAATAGGCATATTCTCTTATGAAGGTGGTGGGGGTAAATCTTGTCTATATTGATCTCTTGGTGGTGATGGTGCTCATGGTGGAGGGTTTTGATTTCCTTCAGTTCCTCCTTGACAACTCCCATTTCCAGCTTCAGCCATAATTGCTTAATAGTTTAACTTATAACCCTGCATTCATATCTATCTATAAGTTATCCCCACTTTTGTTTATAGAATTTTTATAAATTAATAAATACTTGCAATATATACTCATATAAAATAGTAATAACAATATCATTGTAATCAACGTACTTAGTAGTCTGACTTCCACTATATATTTCATTCAACCTTACATCATCATCATTACAACTTCAAAACAAAAGATACAACTCGATAACTTTTGAATACATACATCAAATTTATACTCGATTACATCATTACTTACATAATCTAGTACAGACTCGATCTTTACAACTGTACAAGACAAAAGATTACATCAACTAGCTATATTAAACTTAATTACAGCGTACGTCTAGCTTGATCTAGAGGCTATAAAGTACATCAAAAGTTAAAATACATCAAAAGATCCTAAAATATATCAGTTTCCATCAAAATTGCTACTGGATCAAATCTAAAAATCTATCTAACCAAAAGAAGTCAGTCGTCTAACTAAGCTAATCCTCCTCTGAATCCGTGGTAGCTACTCCATCAAAGGAATCGTGATCCACATGGCCTCCTACCAAGTGATCCTCATGCTCACTATCTGATGCAGAGTCTACAAATACTATCTCTAGAGTCTTAGGAATCATAATCACCTCCTACACAACATCATCACCCGACTTGGCTGTATCACCAGCTCCTACTCTAGCTATCGCGGTGTCTGCAATCACCTGCATAACTATAGCATGTATATCTACACCAAGTTCATTCTCATTCTCTTGCTCCTCCTCAAGGCCTTCTTCTGGATCTTCTTCTTCTAGGTCCTCCTCTAGGTCTTCCTCGGGGTCTTCTTTAACATAAACTCCATCTTCTTGGGGTTCAACTAGAGGTAGGTTTTCTGGTGGTGGTTCCGGTATCTCAGGCTCAGGTTCAGGGTTAGGGTCCAATGGTATCTCTATACCTTCTCCAGTAAGTTCTAGAAATTGATGAAACCAATCAATAATCCTTGGTGGGTATTGTTTGGGAATGTATGGAATGTCAGCGGAAATGTGTGCAATACTAGCTAGGTATGGTCTCCCATCCTCCAACCTAGTGGGAAAATTCCGTAAAGGCATCATCAAAGTTATAATTCCCTCTGTCTCCAATCATCTCTGCTCAAAATCTGCTATAGCAGTATATCTATTATACTGAGGTCCTAGACTAGACTCATCTCCATCCATGCCCACTCATCTTTCTAGCTATAGCATATCTTATCATGAAACTTGTTAATAATCTCATCAACCGTCTTAAAGATATTCCAATCAACTAATTCCATTAATAACCGCTGTAATCTAACCCTATAATCAATAGGGGATACTTCTCCATTCCATCCAAACCGTATCCAACTATATATTAGTTCTCCCTTTCGACCCTGTAATTATAGTTAAACTAATTAACATTTCTTATGTTAAACATTATGGTTACTTATGTTTTCATATGCTTAATACAACCTTTTATCGCTCACTTAATATTACCCACTCTTAATATTCCTATAATATCTATTTCTTTTAAAGTATGACGCTTCAAAGCGAGTCTACTAAAACTACGCTTTGATACCAATCGAGAACTGTTACGCCCCGAAGTCGCAGAGTCACAATAGTCCCGTCGTGTAAACCACCTTATAATAGTAACTGGCCTTATAGTACATACCATAGACATGATATACACAAGGTGTCGACGACTCTCGCTTTGAAGTAAATAGTCCAATTAAATGTTTAACTACAATTATGGTAAATATTATAAATTTCTAATAAATATATATAATTATATGTAAAGTCCATAGAACTTCTCAGGAAATTCTACATATACACAACTATTCACTAATTTACAATTTACATAATAACTATCGATCTCTCATCCTCAAACTACAAAGGACATTCTCGCTACATATTACTACTAAGTAGATTGATCCTCACACCCTTGACTTCAAAAGAACCAACCTCTAGATAATTGTAAGGCGGCATAATACTTGGAGTATTCAAAAATCAGGACCTGCAAAAGGATCTATAGAGGTATAAGCAACTACAGCTCAATAAATTGAATTGGAGACTCATGAATATATACAAACACAAACAAAATTATCTAGCAATTATTTTCATATAATGCAACAATCAAGTGTTATCGTACAACGTAGTCCGGTCCGCTGTGAAATCAAAGAAATTTCACCCGCTTTAATCCGGGTTGAGAAGTTTCCATGTTATGCAGCAGCTCACAACCAAACCCATGCTTGTGCAATAGAGACCTCACTCCTCCCGCGACTACCTTCAAACCATTGACTTCACTCTCATCGTGACCTCCTCTCCTATCTCTTAGTTCGATTAAAGGTAAAGAAGGGACCATTATGCAATCCTGCGCTATCCCTTTCGAAAGCGTCGGTATTTAGTTGGAGAATCCTAATTATCCCCTAACGGGTTGTAATGCATGACATTTTAGGTTACTAGAGTCGAATAAGATTAAATTTCATTTAGGATTTTCAAACAATTCACACCAATTCAATCATAATTCAAAATCAATCATACCACAAATTTCAACACGAATTCAGATACATCAAACACATGCGTAAATTACTTACAATCACAACCATATACAATCCTAAGTCTCCGAGTACCATAAAAATAGTACTCTAGTACAGTAAGTAATAACTCAACTTACTTGGAATTTTTCAATCGCCTGATCACTTAGTTGCAAGCTGATTTGTCTCTAGGTATCCTATAATACAAATAAGTTTTTTTAGTACTTATACTTTAAGGATTCATATTCTAAATTATAATTTAACTCATTTTTTCAATGTATACCTATTATGTACTAATGATTCTTTCTACTCTATTTCGAGGTTCAAATCCTAAATTAGATTCTAATTTTAATTCTAAAGTCTTAAATATGCTCGAATTCTAATGTGAAATTAATCACATTAAGCTCGAGTATTCTAATATCTTATTGGGTCTTAATTTAATATTCTAAACTATTCGATACACGCTAATCCTAATTGGGGTATTGGATTTATTCCCGATTTGAGAAAATCTTACATTTTTATACAATTACCTAAAATTAAATTTTGTTTCAGATTTAGTATATTCTGATTTTTATTACAATATTATCTAAATAACCCTAATTTTTCAGATTTATTAAATTTTCAATTCCTCTTATTCCTAATTTTCTACAATTACTACCTAATTCCTAAATTAATTACACTTAATACTCTAAAGGCTAGGATTAGGTTTTCACATCAGAGATTAACATCCCTAAACATCTAATTACTATCTAAATCAGTAATTAGTGTCTTAATCACCTGATTAACCCAAAATTACCCAATTTTTCCATCATTTTAGGGCTAAAAATTAACTTAAAATTTTCAAAAATTAATTTTTAAAAAATAGCTTCATAGCACTGTTCTATATCACTTAAAAATGCTACAGAAAAAAATTAAGCTCTAAACTACACCCCAAAGCCTATTTATTTCTAGTTTTAATCATGCTCGGTTTTGCTTAATTTGTTAAGAACCCTATATTTTCAGACGTAATAAAACTAAATCACTGTTTTTTTCCTAAATCTACATACAATAAAACCTCAGAATAACAAGTTTTATAATTTTCTAGGCAAA
This sequence comes from Lumnitzera littorea, assembly GCA_024138015.1. Taxonomy (NCBI): domain Eukaryota; kingdom Viridiplantae; phylum Streptophyta; class Magnoliopsida; order Myrtales; family Combretaceae; genus Lumnitzera; species Lumnitzera littorea. The sequence goes on from JAMXBB010000005.1 coordinate 91,442,473, forward strand.
ATAACTAATTTTAAGAAATTATACAAAACCAGAGCAAATAAGGGACTCACCCAGTTCGATGCCTTTTGGCCGTCCAACTCCGGTCCAAGTGTGTCGGCCGGCCTAGACGGTAGGTCTAGAGTAGGGTGGTGGTGGTGGCTCGATCTTAAGTAGTGGTGGTGCGTGGGTTTGGCTCACTAGCCCTAACTGCACAGTTTTCTTTTTTCTTTTTTTTTTTTGTAGTTTTTCTCTTGAATTTTCGAAGCTCTCTATTTTTCTCTGATTCCTAACTGTCTAAAGGAGTTCTGTGAATTTTTTTCCTATTTATAGAGCTTGGTGGTAATTAATGTGTATTAAATTAGATGAGACATTGTCCAAATCCCTTAGTTTTTAGTTTTTGTGTTGCTTGATTCTAATTGGCTAATTTTCCTTCTTCAGCTCCTAACTTGCCATGACCAGATATTCATCATTCCCTATCCCTCTGATTTTTTCTTAATTAATTAATAATTTTCTTTAATTATTTAATAAGTTTTTAGCCAATTTAAGTAATTTCACGTATTTTTATCTACACGTAAATACATGTGAGGTACATGTGAACATTCCTAATTATTATTTAGGTCATTCTATAATTTTTTGTATATATATAATCTATCTCTAGTAATTTATTAGTTAATAGATTAAACTTTTCGTCTTTTTGATAATTAATAATTATTATACTTGAAATTTGAAAAATTTATAGTCTCCTATTTTATTATTTATTTTCTTAAATTCAAGTTTACGGAGTCGTTTTTACTAATTTTTCTATTAATAGTTTATAATTTGGGTTTGATCGGATCTTTTAGCCGATCGCCCTAAACTTTGTATTCTAAGTTAAATCCTACGATCACTTGGTTTAACTTTAAGACTTACAAGTGTGTTTAAGGTTTAAGAAAACAAAAAATAAGGGGGACAAACTTTGATTGTTTGAGAAATCAAGGACAAGGTATAAAATGGGGACCATATACCTTGTGTGCTTTTTGCCAATTTGGATAAGATCTTGTCCCCTTAGTGATAGGAATCAGGTTACTAGGCTTTTAACGCTTAACCGAGCCTGAGGAAAGGAAAGCTAACAAGGCGAATTCTTTTGCTCCAACTGACTTATGCTAAGGCCAAGTATCTTCTTGCAAACTTGTTCTACATACTGAGCCGAATGACTGCCTATTTCTCATAGATAATGTACTGAGAAGTAGATAACTAAGACAACGGCCGACCCTCATTCTCACTCACGCTTAGCCAATTACTTACATGGCATCCATTATGCCAATATGCCAAGAGAGAAAGTTCGAATTGCCTAAGTCACCCATGTTCGAACAAGCAAACCGACCATATTTTATTATCCACATCTTCCAACGGCACCATTAATACAACATCGCCACATGTACAGAATTATATGTAGAATCCGTCAGACCAATGATTATTTTTCTTGAATATTCATTTTTACCCCTTGTATCTTATACATTACTTTCTTAGAAAATCCCCTTTTTGTCTTTTCCCTTTTGGGCAAGTAACCTTAACTTATGAGTATAAATACTCTTTATACTTATAGCTGTAAAGAATAGATTACCCTTAACATATTGGATATTCTTCCTTTGCGTAAACACTTTACTTGTTTACTCATATTTCACTCTTATCCTCTCCCTTAAGCAAAGTTAGGTGGCGAGTAACCTCACCAGACCAACTCGTACGTCATATCGAGCTGTACCGTGAGTCCTCGAAAGTTCCATTGGTGTATTACATCCATTGGATCTATTCATGGATTTTGCTTACTTTTTATTCACCATTTGTTCTTTCGCATCATTCCCCATCAACTCTTTCAAGATTTCGGCAAGCTTGGACCTATCCAACAACCAACCTTGTCTATTCTTGGTCACAGTCCACATTATCTTAATATCAGAGCAGAGGTTTTGTTTAAGTAGTGATTTATGTTTAAAGTTCTATTATACTTTGTTTTTGCGTATGTGAAACAAAAGTAAGTTATTGTATTCACCTTAGCTGATGTGTTTATTAGCTGTTAATTTCCTAAAGTATTTGTTCGAGCTTTGAATCTTTGAAGAAAATGACAAACCTAAGTATGAATGTTGGTATGGGATATGACAATAGTGAAGTTATCTACCATAGCCAACAATCTTAAGGAACTTCAAGAAACATAGACAAAAGACTTAATGAGATGGCTAATCTCTTAGTAGATCTGACCCGAGCTGTTCATACATTAGTTTATCGACCCATTGAGGCCATGCAAAACACCCTACAAGGCACTTAACATATTAGAGGTCAGAACCCAACTTGACCAGTTCGAGGTAGAGGAGTAGGTATATGAGTGAGGAGAAGGATTGATTTGACAAACATGGGAGGTGAAGAAGAAGAAGAGTATTTTAAAGAAAAGTGAACTAGAGTCTGTAGAGCATCTAACTATGTAAAGCTTCAGATTTTGAGCTTCAATGGATTTAGGATTGCTGATGAATATCTGGAATGGGAAGAGAAAGTGAAGTGTATTTTTTACTATTATCATTATGAGGACTATAAGAAAGTGAGGAGTATTGTTATTAAGTTTTCCGGATATGCCGCCATGTGGTGAAAGAATTTCTAAGCTATGAGGAAGTGAGAGGGGTACTAAGAGATTAATATACAGCCTGAGATGAAGAGAATATTGAGAAATAGATTTGTACTAGAAACTTACCTGTAGGATACTTTCATTTGGCTTTAGGAGCTAAAATAAGGAGGCCAAGTAGTTAACGAGTATGTTCAAGAATTCTAAATGCTCATGATCCAATGTAAAGTAGAGGAGCCCCTAGTGTAAACAATCTCTAGGTTCATCGTGGGGTTAAGAGGTGATATTCAGGACATTGTAGAACTCCAGCGGTTCGTAACAATGGATGAGGCCATCTGAATAGCTCAACAAGTGGAGAGGCAAAGAAGAAGCCAAGTTCTTGTTAGAATGCCAACTAGCCAACTTGGACAAGGAAGTCACCGAACTTAGTCAAGTACCGAGCTGATTAGGAAGGTTGATGTCTGAGCTGAGCAAAAGGCTAACCTGACACTGATGTGCTGACCCGAACTTATGAGAAGGGGCAAGGATCAGGCAGGAAGACGAGTTAGATCAAGTGCTTCAAGTGACAAAGGTTTGAACACATGGCTACTCAATACCCGAATAGACGGACAATGGTCATCAAGGGAGACATTCCGAAGCTAAAGGTAGATGATATAGATGAGGAAACCAAGGAGGAAGAGATCCCTATTGAGAAAGAAAATGCTGAGAAAGAACTGATTAAAGAAGATATGTTTGTTAAGGACTTAGACCAGTTGATCATGGTTGTTCGACGTACAATAAACATGGAACCCTCACGAAAGGAGGAGTAGAGAGAAAATTTGTTTTATGCCACCTGTTAAGTGAATGATCAAGTGTGTACACTCATTATGGATAGTGAAAGTTGCAACAATGTAGTGTTGGCCGATCTTATTTCAAAATTGAAGTTATCGACTATTGTACATCCAAAGCTATATAAGATGTTCTAGTTGAGTGAGAAAGGGGCACTACATGTCACTCGGCAAATATTACTGTCAATCACTATAGGAAATTACTCTAACCAGATTCTTTGTGACGTACTACCCATGTGTGTTTCCTACGTGTTGCTAAGTAAGCCGTGCTTATTTGATAGGAGAGTTATCCATGATAGCTACAAGAACACATATATGTTCCAGAAAGATGGCCGGAAGATCACACTAAACCCAATTTTGCTAAGAGAAGTTAATAAATTGCAAATAAAACTTGCTCGCAAATCAAAGAAGGCTTTGGTGATGAGTAAAACCAAGCTTTGAGAGGCCATTAATGCTAACGAGCCGACCCTCATGTTGGTCAGGTGACTATTAGAAATGAAGGGGCGGGGTGAATTACCCTAGGAAATCGAAGAGTTGCTAGAAGAGTATGCCGATATGTTCTTAGAATAATTACTCGAAGGGTTGCCCCCTACTCAAGACATAGAGCACTGCATTGACTTAGTACCCAAAGCTGTACTGCTGAATAAGCCAGCCTATTGAATGAATCCAAAGTAGGCTTCTAAGCTCTAATGTCAAGTCAATGAGTTACTAAAGAAATGACATGTTAGAGAAAGTCTCAACCCCTACGCTGTACCAGTGCTTCTAGTGTCGAAAAAGGATAAAACCTAGCAAATGTATGTTGACAGCCGAGCTGTAAACAAGATCACAATCAAGTATAGGTATCCTATCTCAAGATTAGAAGACATATTGGATAAGCTAAGTGCAGCCGAGATTTTCAACAAGATTGACCTTAAGTCTAGCTACCATCAAATCCGCATAAGGTTAAGAGATGAGTAGAAAATGGCATTCAAGACTTGACATGAATTATATGAATGGATGGTCATCCCCTTTGGCTTGTCGAATACCTCAAGCACCTTCATGAGACTAATGAAACATGTGCTGAGACATTTGATCAGGAAGTGTATTGTGGTGTACTTTGATGACATCTTAATCTATAATGCAGACATGCCGAGTTACTGTGAACATCTCCAAGTCGTTTTGGATATCCTCCGTACTGAGAGACTATTTGGCAACATGAAGAAATGTTGTTTTTGCTAGGAGGAAGTGGTATTTTTGGGTTATGTAGTTAGTGGAGGAAGCTCATGAGTAGATGACGAGAAGATCCGAGCTATTATCAAGTGGCTAACTCCTGCTACTTGTGTCGACGTACGAAGTTTCCATAAATCGACTTCATTCTCTAGATGATTCATCAGGAATTTCAACACTCTTGCTTTACCACTTACTAAGCTAACAAAGAAAATTACAACTTCCGATAGGGAGAAAGAGAGGAAAGGAGCTTTGTAGAGGTAAAAGAAAGATTGACCTCCGCCCTAGTATTAACTCTACCTGACTTTGAGAAAATATTTGAACTGAAATGTAACGCATTAAGCATTAAAATAGGTGTTGTCTTAATGTAGTAAGGCCAACAAATTGCCTTCTACAATGACAAGCTTAGAAGACCTCAGTTAAATTACTTTATGTATGACAAAGAACTCTTAGCACTGATCTAAGCACTTCAAGTATGATAGCATTATCTATTGCTAAGAGAGTTTGTCATTTACACTGACCATGAATCTTTAAGGTATCTCTAAAGCCAGATAAAGTTGTCTAAGCAGCAGGTAAGGTAGGTAGAATTTCTTGAGGGATTCAATTTTGTAATAAAATATAAATAAGGAAAGAGCAATGTAGTTACTGATGCAATTCTAAATGAATTGTAGACCAGACTGTTTGGGTTTGTAAGTATCAAAGAATAGTACTTTAAGGATCTACACTTTGGGCCTATAGTTACACGATACGTCGATGGAAGAACAGTGGGCAAGTATCATGTGGAGGATGGCTACTTGTTCCAAGGAGAAAAATTATGCGTACCGACTTGTTCCCTAAGAAAGCTACTGATCCAAGAAGCCCATAGCGGAGGACTGTCTAGATATTTTGGGGAAAGAATGACATATGAGTTGCTGAGTGGTTGATTCTTTTAGCCTAGGATAAGGTGAGATATGCATTGAATTGTTGTAAGCTGAGACGTGTACAAAAGGGTTAAGTGCTGAGCCCAAAAGGGGAAAGTAATACCTTTGCTTATTCAAACGAAACCATAGGATGAGTTGAGCATGAACTTTGTCTTTGGACTACCACGAACTGCACAAGGCAAAGATTATGTAATGATTATGGTGGATCGGTTCAACAAGATAACACACTTTTTTCCTTGCGCCAAAACTAATGATGCTTCGGCTATTGCTTCTCTTTTCTTGTAGGAAATTGTATGGTTGCATGGCATGCTAAGAAGTGTAGTCTCCGATAGAGACCCAAAGTTCTTGAGCTATTTCTAGAGGACCTTATGGCGTCGGATGGGGACTAAACTACTATTTAGTACTTCCTGTCACCCCTAAACAGAGGTGGCTAATTACATTTTGGGATCATTGCTCTGAGCTACAGTAAGTAAGAACTTGGCTAATTAGGACGTTTGCTTACCAGTAGTTGAATTCACTTACAACTGAACAGTATATGATGCCACCAAGCAAACCCCCTTTGAGGTTGTTTATGGTTTCAATCCCGAGTTGCCCCTCGATTACACCCCTATACTTGTATCCGTGCAAAAGGACCCTGATGTAAGAGTTAGAGTGCAATCACTTCAGCATATCTACGATAAAGTCACTCGGCACATCGATCAGGCCACTAGAAGAATATGACAGAAGACTAAGGGTAAGATAGCTAAACAATTCTAGTAAGGAGATTTGGTATGGGTACACCTCAGCAAAGAATGGTTCCCGAGTAAGAGAAGGAACAGATTATTTACAAGAGCCAAAGGACCTTTTAGAATCCTTTAGAAGATCAATGACAACGCCTACAAATTAAAACTACCAGAGGACTATGGGGTTTCTGATACCATTAACATTGCCGACCTCAATCCATATTACCCTGATGAAGAGCCGATCGAAGACCATTCGGATTTGATCCCAAATCTAAATCAACCCGGATGGAATGATAGGAATTAAGCTATTGGACTTTTGACGTGTAGCTCAGCCTGAAGATTGAAAGGCTTGGCAAGGCGGATTCTCCTACTCCAACTAACTTCTGTTGAGGTCAAGTATCTTCTTACCGATTCGTTCTGCATATCAAGCCAAATGACTACCTATTTCTCACAAATAGTGTACCGAGGAGTGGACGATCAAGACAACGGTCAGCCTTCATTCTCACTCACGCCTAGCTAATCATTTACTCGGCATCCATTATGCCGATATGCTGAAAGAGAGAGTCCAAACTAAGTAAGCTACCCCTATTCGAATAAGCAAACCAGCCATACTTTATTATCCATATCTTCCAACGACATCACTAATACAATATCGCCACGTATATAGAATCGTGTATAGAATCTGTTAAACCAATTATTGTTTTTCTTGAATATTCATTTTTATCCACTATATCTTGTATATTACTTCTTTAGAAAATCTCCTTTTTGTCTTTTCCCTTTTGAGCAAGTTACCCTAACTTATGGATATAAATACCTTTATGCTTATAGCTGTAAAGAATACATTACCCTTAACATATTGGATATTCTTCCTTTGCATAAACACTCTGCTTGTTTACTCACATTCTACTCTTATCCTATCCCTTAAGCAAGGTTAAATGGCGAATAACCTCATTAGACCAACTCATACGTCATATTGAGCTATGCCGTGAGTCCTCAAAAGTTCCATTGATGCATCACATCCATTGGAGCTATTTGTAGGTTTTGCTTACTTTTTATTCACCATTTGTTCTTTCGTATCATTCCCCATCAACTCTTTCAAGCTTTCGGTAAGCTTAAATCCATCCAGCGATTGACCTTGTTTATTCTTGGTCACGGTCCATATCACTTAAGGTAGAAGATATTTTAAAAGTGGTTAAGATTTTGTCTTTTGGTCATTAATTAAGTTTAACTCATAGCTAATCAAGATGTAATGGGTTTGGTTAAGGATTAAGGTTTGATGAGGGTAATTAGTGGTGATTAGGCTAATTAAGTGCAATTAGGATATGTTTAGGGTTTTGTTGGACTTTGACACCATACTTTAGCTATTCTAAATGCCATACACGTGTACTTAAGGTTCCCTTAAGGTTTGGTGCTCATTTATAGTATTTTGATCCTTGTATGAGCTCGAAAGTTAGGGTTTGAATCACTTAATACTATCGATCGCTTAGTACTAATTGCCTTACTATTAGTATTTATTTGTGACATTAAGGTATTTGATCACTTAATTAGGGTTAGATGATCATTTTAAGGTTTGTCATTGTTCTAAGGTTTTTCAAGTATTAAGGTTCTTGCTCGTTTAGTTAGGTTTTTAAGACTTACCTCAATTAGGGTTTTGGTCGAACACTTAGGGTTTCATTCCTTTACTTAGGTATTATTATCATGTTTAGGGTGGTTCTAAGGACTATCCAAGGATTCCTTCATCGATTATGCTTTTAAGTTATCAAAATTTCATAGGGTTTTACAAGCTCAGCATCCTAATCAATACTTACAAGAAAATTTATAAGGGTACAAGCAACCAACAACTCAGTAAATCAGGATAGAGACTTAAGAATGCATAAGAAATACAAACAGGGTTTTCAACAATTAATTATATGTAATGCAACACACAAATACCATCTTACAACATAGTCCGGTCCAGTATAAAATCAAAGTAATTTCACCCACTCAAATCTGGATTGAAGAGTTTTCATGTTTATACAATAGCTCATAGCCAAACTCAGGTTTATGCAATAAAAACATCGCTCCCTCCATGACTGTCCTTCGAACCATTGCCTCCATCCTTACTGCGACCTCCTCTCCGATATTATCTAGCACTATTTTTTTCGAATGTGTCAATATTTGGTTGTAAAACCCTAATTGTCTCTTAAAGGGTTGTAATGCATGTCTAATTGAGGTATTTAGGTCGCTTATAATTAAGTTTAGTTTAAGGTGATCAAATAATCTGACACTATTCAATTTACAATAACTACTAAAACACAAGTAATCAGATACACATAAGCATATGCACATATAACTACCTACAAGCATAATTACATTCGGTCCTAAGCCTCCGAGTACTTTAATATACGACTCTAAAATACAACAATGTATTGAATTCAACTTACCTAAAATTATCGATTCATTCACTCAACTTGCCGCAGGTCAACTTATCTCCATGTATCTTATAATATATATACTCTTTTAGTATTTATATCCTTATGACATATAGGCTATAAATTATAATTTGACTTAATTTTCTAAATGAATATACTATTTATTACCAATCCATTCTACGTTAGTTTTGGAATCGGTTTCCAATTTAGGTTTTAATTTAATTTTTAACTATGGGTGTTATATGTAAATCTTAATAACTCGTTCTGAACCATAATATGAAATTAATCACATTATACTCGAGTATCCTAAATATTATTTTAATCCCCTAACCAATATTATAGTTTTTACATTATATCCTATTTCTCATTTAACTACCGAATTTACTCTTAATGTGAGAAAAATTTACATTTTTCATATAATCCACTAAATTTAAGTTTCTTATCAAATTTATTATATATTACTATTATTATTATATTATCAATTTTAACCTAATATTTTCTATTTATTACAAATATAATTTCACATCTTATCATTTACACATATTTACTACATAATAATTACATCTAACACTCTAAATACTATATCAGATATTAACATTTTAAAATATCTAATTACATACTTAGTCAGTAATTATATATTTAATCACTAATTTAGCTCAAAATCACTAATTATATATATGATTTAAAGGCCTAAAAATTTCAAAAATTCATTTCTAAAAAATCTTTTCATAGCACTATTTTACATCCCTTACTGCATAAAATTTTTTAGCTCAAACCTACACTATTAAGACTATTTATTTCTAAATCGAAATAAACTCAAGTTTGCGGGATTTCTTAAGCATTGTATATTTTCAGATATAAATTCATCAAACTAAAATTTTTCTCTAAATCTACATATATAAAAAGCTCATAATACCAAATTTCATAATTTTCTAAACACATTTACTATTTTTACAAAATTAAACAAAATCGAGTTAGAGATTGGACCCACCTGTCCGATCGACTTCCAACCACCAATGGTGGCTTCAAGTGTGTCGACAAAAAGGGTTAGTACCGTTGGTCGTGGGTTCTCTTTCTAAGCCCGAATTGCACACTAATACTGCTATTTTTTATAAAAATCCCTAACTCTATTTTTCTATTTTCTCTTTATTTTTCTTAGACTCCCAACAAATCAAAATGAGTTCTAAATGGGGATTATTGCTTATATAGAGTTGCTTAGTATTTTTTTTATTGACATTTGGGTCTTATCTCTTCTTTTATGGCTTTCTAGTTGGTCTAATTTGATTGGCTAATTGTTTCTTCTTAATTCCCAACTTGGTACAACCTTAATTTGGACAATTTCTTACTTTTTTTTATTTCTCTTTGATTTTTTTGTAATTTTATTTAATTATTTAGCATTAATTTAATACATTTCTAGCATTTTAAATAATTTCAGATATTTTTACTTACACATAAATACATATGGAGTACAAGTATGTACTCCTAAATATTATTTATATTATTTTATAATTTTTAGTGTGCATATGATTTATTTGTATCGATTTGTTAGTTATTGAAACTCGTTTTATGTATTTCTTATAAATAACAAGTAATATGCTTATTATTCAATATTATAGTATTATATTATTTTATTACTTATCTTTCTAATTTCAAACTCATAAGGTCACTTTTACTAATATTTTTAACTTCGTCATATAATTTAAGCTCAATCAAACACTTTATCTAATTATCCTAAACTTTACATATTAATTCCAAACTTCTAGTTGCAAGGCTTACATTTCCACCTCTCCTTAAAAAAAATTTTGTCCTAAAAACTTCTGTACGTCTACATTTTACTTAAATAACCAAAAATGATAATTGCATACTTTTACTAACTTCGAAGTCAGAAAAGCCATGGGTACTGCTTCATTGTTGTTGCTTTCAGCTCCTAAGTGATCTCTAAATCCAGACCTTCGTTCCATTGTATTTTCACATATTCCATATCTTGATTTCTTAACTTCTGAACTTAATTATCCAGTATCTTTATGAGTTGCTTCACTACTTGAAAATTCCTCTTTAATTCTATTGGCTTTATCTCTACGATTGCATTTGGATTCTTAATGAACTTTCTTAACATTGAAACATGGAATACATCATGGTAGCCTCACAAACTTAAAGGTAAGGCTATTCTGTAGGATACATTACCAACCTTCTCTTGTACTTCAAATGGACCAATATATCGTACGCTTAATTTTCCTTTTGTGTCGAACTGTTTATGTTCTTTAAATGGACTTATCTTAACATAAACATGATCTCTAATTTTAAATTCCAATAGTCTTCTCTTCAAATCTACCTAACTCTTATAATGGTCCTAAGCTTCCTTCTTTCGTTGTCTTACAATCTTAAACTTCTCATTTGCTTAGTCGATTATGTCGAGTCCAATCATTGCATATTCCTCATGGTCTCTATATAGCGACAATCTATACTTTCTTCCATATAATGCTTCATAAGATGCCATTTGTATAGTCGCATAGTAACTATTATTGTAAGCAAATTCTATCAATGGCAAATATCTATTCTAATCAACTCCAAAATCTAATACAAAAGCCTGCAACCTATCTTTTAGGATTTGAATTGTTCGTTCAAATTGTCCATCTGTTTGTGAGTGATAGGTTGTACCAAATTACAACTTTATACCTAAAGCTTTACGTAAACTTTCCTAAAGTTTGGATACAAATCAACTATCCTAATAAAAAACAATACTTTCAGGCACACCATGTAATCTTACTATATCTTAGATATATAGCCTAGTTAACTTTTCCATTGAATAGCCTGTCCGATAGGGTAAGAAGTGTGCACTCTTTGTTAATCTATCTACGACTACCTAGATTAAGTCATAACCAACTTGATTCTTTGGTAGTCCTACCATAAAATCCATCATAATATGAACCCATTTCTATTTTGGTACTTCCAAGGGTTGCAATGGTCTACCTAGTCTTTAATGTTTTGCTTTAACTTGTTTGCATGCAATGCATTTTGCCACATATTGTACCACATCTCTTTTTACTCCATTCCACTAAAACATGAGTTTTAAATCTCGGTACATTTTATTTCCTCTTAGGTGCATAATATAACTTATAATGTGTGCTTCATCCAAAATTTCCTTCCTTATGTTAGGATCTTATGGCATACATATCCTTCCTCTAAATTTTAGTATGCTTCTTTCATCCACTTTGGAATCAGAATAATTTCCTTTGCTCAAATTCTCTTTCATTTCCATCATATCTTTATCTTCCTCTTGCTTTTGTTTAATCATCTTCAATAAAGTAGGTTACAGTTCCAAATTCATTATCTGACTATTAGGCTTACACCAATTAAACCCAATTTTCAACTTTTCAAATTTGCACACCATCTCACGTTAGGAAGTTAACAGTAATGCAACCTATTTATAATTCTTCTGACCCAAAGCATCTACCACCAAATTACCAAATTGGCTTTTTTAGGATGATAATTTATATTCAAATCATAATCCTTAATTAGCTCTAACCATTGCCTTTGTCTTAAGTTTAACTCCTTTTGAGTAAAGAAATACTTCAAACTCTTGTGATAATTGTATATTTCACATCATTGTCCATATAAATAATGTCTCCAAATCCTTAAAGCAAACATTACAACTGCTAATTCTAAATCATATGTTAGATAATTTTTTTCATGTAGTCTCGATTGTCTTGATGCGTACGTAACAACTTTTCTATCCTGCATCAATATACAACCCAATCCATTTCGAGAAGCATTATTATACATGCTATAAGGTTTATTTGAATCAGGTAATATTAATATTGATGTTGTAACTGATCGTTTCTTCAACTCCTGAAAACTTAACTCACATTCCTTACCCCATTTGAATTTTATATCTTTCGAGGTCAATCAAGTCAATGGTATGGAAATTTTAGAGAAATCCCTTATAAATCATCAGTAATATCTAGCCATACCTAGAAAACTCTTCATCTCTGAAATAGTGGTTGGTTGCTTCCTTCTAATCCATTATTGCTTTCACCTTGTCAGGATCTACAAAGATTCCTTCACCAAATACAATATGACCCCAAAAAGAAATTTTATCTAATAAAAAATTACATTTACTTAACTTGGCATACAATTTATTTTCCCTTAGCTTCTATAACGCCAATCGTAAATGCTTTACATACTCCTCCTTAGTTTTCAAGTATATCAAAATATCATCAATAAATACTACGATAAATTTATCCAAATATGATTAATATATGTGATTCATCAAATCCATGAACACTATTAGGGTATTTGTTAAACTGAAAGGCATTACAAAAAATTCTTAATGACCATATCGTATTCTAAATATGGTTTTAGGCACATCCTTCGACTTAACTTGTAATTGATGATATCCCGATTTCAAGTCAATTTTAAAAAATATAGTTTCTACTTATAGCTAATCAAACAAATCATCGATGCAAGGTAACGAATACCTATTCTTAATGGTAACCTTATTTATTTTCTGATAATCTATGCACAATCTCATAATACTATTTTTCTTCTTTACAAACAATACTGGTGCTCCCTATAGTGAAACACTTAGACGAATAAATCTTTTATCCAATAACTCTTGAAGTTGCTTTTTTAGCTCTTTATAGTTCCGTGGGTGAAATCCAATATGTAGCTTTAGGAATAGGTTCAGTTCTAAGACCTAACTTGATAGTGAAGTCCAACTCTTGATGTACGGCTAAACTTAGTAAATCCTCCAAAAATTCATACACTACCGTTATGTCCGCTATTTTGGGTACCTCTTTCTTTACTTCAATAGCAAATACCCAACAAAATTTCCAATCACTCTCTTCTACCTTTATTTCATACATTTCATCACATATCTCTATCACAACTAAGTTCAATTTACTTCCACCAATCTTTCCTGGAAATACCATTTCTCCATCATTTAGAGTAATATACTCTATGATCACTTTATGCTTAGATAACCAATCTATTCCTACTATTATATCATAACCCTATAAAGGTAATATTAAAAGACTTATATGATACTCCTTCTCTTGAATGTTAATTCTATCATCGTCCACCACTTCCTAAGTTGTTACTTTCTCTTGAGTTCTAACTCTATAAGTCTTATTAATCTTAGCCACACTAATCTCCTTCTCAACGTATATGATGTGAAAATTTTGTCATTTAATGGATCTTTTCTCTTTTGAATATTGACCCATACATATTTGAAAAGAGATAAACATATAATTGTTTAATCCTTTAGTTCTTACAATATAATTGAAATTTGGCCATCTATAATGTTTTCTCATATAGTGATCCTCCAGTTGTGAAAAGTACCTTTTAGAACATGATCCATCATAAATGTATTACCTCATATTTGCTTTCCATTTGCTATTTATTGTGATCTTCATGATTTTCTATCTGATCTAGAATTAAACTAACTTACATTTCTACTATTAAGCAATATCCTCTACCAATCTTAAACATATATTGTTTAGATGGTAAGTATTTTTATCATGTGTAAAGTGAAAAACTAGATGCTTAAACTCAAGGAGTAAGCTCAGCTAAAATTATTAAGAGAGGTCCATAACTAGTTTTGAGATAAATTTATTTTTTCATTTCCTCTAGTGACTTAGTGAGTAATAACATTACTTACACCAATTAAAACATTACAACCTAAAAGTTGAATGGCAATGATAGTCTACCACATATCTCAATTAGGTACAATATGCTAATGGTACCTATAACTTATATTAGTTTCCAAACCAATTTTACTTTATGAAACCATCCATTATTTGTTAAAATACTTGCTTAATTGTTCATTTAAGAATCCATGTCTAGGTTTAATTATTAAATCATTTGATTAAAATTTGAAAATATTTGACCGTGGTTAGTTGATTGCTCGTTTGGAATATGTTGAGTTATTCAAAACTTTGGAAGGAGATTATTGAATAAATTTCATGAATAATGTCGTAGAAAAGTATCAAATAAATTCTAAAGCTCATGGTCCCAAAAGTAGCAAAAGGCTCGAAATCCAAAAAAAATCCAACACAATCCATCATAATAAAAGTCTAATAAGTCCAACAATAGAAAAAGTAACCTACAAATCTAAAGTAACGGTAATCACAGTCCATATCGTATGCAGGAAAAAATTTACTCATCATCATTGGAAATTCACTCATCTATCTCATGCCTAATGTTGACATAAAGATCATCATATGAAAAAAATAATACTGAGTGAGTCATAATGAACTTAATATGATAGTACTTACACAAGTATACATGATGTTGTTTGTATATAATCTTAATTCTAATGCAGTAAATATTGTTCATTAAAATATAATTAATTAAGCATAAACAAGAAAAATGGTAGTACTACTCTAAACATCATGATTAGAGTAAAAGGTTTCGATCCACCACTATTTAATTGAGGTCGACCAGAATAGTTATATCCCATGATCAACTGAAATCCATGAAAGTATCTTTATATGGAGTTCATTATTGTTTTCTAATCATCAAGGATCACAATCCACTCGTACCATATTATACGTGAGCCTCATATCTCCATATAACATCCGCAATAGCTTTTCTCTACTTTTCTTGACCATTAATCCAATGCAATTTCCCCTTATCTACTACCTACTGAGTCATTAATAGTGGCCTAAGTGTCTAACTACCATATCATCCCAATATTTCTACAATCACAACCACAAACCCAATCTAAGGGCATTGTCTACTAACCTAAAAGTTTGAAACAACTAAGCACAAGTAGTACATAGAGCTATGCAAGCGTGCAAAAAAAAAAAAAAAAATGTGAGTCAAGCTAAAAGATTTTAATGCACTTAAATATAGGCTTTCTTTTAGCCTGGCTTCCTTAACCTACAGGCCAAAGTGAGCGAACCCATTACTAGTCAAGTTGGCCCACCAACCCCCCTAAATAAAAAAAGAAAGAAAACTAAATATGTATATTTATATATTATGTATATATTATCTTAAAGTTTCATAGATAGCACATCATTATCGCATTATTGTCTTATAAAACCATCATGAACAACTCAAAATTTTTACTTATGATGACTATGAAAATCTCATAATCGATTTTGTTATAAATATGCCTATATGCTCATACTATCAGCTAAGGGATTTCTTTTCCTTTTTCCATGCCGATGCAAATGTATACATGTATATCATGTATAGAGTAGTCTACGAGAGGCAAGTTATACCAATTGGCTCATTTAAACAAAAAAAAAAAAAAGTGGGTTAAGCTAAAAAATTTTGACCTACTTAAATGCAGTGGGTTCTTTCAACCAGCCTCAATCCACAATAATTAGAAAAAAAAGAACACATGATATTTTGTTTTGACTCTAAGTTCAACTAAAAAGTGAAAAGAAAGGAAGAAACCTTAGTCTTTTCTTTTGATTTTTTTTCTTTCCTCAATCGCTACCGGCTAATCTCTTCCCTTTTTTACTCAACTATTCTCTCTCTCTCTCTCTAAGCTTTGCGATCTCCATTCTTAATTCGATAATCACTGTAACTCAACTACTTTATGCTAATTCAAGCCATTTTCTACTTCTGGGTTTGTTCTAAGCACACTCTTTTTTTACCTATTATTGATTGATTAATAAGTCTGTTGTTATGGCATTGATTTTTATTGTTGATAAGATTACTTGTTTCATGTGAGATTAAATAATAAGGTGTAAGCTATAATGAACAAGTACTAAGAAGTTGAAGCATTCATGAGAGGACTTAGAAACAAATCTTTTGAACTAAAAAAAAGAAAAATTGATATAATCCATAGAAAAACATTGAATATACTTCATGCTGAAAGATCTTGTTA
Organism: Lumnitzera littorea; assembly: GCA_024138015.1. NCBI lineage: Eukaryota > Viridiplantae > Streptophyta > Magnoliopsida > Myrtales > Combretaceae > Lumnitzera > Lumnitzera littorea. The sequence continues at coordinate 91,458,965 of JAMXBB010000005.1, forward strand.
TAGTTGCAAATATGACTCTGTAAGTTTATTTGTGAGTGTATCCTTTGTAATATAGCCCATATGATTTGCATATGTTGGCATTTGGAAGTTCATTTTTTTTTAATCAAAAATTTAAAAATTTGATATGGAGCTTTGTTTTCTACTGGTTTAGATCTGCATTCTAATTATTATAATGTAATAGCAAGTTGCTAATATATCACAGATGATTTCATGTGGCACAAGAAATATCAATATATCATTTTAATTTTTCTACCGGTTAACTAGTAGGATTTGTAAATTATAAATATATAGCACATGAATTGCTAATAGATGCTCGAAAAGTTTGTTGAGAGGTCAAATAAGAAAATTTTCGATTTTTTGTCATTTGTTTGTCATGAGTGTTCGAAACATCACTAACGGGACCTTTACTATATAGTATTATTATTCACTTGTTTGCTAACTTTGCATAAGCTTAAGGAGTTGAATTTCAAAATTCATTGAATGCCTTTGTTTTAAAAATCTTAGATGTCTTTGTTATGAAGAAAAAGAAAAGGTTTTGATTTTTTTCTTTGCTGTTGGTGATAATTGAATATAGGATGTTGCTAACTAATAGTGTTTAGTTTTAAGAAAAAGGTCCTATTTTTTCTCCCCTAATAGAGTCTCATCGATGCAATGTAGATTAATTTTTTATTTGCTAAAGCATTTTCAACTAGTTCCTCTTAAATAAAGAAACAAAGTTTCCTTGAATTTGTGTAGGATTCTACTTTTTTTTTTTTGTTCCATATAGGCTCATTTTGAAGGTAATTGTACTACCGTCTCTAATACAATTCATTAAGTTCAATGCACTTTGATGATAAAAGTTGGAAATTGTATTTGAGTTAGAATAAGAAACACAATCTTTGCCACATGAGGAGGCCTTCTAGTGAATCATAAAGATGATTACTTGTTGATATTGTTTGAGGACTTTAGTTAAAAGAAAAAAAATTACTACTCTAAGTATGGAGATTAGAGACCATGTTTTTAGCCTATAATTTATCTCTTTTGAAAACATTCTCCTTTTCAAGTTGATGCGCTTCTTTTGAATTTTTATGATTTTTTTTCATTTCTCTTTTACCCTCCTTAACTCACTTTATTTTTTTTTTCCTCTTTCTATGTGAAATATATGTGTTAGAAATGAACATCTTGTTGACTTCCTCATGTTGTTGATTTAAGTATCGTGTATTTTTAGAATGGATCATACAAGCAATGAAACCACAATACAACAACAACATATTAATGTAGACGATGAATGTAAAATCAATAGATCAAATACTAATATGGAGTCAGGATCTTCTTAATCAAAGGAACCTCTAAGTAAGAAGGCTTAAGCTAACACTTCTAAAGTTTGGGTAAATTTTACAAAAATAAGAATTAAGACGGCTGGTAAAGAGAACAAAATGTAACGATTGTATGGCTCGATATGTGATTAGTGGACATAAGATAAAGACATCATCCTTAATTCGCCATCTTCAAAAGTGTCATTTGAATAAAGCTTCTAATTATCCTGATTAGGTGATATGATAACTAATTATTGTGGGAAGTTAAGATCAAGAAAACCAAATGCAAAAGTTGCTTATGAGACTATAGTAATGGCTCTCATTGCACATGATCTCTCATTTTTATTTGTTGAGTATAAGTATATGATGCGTCTCCGGGGTCAGACATACGGAGAGACACCATAATGAACAAAAACAAAAAAATAAAATGGGGGGTTTTAATAAATTCATGAGCTATTGAACAGGATGTGACATACCAACAAGATCTAACATGGCTTAAGACTCGCCGGATGTGATGTATCGGTCCGAGTAATAGGGTTGCTCGCCATAATCCTTACTAAAGGGATTGATAAGAGCGAGAAGAGGAGAGTTTCCAAGAGAAAAGTTTCAAGGGTTTTTCATTAAAAATGTCAAGTCTGTCTAAAACCCTATACAATTGTTCCATTTATACAAAGTGGTAAAGTTATAAATAAAATGACTAAAAGATGCCCTAGTGGCATTCCAGTAATTATAAATGAAACAAGAATGTTAATTAAGGAAAATACAAGAAAAAGGGAATCCAAATAGCGTAAGTGAAATAGATAGCCAATTGAGATTTTCGGGTGAAGGGTTGATGTTGGATTCCGAGGAGTTATTGAAGACTTTGGAGCTTTAGCTTAGGTAGACTTGAGCTTTTGGACGATTTGTCTTGCCCGAGGCTGATTTGATATACCCATGGCCGACCTAACGTTGCCGGGGCCGACCTCGAATAGCACGATCGACCTGACATGGGAAGAGAAAAATAATCTTAGCATATTAAGCAAGTTTTGGCCAAATAGACTAGGGTGAGCTTATTGATCTTGGCAAAGTAGAACGGACGATTAGAGTAGGATAGAGCTATTAAACTAGAGCAAATCACAACTAAGTAGACTTGGAAAGGTAGAGTAGACCCTATTAGAGTTGGGCGAGGTGAATTTAGTATAATAAGGAAGACCTGGTAAAATAGGGCACAAATAGTAGGATAGGGCACATATTAGGTCTTCCAATATTCCTAGAGTTCATAAATAAGTTTGTAAGAGACCTTGGTTAGGATAGAGTAAGGCGTATTCAACTTTACAAGCCGTGTCATTGAATTGGTTCCTGGAATCTTATCAGTATATTACGCAATATATAAGGTTATATAATCTTGATTATATAACCATTTCTACTAGAAAAACTACAACATCAGATATTTGGAATTTAAATGTGGCTCAAAAGGAGAATTTGAAACATATTTTACAAAAATTCTATGCTAAAGTTTGGTTAACCTCTGATATATGGACCGTGAGCACCAGTAAGTGTTATATTTGTCTAACTGGTCATTTTGTGGATGATAAATCGAAAATCAATAGTAAAATTCTTTCTTTCTACAAAGTGCCTCCTCTTCATTCAGGTTTTGAATAACCAAAGAAGGTATTCAAATCTCTAAAAGATTAGGGCATATAAAAAAAGTATTCTCTCTTACATTGGATAATAAATCTGCGAATGACTACTTAAAAGAGTAACTTAACTTACAAAATAACTTGTTATGTGGTGGTAAGTTTTTCCATATCAGATGTTGTGCTTATATTCTTTATTTGATTATCAAAGAGGGCATGACAATAGCTAGTCAAGTTTTGTATAAAATAAGAGAGGGTATGAAGTGTGTTAAGAGATCGAAGAGTAGAATGAATCATTTTTGGAATAGTGTTAAATAAGTTGGAAACATTGATATTGGTGTTGGTTTATGCTTGGATGTAGCTACTAGATGAAATTCCACTTATATGATGCTTGATAGTGTATTGAAGTATCAATGTGCTTTTTTTTTTTTTCCTTCAACTGAATGATTCTAATTATAAGTATTATCCATCAATAGATAAGTAGGAAAGAGCATAAAAGATGTGCAAGTTTTTTAGCCCTTTTTATACTATCACTAATTTGATGGTCGAGTTTCATATCCAACTTTAAACATATGTTTTTTTTTTTTACAGGTGTAGAAAGTTAAATGTATGTTGCATGCAAACCTAAGGAGTGAAGATCTTGTTATAAGGGACATGTGTATTAAAATGAAGCAAAAGTTTGACAAATATTGGATGGAATACAATGTTGTCTATGGTCTTGGAGCAGTCTTTGATCCTCGATCCTCAGATAAAGTTTAACTTTTTTAAGTTTTACTTTAATAAAATTAACATAAGTTAGCTAGCATGAAAAACAAGTTGTATAAGCTCTTTAGAGAGTATAACAAAAGGAAGACTAGAAGCCCTCGAGGTTGGATGATCTTCTCAAGTTCAATATACATTCAAAGGTAGAGGTTAAGGAGCATCAGTAAGCAACTTAACATTTGGAAAAAGTTTTGACATTGATTTAGCCACTTTAGACATAAGTTGAAGAATCACTTTAGTTATTTATTTATTTTAATGATATTACTTTTGTACTAAATATCAATGTTTAGTTAATTTTTTTTTTCCTAATGATGTAGGAGTATTACCAAGTTGAAATAGAGATTATAGGTAAATCTTTTTTGAATGTTTATTTAGATGAGCTAGTAATGGATATAATCTTCTACTCCGAGTTAGATGTATTATATTATTAGAAGCCCCAAAGCTAAAGACATTCAGATTTGTCTAACATGACTTATGGTGTGTTGATTATTCTAATTACAATTGTAGCTTCTAAGCCAGCCTTCAGCATTGGTGCTCATGTTCTTAATAAGTATCGTAGTCTTGTGCTCTTTAAAAATGTAGAAGCTTTAATTTATAAGCATAATTGGTTATAGGGATTTACTTATGAATGTGGTTTTTTGCTTTACTAAAATTTTATTTAAATATATAATTTTAAGCTTTTAACATTTCTATCTAATTACACGTCTTATTTGGTATGTAGATAATAAAGAAGAAATAGAGACAACTTTGTCAAATGTAGAGTCAAATTTGGTTGTTAATGATTGATAGATACGTAGAGAATGAGGAAGAGTATAAATGATGAGTTGATGATGGCATTGTGTTTTGAAGTTAATGTTGATTTGAATTTGGTTGTTGATAGATTATTGAAAGCTTTGTAATGATCATTGATGAATGATGAGGATGGTTTATTAGAGAATTTGGTTCTTAGTTTATCAAACAAGGCACAAAATTATCATAATTAAAGGTTTATAGTTTGGTATTTCAATGTTGTTTAGATTCCTGGAACAATGTTGTTTTGTTTCCTAAGAACAAAATTGTTTTCTAATTACATATCTTATTTCAATCCTAGGAACAATGTTATTTGGTTTACTAGAAAGTTGGTGTTCTAGGAATACAGCTTTTGGTTAGAACTTATTATACCAAAATGATTTTTAGAAGCGATAGATATTCCTAAGTCTAGGATGGTAAATAGAAAAGTAAAATTAATAAACACAATAAAGTAATGTATTTATGAATAAAAGGGACCTCTAATTATTTCTAAATATTCTTATTGTAAGCTTTTTTTTTTTTTTAATTTTGTATCTAATTACATATCAATTTCAATTGAACAAATATCATAACTGGTCCAATCTTATATATTGGTGGGTTGGCCCACTTAACTAGCTAACTTGCGATGAGGCAAGTTGAGTTGCAAACTTCAACTCGCATGTGCAAGTGAGCCAACTCGCTTAACCCACGAGTCAATACGGGGTGGAGCAAATTGACCTGTTTAACCTGCTCGCATAACTGTAATTATGTATATATTTTTGTAAAAAGATTGAAAATTTATTTTTCTAAAATAAAATTAAAACTAAATTTTGTAGTAAATAAAAACTAAATATGTACATTAGAATTAATAAGATTGTGAATTTTGATTTGTAATTTATGAATATTATGAATACATTACATAATATATTCATAAGTAATAAATGATAATATAATTCACGGGTTGGCTCGCTTAACCTACCAACCTGTAGTAGGTCCAAGCTAGGCTAGAAATTTCAGCTTACGTTTGTAAATAAGCCAAAGTGAGCCAACCCACTTAACTCATAGGCTAATGTAAGGCGAGACGGGTTAGCCTACTTGGCTTGCTTACACAGTTTTAGCAATACGCACTGTGATTAGCTAAGTTTACATATTATTGTAATTCAATTATTTGCTTAACAAACTCGTAGTATATAGTGTTTATTATGCACTTATGCATTATTGTAACATAAATCGATAGTTAATTAATTTAACTCTAACTTGAAAGCTAATCTATGTGTAACTACATGCAACCAAAGAAGGCAAGAGTTATTATTTAATTAACAATAGGATTGTGAAAGTTAATTATCTAGATTTAATAAGTTTAGTCCATTAGTTAAGCTAATTAGTTAACCCATTAGTTGAGGCTTAGTTAATTTAATTAACTAATTATTTATAGTTTATTAATTATTAATTACTTTTATAAATATTCCAATTATTTGATTATTATTATTTTTTATTTATAGTCACATTGTTTTAAGGTAAACTTGTTTGAGAATAGAACCTGTATGGTCCTTTTAAACTGATTTTGGATGATTCTATTCACTAAGGACCATTGAGCTTTTAATATTTTAATATTTTTATTTCCTATTTCCTTATTATTTATTAGATTTAATTTTTTAACCAAAAGTTATTAATTTATTATTTTAATCATAAATGCTACATTGCAATTTAACAAGCCTCTTAGAAGATTAAACTAACTTCTTCAAGAGTCTTGATCCAAATTGCAAATCTAAATTATTGATTTTAATGTTCATGACATTGGAATCCATTGATCATAAACAATTAAACTTGATTCAAAGTTTTCAAACATATCAATATTTCAAATTTGTTTACTAGGATTTTATAAACTTTAGCCCCATAAAAGATCAAAAGGGGGTTTTGCCAATAATGTGTTTATTATCATATAATTGTGAATAATACTTAAGAATATTCTAATAATTTTTCATAAAACATATAAATATAAACACTTTGAGTAAGAATCATATTATCAAAACTTACCTTATCAATAACATAACACGAACATATCAATAACAATTAATATGTACTAAGAGCATTTCGTGATTTATTGAAAAACATACTCAAACATTAAAAATCAAAATCAAATTCAAACATTCAAATTTTCTCCAAAAATTTTGGAAAATCAAACTACATCTTAATTGACTTCTTAAACCCTAACCAACAACATAAACTAGCCAAATCCATCTACTAATTCATTTCTTATTAAAAATCCACCAATTAACAATCTAGCACTCTTAATTATCATCAAATCATCGCCAGGTATGATCAAGATTTAAAGCTCTTTTGCATATTTACTCAAATATCTTAGTTCCATGACAAAATTAAGATCCAACTTAATCGATCCTCGGCAACTCCAAGTTATACCATTTCATTTGTATCATCAAGATCAATTATAATTAATGCAATTAATAAGTTAAAAGAAAAATAAAAAATCATATCTAGAACCAAATCAAGGCTTACGTCCACCTCCCCATACATTAATCGCTTCAACTTAATCCTCTTCATTCAATATAAGTTTAAACTCCTAGATTAGCTTATATCCCATCAAACAACATAAAAAACCTAAAGGACTACCCTAACATATATGCTATAGGTTACAACATGCATAGCATAAATAATCTCATCATATCATTTGGTTAAAACTCAATATAAACTCAATTGTAATCATCAACTAACATAGACTAACAACAATTCTTACAAGAATCAATAATCAAACATCAAATATACTTATATTATATCAAATGTGCCATTTATAAACCCAATTGCTACTTTAGTTTACAATTAATACTCTTAAATATAAGTTAAGCAACATAATTAAACTTAAGATCAAGGCAACCTATCTTAGTTTGAAACTTGAAATCTCCTTGAGTACGAGACTAAAGCTCAAATCTTTAGAAAATGACTTTTTTAAGCTCAAACTTTGGAATTAAAGAAGATATAAACTCTTATTAATTTCTAAATCAATAAATCAAAATAAAATACTAAATATATCTAAGTTTTAAATCCTAAAACATAAGAAATTAGAAATTTCACTTACCATTACTAGAAGATGCTCACACCACTTTAAGAATAACTAAACTTAGGTCTTCACTCTAAACTTCTTGATCTTGCTCCAAATCCTTGATTATAATTATCAAAGATTGCTATCCTATTAAAGTAGATTAAAATCCAACTTGAATTAAGCTTAAGGTAAGGTTACTTACTAAATCTTCAAGAGAACTTGATTTAAATGCTTATAAATCACTTAATTCTCAAACATTTAATTGAAATTGGCTTAAATGGAAGCATGTACAAAGGGCTTAGACAAAGATTGGTGGCATGAAGATTGAGGATGGAAGGAGGAGGAAAAGAATTAGACTAATAGAGAAGACCAAGGTTTTTCATCCCAACTGAAACTTGAAAAGTTAGTAAATTACCAAAATAGCCATACTCCATTAATTGCATGTAAGGGCATTTAAATTAATAGGTTGACTATTTACTTTAATATACTTACTTAAGTTTCCTATAGTAATGTTATTTTGGTAATTTACCTTTTAAGATTGCTTAACTTTTTCCTTAATTTGTTCACTTCAACCTATTTTATTAATTTCTCTAAATTGGGATATTTGATATAAGTTGCTAGACAGGTTTGTAACTAATGCCCACTTTTACTATACTGGCAATATAAAGATCACATGCAACACAAGTACAGTTTTTCTTTTTATATCCTATCTTCATAGCTTATTTTTATTGTAGTACGTTTTATAACTTTACTCATTTTCCTCATGTGTTGACTTACTCTTGAAGGTAAAAGCTTACCAATAGAATGTGCAATTCTTCATGCTTGTAGTGGTAACTTAGGTTGTAATTAGGGTTTTGATTAGGGATTATGTTATAGGATCACTAATGGCATCGATTGGGTCACAATTAAGGCTTCATTGTGTTATGGTCTATATGTAATTTTGAAATTAGGGTTTTTGAGTAAGAGAGACTAGATACTATATTTTCATTTGACCCACTGGTACATTTTTGCTTTGTAGATTTCGAGTAAGGTATTTTTCTATTTCGAGCCTACTTTTCCCTTTCCATGGCAATTAACTGAAGTATCATGTCTTGATGTTAAAATAAAACCCACATCAACTTCCACTTGTCCTTTTAATGTACCATGTAAGCTCTAATTAATGTCGTTATAACTGCTCCATTATTGAGTCCTTCATTTTAACCACACACCAAAACGCTAATCCTTTATTTGACCTTTCAAAATATCAATACCCTATTTGAATTTACTCCCAAAAGTTAATGACCTCCCACGTAATTTTCTTAATATTAAATTTTGGGGAAATTACAAATAACCTCCCGAAACTTTAACTTAGGTACGAATTGACTCCCTAAACTTTTAAAGTATGTTTTAAGACCCCTTAAACTTTGAAATTGACAACATAAATGAAGTTTCCTTCTTTAATTAAAAAAAGCCATATTATTATCAAAGTTTAGAGGGTCTTAAAGTATATTTTGATAAGTTTAAGGGATATTCATGTATCAAAATCAAAGTTTATGAGGGTTACTTTCAACCAATGGGTTTAGTTGCCAATTTATCAAGATTTCGGAGGTCTTAAAGCATACTTTAAAACTTCAAAAGGTTAATCTGCATCTAAGTTAAAGTTTTGGAGAATTATTTATATTTTCCCCTTAAATTTTTGTTCTTATAAAAAAAGTTTGTAGTGCGTTTGTGGATTAAGTAGTGTAACTCATTAAAATATGTCAAGTTAGCTTGTTCAACCCATCATAATGTATAAATTAATTAAATGAGCTGAGCTGGTGGGTTAACTCATTTAATCTACCAACTTGTATAGGTCCAGCTTAGTCTAAAAGTTCTAGCCAATTTATTAAATGAACCACAATAGATTAGCTTGTTTAACCTGTTGCTTAAAGTGACTTAGTCGGTTGGACTCCTTTAATCACCTACATAGCTTTATAAATGAAGCTTTGACAAGAAAAATATGTGAGAAAGAAGTTACTGGAAGTGATACAATCTAATATGGATGAACACACAACATCCGGTATTACACGAACCAAAACGGGGATAGGTCTAAACCTCGAGATGATCCAAAGAGTAAATGATAGTTAAAGGTTGAGTAGGACTCCTCATGCATCAACGATGGATATGACTCATCAATGCCTTACACGAGCTCAGGTAGCACTTGATATGATGTACAAGTGTGGCTAAAGGTCACTTACCACTAGTCCATACTCAATAGGCTACATAAGAACAGTCGAGAGAGAGCAAGATATACTTAGCTCACGAAGGAGGAAAAATGTCTAAATATCATTGTATTGTCTATTGTGGCTATTACAATAGACAAGTATTTATATGACCTAATTAAGGTAAATCCTAGGTTGGAGTAAATTACAAAAAAAAAAAAAAAAGATTCCTATTAGTAAAGGAAAAGGGAATAATTTACAGGGGTAACATTGTAATCGGGCAAAAAGAATATCTAGTGGTAGAAAGGATAGTATAGATGTCAGAAAAGGTAGTACGCACGTCATTTGCTCATTCTGTGGTCCCAATGACACTACTAGCCGAGCAAGAGCAAGTTTTGGTTACGTCAAATTAGTATTGGTAGTTTGGCAATTCGTAGAGTTAGGATTGGAAAAGGGGTTGGTTTAGGTGCATCTTATTGTTGGGTTGGCCTCAAGAGGTCAACTCCTGGTAGTTGTCAGCTTAGCTTTAACACAAATCAAGTTGGTAGTATTCTAGTTCGATACTTAGACAAGTGTACTGTGGAGAGGTTGGCTCTACATGTCAGTTGGTCACCTCGGCAGCTTCTTAGATGATGTGGAGAGTGAAGTAACTTGACAAGTTAAACTGAGGGATACGTTGTAATACCCCTTACATGCTTGGAGAGAGGAACTCTAATCATCGAGGCGCCTTTTGGTGTAGCGGCTCGGAGTACGTCGAAACTCTGGAGTTAAGCGTGCTCATGCTGGAGCAATCTCAGGATGGGTGACCTCCTAGGAAGCAGCTGCACCAAGGGACAAAACCGTACGGCGTTTCATGCCAAAGCGAACAATACCTCGTGGAAGGAGTTTCGGCCGGGTTGTTACATGCGTTACTCTTCGTCATTCAACTTACCTCAAATAACTCAACGAAGAGTAAGCCCTCAAGCTCGGAAGCGCATGATTGGTCCATGATCCCCATCATCCTTTTGAGGCTATTTGAGATTTGGGATCAAATCTGGCTCAACTCCATGTTACTTGTCTTCGAGTGTATACGAGTGGAAATTAGCAATGTTAAAGGAGTCCAAGACTTCATACTCTTCAGGTAGTTTAATCCTATAGGCATTAGGATTGATCTTTTCAAGTACTTTGAAAGGTTTGTCAACCTTAAGAGATAACTTGCTCTTTCTTAAGTTAAGGAATCGTTCCTTGTTGAGCTGAATCTAGATCGGATCACCTGGCTGAAATTCTCTTTTCTTTCGTCCTTAACCTTGTCTCTTTTGCTTATTAGTAACTCGGCTTAATTGTTCTACGACCTTCTAGTGCATGGCTCTGATAATCTCTACTCTTTCTGCAATTGGTTAGTCATCATCTAGGTTTGCAAGGGGTGTTTGGTCCATTGGGAGCTCATGGTTGAACCCATAGGTAACCTCAAATGGAGATATGTTTGTTACATTATCGGTGGTCCTGTTGTAGGCGAACTCTATGATTGGCAGGCACAGATCCTAATCAGTCATGTTTCGACCAACAATAACTTAAAGTAAGTCCCATTATCCTATTGACAACCTTAGTTTATTGATCCATTTGTGGATGATAAGATGTGTTATACAATAGCTTGGTTCCCATTTGTCTCCATAACATTCTCCAAAAGTGGCTCATGAACTTTAGGTCTCAATCTGAAACAATGGTTCTGAGTACTCCATAAAGTTTGACTATTTCCTGTAAGAAGAAAAGAAATAACTAAAGTGTTGATAATTTTTGCATAAGGCATGAAGTACGCCATCTTATTGAATCGATCTACAATTTCCACGATGGAATCCTTCCCTCAGGACATCCTCGGTAATCCTAACATAAAATCCATACTTAGCTTAGACTAAGGTTTAGTTGGAATAGGCAAAGGTAAGTAATACCCTTACTTGACTTAGCTCTTCACTTTTCTACAAGTAACATACCTTTCCAACACAAATTGGATGTCTCTCATCGTCCTTGGCTAAAAGAATCCTGAGGATAGTACCTCATGAGTGCGGTGCTGGCCAAAGTGTCTTGATAATCCTCCTTCATGTGCCTCGTGTATAACAATTCTCTTAAGGAACGGGTTAGGATACAAAATCTCCTCTTCTTAAACAAGTATCTGTCCTCCTTGTGATAACCATCAAATGTATGTCCTTCTTCACACTTGGCATATATGGGAACAAACTGTGGATCCTCTATATTTAAATCCTTGATCATTGAAAAACCAAACAACCTAGTCTATAGCTTAGTCAAGAGAGAATGTCATCTTGATAGGGCATCGGCCACTATATTGTTCTTCCCATTCTTGTACTTTATGACATAAGAAAATCCTTCAATGAACTCAATGCATTTGGCCTGTCTACGAGACAACTTAGGATGGCTTTTCAAATATCTCAAGGATTCATGATCGGTGTAGATCACAAATTCCTTAGGTAGTAGAGAATGTTGTCATACAGTTAAGGCTCAGATCAAGGAGTAAAACTCCTTATCGTAAATAAAACAGTTGAGTGTAGTATCTCTAAGTTTTTCACTGAAGTAGGTAATAGGTCAACCTTCTTGCATCAGTACAGCACTTATGCCTAGTCTAGATGCATCACACTCCACTTTGAACATTTATAAAGGCTGTAGTCAGCTTCTCCTTCACCCCTTCAAAACTCTTCTACTCCTTCTCTCCCTATTTGAACTCAACATTCTTCTTCGACAGTTTAATGAGTGAAGCCACGATCGTACTAAAATTTCTTATAAATATGCAATAAAATACTGCCAGGCCGTGGAAACTTCTCACATTGGCTGAAGTGGTTAGCACAGCCCATTCGGTGATCGCTCTTATCTTCTCATCATCAACTCATTCCTCCACCACTTACAACAAACCTTAAGAAGATTACTTCAGGTCGGCAAAAGTCACACTTTTTCAGATTAGCATAGAGCCTTTCATATCGAAGTTTTGCAAAGACTACTCGAAGATGCTCTTGGTGAGTCACCAAATCAAGGCTATACACTAGATAAGCTACCACATATTTCCCTATTAGTTCTCAAAGCACATGATTCATCAGTTGCATAAATGTGCTCAACGCATTCGATAGTACAAACGACATCACAAGCCATTCATACAATCTATGGCACATTTTGAATGTGATCTTCCACTTATTACCTTCGCACATTCAAATCTGATGGTATCTAGATTTGAGATCCTTTTTGGAAAATACTCTTGCTCCATTTAACTCGTCCAGCATATCATCAAGCCATGGTATAGGCTACCTGTACTTGATGGTGATACGATTGATTGCTCAACTATCTACATACATTCTCCATGACCCATCCTTCTTAGGTACTAGTAAGGCTGACACGACACAAGGGTTAAGGGATTCTCGTATATACCCTTTCTTCATCAACTCACCTACCTACCTCTACAGTTTGACAGCCTATCTTGGGTTTAACCTATAGGCAAGCTTGTTCAGCAGTGCGTCTCCTAGCTATAAGTCAATTGCATGTTCGACACCTCAGATGAGAGGCAGGCCTTTCGGCAGCTCATCAAAGAACAAATCGGTAAAATCATCCAATAAGATTTTCACCTCAATAAGCACCATTCCCTTCTCTGATTTCATCTCCAATAACCTTCTGAATAGCAGATAGGTAGGATCTTCGAGTTCCATTTCTCTTTTTAGCTTAGATCGAGTCATCAACAAAGCCTCCTTCTTCAGGACTCGACTTAATTGGGTTTGCATAATTTTTACTTACTCAGCAGTCGTAGGGCTCAACTTCACCCTCCTGCCCTCATACTTTAGGGAACATGCATTCTTCCTTCCATCATACATCACGGTTTAGTCAAACATCCACAATCATCTAAATAGAATGTGGGATACACTCATAGGTAACACATTACAAAGCACTTCATCTCAATAGTTGCCAATACAGATTAACACAAACACCTGTTTGTTTAGTTTTAGGGCTCCCTTGTCACTAAACCAATGAAGCTTATAAAGTTTTAGGTAGGGCTTGGTTAGCAATTTCAATTGTTGGACCATGAAAGCAAAGGCTGCATTGGTGTAACTCCTACTATCAACAATCAGGGCACACAACAACACATTTACCTTGTACCCAATGTGGAAAAGATTCTCTCTCTATTCGTCCTTGGGCATAGGACTCACATTCATTATCCTCCTTAATACTAGAGTGGTCAACATAAAATTACCTTCCTTATTATAAATGATTTCCTCCTTCTTAGACAATTTGGTCTACTCAGTCTCTTCCAAGTCTTTCACTTCCTTATTAGTATTATCTACCTCAATAGTCATCTCTTCACCCCAGATCACCATAGTCTTTCTATTCGGACATTGAGTGGCCATGTGTCCAAATCTTTGACATTTGAAATACTTAATCTCACTCATCTTTCATCTTAAGCTCTGACCTCTCTTAAACTTCCTTGAGATCTCCTTTTCCTCTACTCAAGCATTTTGAGCATATGGGGTCTTAGCAACCTTACTTGGTTCCATCTATACAAGTTTGCTTGGAATAGATTGGCTATTACTGGGTCGGTTGATAGGGGGTTGGAACCTTCCTATTTGACACCTTTTGATTCTTTGTACAGCTCTGATAGCGTCATTAAATGATCTAATATCTATGGTTTCTAAAACATCTCCAATCTCATATTTCCATCCACTAATGAATCGAGATACAGTTCAGTCTTTGGGCTCAATAACTTCGTACCAGATCATTAGCATATGAAATTCCTTTACATATGCATCAACAATTGATCTTCCTTATCTCAACTCTTGTAATCTTTTAAAGGCATCCTAAAAATGTTAACTCAGCACAAATCTCCTCCTCATGACCCACTTCATCTCATCTCAACTCCTAACTTCACGTTCTCCCTCTCTTCTTCGGGTGGCTTGCATGTTGTTTTACCATGAGGCAACATAACTAGTAAACTCTAACACAATAAGTCTAACCTTTGCATTATTTGGTACTTTGTGGCATTCAAATTGCTTCTCAATCTTATTTACCCAATCTAAGTAGTCCTTAGGATCACCACTCCTAGAAAAACTTGGAATGCGCATCCTCAACCCTTTAACTCTAGGGGCTCAAACATTCCTTTCTTCTTATTCATAGTACTCTTCCGCTTTGTCGTCTCCTTCTTCTTCTTCCTCTTCAATTTCATCAAGTGCTAGCCTATGCCTAGCAACCCTACCTATTCCTTTAGTTCGAGCCGATCAAACCAAGGCATTAACTCAGCTAAATTGACCATTGCCTCTCTTAAGTTGTTCATGTCCTTTATATGTGCCATTTTTAGCTCGCTGCCTGTCTTCATTAATGACAGTAACTAAACTGGCTACGAGGTTGGTGAGTTTGACTAGTCGGTCACCTATTGACTGGGGTGTAAAGCTTTCTTATTGGCCTTGGCCATTCTGAGCACCACTCTCTTAGTTACCAATAACTTCTTGAGCACTTTAATTTGACATTGTTGGCTAACTCACAAGATTGATGGTTAAAATACTACTTACAGTCCTCTCTACGAATGATAATAGCAAAACAATAACAAATACCCCCATTATTGAGATAGCTATACACGATAAACAAGTAAACACTCATACTCTATTTTGCATACAAGGAACAAGGGAAAACAGAACACAAAATTTCTCTAATACTATTCACCTACCAAACTCGTATGTTAACAATAGAACTTCTAATACATAAAAGCAATAACAATTTACTTAGAGAACAAAGTAACAAAAATTAGCTTCGAACATAGCCAAGCTTTGATACTAAGATAATAGGGTTCGACGTAGATGAACACATGACATTCGGTATTACGTGAACCAAAAGGGGGATGGGTCTAAACCTTGAGATAGCTCGAAGAGTAAATGATAGTCGAAGGTTGAGCAGGGGTCCTCATGCACCGATGATGGATATGATGCACTAATACTTCACACGAGCTCAGGTCATACTTAATATGACGTATAAGTATGGTCGAAGGTCACTTGCCACTAGTTCACACTCAATAGGCTAGATAAGTGCAATCAAGAGAGAGCAAGGTAAACTTAGCTCGTAGAGGAGGAAAAATGTCTGAATATCACTGTGTTGGGTAAATCCTATGTTAGAGTAAATTCCAAAAAAAAGATTCTTACTAGTAAAGGAAAATGGAATAATTTATAAGGGTAACATTATAATCAGGAAAAAAGAATATTTGGTGACAAAAATGATAGTAAGGATGTTAGAAAAGGCAGTACGCGTGTCGTTTACTCATTCCGTAGTCCTAATGACACTACTGGCCGAACAGGGGCAGGTTTTGATAATGTTAAGTCGATGTCGGTAGTTCAGCAACTTGGATAGTTGGGACTGGAAAAGGGATTGGTTTTGAGGTGACTTATTGTCGAGTCAACCTCAAGAGGTCGACACCTATTAGTTGTTAGCTTGGTCTCAACACAGATTAGGTCGGCAATATTTTGATTCAATACTTGGATGGGTATGTTATAGAGAAATCGGCTTAGCACGTTAGCTAGTCACCTCGATAGCTTCTTGGATGATGTAGGAGTAAAGTAACTTGACAAGTCGGATTGAGGGATGCGTTGCTCCTTGTCATTCAACTCACCTTAGACAACTTGACAAACCATCTGTAAGACCCACAATTAGGTATTCGGGGTATAGTCCATAAAATCTCTAGCGATCGGGCTCAAATTTTGCAACAAAGTTAGGAATATTAATAAAAATGATCCTGTGAGTTTAGATTTAAGAAAATAGATAATAAAATAATTAATTATTATAATATTAAATTATATATATTACCTGTTATTTATCAAAAACATATGAAATGAGTTCCGATAATTAACGAATCGATAGAGATAAATTATATACATACTAAAAGTTATAAAATAACTTAAATAATATTTAGAAGTATTTATTTATATTGTATATGTATTTACATATAGGTAAAAATACGCGAAATTATTTAAAATACCCGAAATATACTAAAATAATACTAATTAATTAAGGAAAATTCATAAAAAATTTATAAAAAAATTATGGGAAAATATGGAATTTTCTAGAATAGGGGTGTAGCATGCTAGGAATGAAGAGAAAAAAATCGTAGAATTAAATTAGGCTAAATAAAAAGTGGAAAAGGAAGAGATAAAAGCAATGTAGCACTTAGAAAATTAAAGTAAGACCCTAATTTACACTATAAATTCAGAACAACCCATTAAAACATCATTTTAGTCAATTTATAATCAGGAAAAAATTAAAGAGAGGTGAGAAGAAGAGAGAAATTAATTTTACCAAAAATTAACAAATTATAGTGTAACTATTACTATATAAGAAAACTAGTATCAAATGAAGACCCGACATAGTGGCTATTGGGTGTCTAAGGTCTAACAATGGTTTTAGCTGACCTACCCTTACCACTAGTGGAGCCACAGTGGTTAAAGAAAAAAAATGTGCAATTTTTGCTTGTAAATTTCTATTTTTATTAAAAATATCAAATGATGTCCAAAAATTATGAAATTCAGTTTCCTTAATTTCAGTTTCCTTAGGTATTTTTGCATTTAGAATCTGAATATTAAACCATTTTTTAAAAATTAGATGTGCTTATATATGTTCCTTAAGAATAGGCCTAATTCCAATGAATTTTGTATTAATTTTTAAAAATAGTAAATAATGTTATTTTGAGCTAATTTTTAGTGTACATATTCTTCATATGATACGTTTAATTTACATTAAAAATGATTTTTGATGAACTATAAGTTTAGTATTTATTAAAATTATTTTTTTTAATTTTCCCTATTTTTAATATGAATGAAATAATAAGTTTTTAATTAAATTCCTTAATAAATCTGATTTATAATGATTTTTGGAGTTTAGTTACGATTATAGGAATATGCATGTTGAATCTTATATTTTTATTTGGTCATTTACCTAATTTAGGCTAATTTTTAGAAAAATCAAACCTAAAATTGATATTTCGAAAAATATTATATATTAAACTATCTTAGTACTTTTCACGATCATAATATAACAATTATAATTTATTGAGTATAATATATTTTTCATAGCTTTAATGGAGCTTAGATACTAATTATTATATATTTACCTAGAGTTTATGCATAATATGTATTAAATATGTAGGTAAAGGGGTATATTTAAGTTAAATTTGTAATTTAGGGTTAATTAGGTATAAATTATGATTTAGAATATAATTAGACATCTTAACACGTTATTGACAATGAAAGATAATATCTATAGTATTAAAAGTGTAAAATAGATAATATAAGTATATAATATGTAGTAATACATAATATGTGTATATAGAAAATAAATGAGTGGAAAGTAGTAGATAAAAATTTATGGTATTATAATAATAGGAATATGATATAAATCTGATTTGGAATGAGAGTTTATGAAATTGTATGAAAATGGTAGGTTATTCTCACATCAGGAACCAATTCGATAGTTAAATTAGGAATTTAGGTATACTGTGCGGAATAGAATATTAGTTAGACGCTAAATACGAGATTTAGGATACTTAAGTCTAATGTAATTAATTTCACATAATAGATCAAAATAAGTTCTTAGGGTTTACATATAAAACCTGTACTCAGAAACTAAATTAGAACCTAATTTAAAAGCTAATTCGGAAACTAAATCAAAACCTAGCTTAAATTAAAAATAATTGTACGAGACTTAAAAACCTGAATAATTAGGTATAATAAAACCCTAAACTGAAGATAACAATAAGAATTACAGAATAAAATCTATCTATGGTAGTTATATGGAAAGTAAAACAACATTTGTATTATAAGAAATATTGGCAATAGCCTGTACGAGTTACACCTTAAATAAGCAAGCAGAAAGTCTAGGTAAATTGAGATTAATACATTACTATATTTTGGAGTACTATTTTATAGTACTCGAAGGCTTGAGATTATACTTGGTTGTGTTTATTAAATAATTGACTGTGCACATACTTGTATGTGTATGTTTCTAAGTTTGATGATATGATTCTTGTTTATTGTTCTGGCTTGTATATGTGTGATTTGTTTGAAATGATCGAACACTTTAAACTAGACATAATTACATATATGACTAGAAAGTCTAAAAAAGACCTGCATAGCAACCCAATGGGAGAAATGTTTAGGGTTATTTGGCTAAATACTAATCCCTTGGAAAGGGATAGCATCAGATAACATAATGGGTTATTTCTTCATCCTTAATCGAACTAAGTGATAGGAGAGGAGGTCGTAGTAAGAGTGAAGTCAATGGTTTGAAAGCAATTGCGGGAGAAGCGGTGTCTTCATTGCATAAGCTTACATTTGGTTGTGAGTTGTCGCATAAATATGAAAACTCCTCAACCCAGATTAAAGCGAATTTAATTCCTCTAATCTCACGAAGGATCGAATAACGTCGTATGATGGCATTTGCTTATAGATGCATTGCATCTAATTAATTTGGTTGATAGCTCTATTTGTGTTTGATGTATAGTTTTAAGTCTTCGTCCTAACTTACTAAGAAATTGGTTACTTACATCCCAATAAATGTTGTTGTAGGTGCTAGCTAAGAAGCAGCCATATAACTACTCTAAAGCTAATAACTGCTAGATCCCAGTGAGTAAGAATAAAAACTTAAGGATCAATTACCCTCCTAAGTTTGGATTTTATCTTTAAAGTTTTTCATATCAATTTATGTATTACTTAAGTAGATTATGATTAAGCAACTAAATCGTATAAACTTACTCGAGTTATTTTGGTACAAATATGTATGTTTCATAATTTCATAGGTAAATAACATGTTTAATTTATAAACCGTTTATTTCAAAGCGGGTTAATCGTGGACGCCTTGTGTAAATTGGGTCTAAGATAGCAACTGTAAGGTCAGCTTCTATCCTATAATCATTTGCTTGGCGGGACTCTTACAACTTTGCCGCTTTAGGGCATGACACCATCTAAGCAAGCCTTCAACCTCGGGAGTGCATGATTAGTCCATGATCCCTATCAGGTAGCATTTCAGTTGGGGGCAAACAAAGCTTTAGTATTAAATGGCTTTAATGGCTTATTCTTTCTATCTTTTTGGAGTGTAATTGGTTTCTTAGTATTTAAAGTCGTATCCCACTTCTTGGAAATGGTAATCTCCCTCCTTGCTTCAATGAAATAAATTTGATCTTTCCAAAAGGTAGTAATCTACAAGATCTAGGACACTTTAAGCCCATGAGTGTATGTAAATTTTCTTTCAAGATTATTTGTAAAGTATCCACTAATTGTCTGAAACCTTTTATGAATGAAATTATCAATTCTTATCAAAGTGCCTATACTTGAAATCTCTTAATTGATAGTAAAGTGGTGATTGCTCATGAAGCATTCTTCTTAACATTGAGAGAAAGAATAGACAATTAGATTACATAATTAAAGTATTGTGATGAAAGCATATGATAAAGTAGACTAGTTTTTTCTTAAAAAATTCTTTAAAAATTGGGATTCAATGGAATTGAATTGAAAAGATTACAAAGTGTGCCTGTACAATGTCTTTCAACTTAGTTTTAAATGGGATAATAATAAGGACAATACATTCTTCTAGAGTGACTAGACAAGGAGGTCATTTATCTCCTTATCATTTTGTTTTGATGGCATATGCTCTTCTACCAATGTTAATGACAACAACTTCAAGTGGTGATTTTAAAGGAATCAAGCTTAGAAGGAATTGTCTTGAAGTATCTCATTTATTCGTTGCAGACAACTCCTTATTGTTTCTAAGGTTGTTTTTTCTACAGGCAAATCATAAATCACTTAAATTTGTCTAAATTGAAAGAAGTTTGTAGCTTATTGTGATGCTTTTGGTTAAGCAATCAATTTTCATAAATCTAACATACTTTTTAAATTGAAATAAAGAAGAGGACTTAAGGAATGACTTTTGTCAACTTATGGATACTGACTTGACTTGTAATCTTTGAAACTACATAGTCTCCTTTTGATTTAGGAAAGATAAAAAGCCTCAACACTCATAACAATTGAGGAAAGCACAATAAACAAGTTGGACAGAAGAGAAACTCTTCTTTAAGTCTTCTTTTGATTTAAGGAGAATCAAAATCCTCAACATTCACTACAATTAAGGAAAGCATAATAAATAAGATGGACAAAAGAGATACTCTTCTTTCTTATAGGGAAAGAAAGCCTTGATTAAATGTACTAATGCTAAACCAACTTATTTTATATCAATCTTAGGCTCCTTAAGAAGTAGTGCAGTGAAGTTACTTCAATGATAACTTGATTTTGTTGGTAATAGGAATCAAGTCTATAGTTAGATCACTTGAAGCTGAGCTAAGGGATTGCAAGGCCATGCTCATCAGATCCTAGCTTAAGAACCTGTAATACCCCTTACATGCCTGGAGAGGGGAACTCTAATCATCGAGGCGCCTTTTGGTGTAGCGGCTTGGAGTACGTCGAAACTCCAGAGTTAAGCGTACTCATGCTGGAGCAATCCCAAGATGGGTGACTGTAAACCCTAAAGCCAAGCTAAGTAACCATAGGTTTGAGCTTAAAACCCAAGGTTTAGGGTAATCGGCTAAAGGATCCGATCAAACCCAAATTATAAACTATTTAGTAAAATACCAGTAAAAATGACCTTGTAAACTTAAATTTAAGAAAATGAGTAGTAAAATAGGAGACTATAAAATTTTCAAATTTTAAGCATAATAATTGCTAATTACCGAAAAGGCAAAAAGTGTAATATAATAACTAATAAATTAGTAGAGATAGATTATATGTATACTAAAAATTTTAGAATGACCAAAATAATATTTAGGAATGTTCACGTGTACCCTACATGTATTTACGTGTAGATAAAAATACGCGTAATTGCTAAAATAGGCCGAAAACTAAGTAAATAATTAAAGAAAAATACAAAATAATTATAAAAAAATTAGAAGAAGATAAGTGCAACAAGATCAGGTCATGGACTGAAAAGAAAAAATTAACCAATAAGAATTTGACAAACAAAAAGCCTAAAATCAAGGAAATGGGGCAAAATCTCATCAAATTAATACACATTAATTACTATATTTGTCTATAAATAAGGAAAAAATTCTCAGAAGTCATTTGGATAGTTTGTGATCTGAGAAAAATCGAGACACAAGAAAAATCGAGAGAAATTCCAGAAAAAAAAAAAAGAAAACTGTGCAGATTAGCAAGGTGAACTAAAACCACCACCTACCACCACCTGGGACCGAACCACCACCACCACCCTACACTAGGACCACCGCCTGGACTGGCCGACAGCCTTGGACCGGGTTTGGACGGCCAGAAAGCTTCGAACCGGTTAGTCACTTATTCACCCCGATTTTTGTATAATTTTGTAAAATTAGTTATTTTGCCCAGAAAATTATGAAACTTGTTATTCTGAGGTTTTATTGTATATAGATTTAGGGGAAAATATTAATTTAGTTTAATTATGTCTGAAAATATAGGGTCCTTAACAAATTGTTCAAAACCGAGCATGATTAAACCGGAAATTAAATAGGCTTAGGGATGTAATTTGGGGCTCAAAATTTTTCTGTAGGATTCTCATATGATGTAGAACAGTGCTATGAAGCCATTTTTTTTAAATTAATTTTCTAAAATTTTAAGTTAATTTTTATCCCTAAAATGATGGTAAAATTGGGTGATTTAGGATTAATTAGGTGATTAGGATGTTAATTACTGATTTGGATCTTAATTAGATGTTTAAGGAAGTTAATCTCAGCAGTGGAACCCTAATCCTAGCTTTTAGGTACTAATTATGGTTAATTAGGGAAATTAGGTAAAGAATATAAGAAATTAGGAATATAAGAAATTAGGAATATGTGAAAATATAAATTAATAAATTAAAAAAAATAAAGTTATTTAGATAATATTATAATTGAAATCAGAAAAATAATAAATCTAAATTAATATTTAATTTTAAGTAAATATCTTAAAATGTAAGATTTTTACACTTCGGGAATAAATCCGATAGCACAATTAGGGTTAGAGTGTTCCGAATAGTTTAGAATACCAAAATTACGACCCAATAGGATATTTGAATACCCGAGCATAATGTGATTAATGTCACATTGGGATTCGAGCCTAATTACGACTTAGGAATTAAAACTAGAATCTAGTTTAGGAACCGAACCCCAAAATAGAATACAACGAATTATTAATACGTTGTAGGTATACATGAGGAAAATGAGTTACATTATAAATTAGAATAAGAATCCATAAAATATAAGTATTAAAAGAACCTATTTGTATTATAGGACACCCAGAAACAAATCAACTCGCAACTAGAGGATCGAGCGATTGAGCAAACTCAGGTAAGTTGGGTTATTGCTTATTATAATAGAGTACTAGTTTTGTAGTGCTCGGAGACTTAGGCTTGTATATGCTTGTGATTGTAAGTAGTTTGCGCATGTGTTTGATGTATCTGAATTCGTACTGGAATTTGTGTTGTGAATGATTTTGTGACTGATTTAATTGGTATGAACTTGTTTGAAAACCTTAACCGGAATTTAATCTTAGTCGGCCTTAATAATCGAAAACGTCATACATTGCAACCCGTTAGGGGATCATAGGACTCTCCAACCAAATACCGACCCCTTCGAAAGGGATAGCGCAGGATTGCAAAATGGTCCCTTCTTCATCCTCAGTCGAACTAAGTGACAGGAGAGGAGATCGCGGCGGGGGTGAAGTCAATGGTTCGAAGGTAGTCGCGGGAGGAGCGAGGTCTCCATTGCACAAGCCTGGGTTTGGTTATGAGCTGCTGCATAACATGGAACTCCTCAACCTGGATCGGAGCGGGTGAAATTTCTCTGATTTCACAATGGACCGGACTACGTTGTGCGATGACACTTGATTGTTGCATTGCATGAAAATAATTGTTTGATAACCCTGTTTGTGCTTGTATGCATTCATGAGTCTCCAATTCAACTTACTGAGCTGTAGTTGCTCATACTCTTATAGAACCTTTTGCAGGTTCTGATTTGTAATCTCTTCAAGTACTATGCCGCCCTACAATTATCCAGAGGTTAGTCTTTTTGAAGCCAGGGGTGTGAGGATCAAGTTATTTAGCATAATGTGTAACTAGACTGACCTTGTAGTTAAAGGTTGTGGACTGTTAGTTATTCTGTAAATTAGTAGACTGTGGTGATTTTGTAAATCTTCCTGGGAAGCTCTGTGGACTTATTTATATAATTATCTATGTTTAATAGTAATTTGAGATAATTATCATATTTGCAGTATAATCATTAATCGAACTGTTTACTTCAAAGCGAGTGGTCGTCGACGCCTTGTGTAGATTATCTCTATGGTAGGAACTATGAGGCCAGTTTCTATCATAGAATGGTTTATACGGCGGGACTGTTGCGACTTCGCGACTTCGGGGCGTAACAGTGACCTCCTGGGAAGCAGCTACATTAAGGGACAAAACCGTGCGGTGTTTCATGCCAAAGTGGACAATACCTCGGTGGAAGGAGTTCTTATTGTAATACCCCTTACATGCCTAAAGAGAGGAACTCTAATCATCAATGTGCCTTTTGGTGTAGCGGCTCGAAGTACGTCGAAACTCTAGAGTTAAGCGTGCTCATGCTGGAGTAATCCTAGGATGGGTGACCTCCTGGGAAGTAGCTGCACCAAGGGACAAAACCATGCGGCGTTTTATGCCAAAGCGGACAATACCTCGGTAGAAGGAGTTTCAGCCGGGTCGTTACAGGAATGGTGTCAGAGCATTCCACTAGCCGGAAGGGCGTGGCCCTACCTGGTGGTTGTCTTGGACCTGTGTAATGAAACTGACGAGGGCGTCAGTTCTGTAAGGGGGGTGGATTGTAACACTCCTTACATGCTTGGAGAGAGGAACTCTAATCATCAAGGCGCCTTTTGGTGTAGCGGCTCGGAGTATGTCGAAACTCCGGAGTTAAGCGTACTCATGCTGGAGCAATCCCAGGATGGGTGACCTCTTGGGAAGCAGATGCACCAAGGGACAAAACCGTGCGGCGTTTCATGCCAAAGCGGACAATACCTCGGTGGAAGGAGTTCCGGCCGGGTCGTTACAAAACCTATGGGGGATGAGGATTCCTATCATGTTTGAGGCTAGTTCACTTCAATTGACCTGAATATAAGATGTTAATCACAATAATGATACTTTCCGACTTAACTTTAGGAAGGTTGGATAACTCGACTTCACTACAACCTCGTCCATAGGTCAAGCTTACCTATAGCCAAGCCGTCCACACATTCACTTGACCTAACCTAGATCAAGTTAGTTGATCTGACCTTAACATTGTTCCTTCCTCTTCTGAGTTATTTGATCGGGCTACTGAGCTAATCGAGGACCTAAGCTTCTACTTCTGCCAGAGATCAAATAGATATTCTCATTTCTTACCTTTTGTTAGAGCAACCAACCCTATATTGACACGTGGCACTATAATGCATGATCCCATAACAATTCTTTGACAGATTCTCTATTCTCTTTATCTATTTTACCTTTTTAAGTCGTATACAAAGAATTGCTTTGTACTAATTTTGCAACTTACCCTTTTTAGTCGTTTTCTTTCCTTTATAAACCTTAGTGGCCAGAGTATAAAAGCCACTAATGCAATTGAGCCAAAATAGTTGTTTCTCTTAGTAGAAACTTATCCATTTTGAGGGCATTCTTCTCTTCTCCTTAACTCTTATCTACTCTTTAGCAAGAATAGTGGTGAGTGACCTTAATATTCATTTGTACATCATATCAAATGAGTGTTAGGCCATGTAATCAGTTGGTGCATCATATTCAATTGATTGCATTCAGACTTTGCTAACCTTTTTCTTCTTTATTTGATTTTTTCTTGGCATACCAGTGTATCTTTACCCCGAGATGTATACGTCGGGATGGAGACAAATATGTAAGAAGGATTCATTGAAAGAAGTGGAACAATTTAACTATGCAAAAAGTCATGATGGACGGCTTTAAAGTTTTGAAAGATTTAAGGACGCTTTACTTGGGGAACGCACATAGGTATAGTATAAAATTGGATGAAAACATGTAATATTTAACATATCAAGGCTAGTGGAGTCTCATTTTAAAATCAAGTAGTAATCCTAACTCAAATGATGACGAATGCCATTACAATACTATTATAGATTTTAATTTTCCACAGACCCCCTTGCCTTTGAGAAATGTATATATAAATATGGTCTAATATACCTTAGTCCTTAATATGACAATATATGGATTAAAGATAAAATTGTACTCTGTATTTTGTTTTGTCTTTCATACATAAGCCATCTTGTTAGAGGATCCAATGTATTACACTGGGTCATGAAATCATCTTCATTCACCATCTCTTCTCCTAAACCATTTCATAGTCTTTCTGTGTATCTCATCCTTCTCTTCTCTCTCTCACTCTCTCTGTCTCTCTCTCTCTCTCTTTCTCTCTCTCTCTTCCTTCATCTCTCTTCTCCTTCAATAAGCAAATATATATATATATACACACATATAAACATATAAATAAACAATAAAATGACACCGAAACTACCTTAAGTTACAACACCTTAAAGAAGCTAAGTCTTGTAGAAGTCCTTTTCTCCTTAACAAAACAAATAAAAGAAATAATATTGTTTATTAGGTAAAAGGAGCAAAAAGTATCTATGCAAAATGAATCAAAGTAAGGTTGTCCAAAAAAATTGACTCAAACAAATAGGAATTGAGTAAACTGAATCAAAAATCCATTTTTTTAAATCTCGATTTGATTTGTGGTTCAATTCAATTGAGTAAACTAAGCTAGCTATTTTTCTACCAAACCAAACTAATAATGTTTGAAAAGGAAAAAAAAAAAACAAGAAAACATGGGCATGTCTCTTTTGCTTTACTAGCCCAACCCACTTTACAATAGCATCTTATTTCACAACAATTTATATGAGCTTATGTATGAGGTTTTATCATTTTTATGTTTTCTGGAAAGATGTAGGTGGTGGAGAACCTCGACTTTAGCAATTCGATCTATCGAGGGATTTGCACAATCTGCTATAGAATACTTCCAAAATAGGAGAAATTTCCTTATAGCCGTTGGAGACGTAAATCTATTGACTTTTGAAGCATTCGACCAAGGAATAGTGAGAGATATCTTCCTTAAGATGATCCCTGCATCATTTTTGTTCTCATTGCCATGAAACTTTCTAAAAGATTTGACTAGACAAAGTAGCAATGTAAAAGTGATCTTATTTATTACAACAAAACACAGCCTACTGTTGTGTTGTTCTTGTTGTTACTTACTAACACCATATGTAGCCATTCATTAAAATGCTTATAAAAATATTATCGTCCAATCAATAGTTAATATATGATAATGATTTGAACCACGAATGGAATTAGATTGAACTTTTTTTTTCTTTTGAAAAAATTACAAAACAAATAGTTAGATTTGAATTTTTCAAAAAATCCAACTATATTGGACTAAGAAAGGGCCACAAGTATAGGTCTATAAGAGAGCTAGTAAGGCCCTAGCCCCCTAGCAAAAAAAAAAAAAAAAAAAAAAAATTCTTCAAACCAATGATGAAATTAATATATATATATATATATATATATATATCACAATAATAGGCCTTCTTTTAATCTATCCATACTACGACGCACATTCTAGGAGCAGGTTTGATATAAATTGTTGATCTTAGCCATTATGCATGTGAATTGCTCCCCTCTTAAATGCAATGTGCTTGTTTAAATTTGAAATGTTGAAAGTGCAATGAGGGACTTATATGTGTGTGTGTATATATATATTCATATATTTTCTAGTTAAAAAAGCAATATATGATGTGAAACATATTTAGGTAAGGAAATGATATAAAACATTGACTCTTTTTTTCTTTTCATCAAAACAACAATGTTAAGATTTTTTTTTCCTATAATCACAAAAAAAGATTTTATGGTATTAATATGCTACGTAAAATGATAAATGGTGTGCAAGTTTTCACATGTCAAAATTTTATGAGTACTTATACGTCACTCATCGATCTACGTGATAAATTAGTATCACTAAAATCTTTCTCCATAATTACGCCGAGACTTTAATTTACAACGGATCTTCTTTTGACATATGAAATATTTAAAAAGTCTTAGTTAGGTGTAATAAGTAAAATTTGAAATTGATTACATGTTAATGGTTATTCTACTCTCCCTTTATTGCATACTAATAGATGGCGAACCTACGATGTGTGTGCTAAAATTTATCAATTCTATTCTTTCCAATTAATACAGATCCATGGTAAGCATGGGAAGAAAAAAAGAAACTACTACCAATCATTTTTTTATTTCTTCAAACTAGTAATTATCTTTAATATCACAACATGTGTAAATAAGGGAAAATGAAAAAAAAAATTACAAAAATGTGGCTCTTGGGAAAATATTCCCAAAAATATTTGGGAAAATACCATAGCAGGTGATTTCAATGCATCTAGAACTTGTCTCTTCAAGAGGCGACTTATGTGGATCCATTTCATTTTATCTACCCCTCTACTTTAAACTTAGTTAAGCTTATACGTGTTTTTAGTTGAAAACGTAATCACTTTAAATTTAGTCAAACCTATACATGATTTTAGTTGAAAACGTAATTAACACTCAATGTTCTATAGACAATTATTTTTTTAATTAATCAATAGAATTCTATCCAATTATTTATTTGTGAGATATTCAGTTTTGTCCTCTTTCCATACTATATAGATACACGTTTTAAATTGATATCAAAACATGTTAATAACTTAAAATTATGAAAACATGAAACCATTGTAGGAAATGTAATTACACTATCAAAATAGCTAAATAGTGTTTCCAAAATAAGGAAAGTAAATCGGAAATGAAATATCCAAATCTAATGACACGGGTACCATCGTAGAGCTAGTAGCTAAACATCTTGAAGTTCTACATTGTCCTGAGGCTCAACCATCCAGGCTGTATCTAATTGGGTTATCTGTCTACCATCTTGATTATAAGTACTTGAAAACGATGCATGCATGGAAACTGAAGAAGGGTGCATATGCGTAACTCCCTCGCCTATATCGTACTGAGGATCTCTAATTAGCCTCCTTGATGGTACAGGGAGGGTATAAACCTGACTAGTGGAGGTCTCTCCCATAACAGGGATATGGCATATAAGATCCCCAAAGCTCTTCCTGATGAATGGCCTGCAGTACTCAAATTGTAGCGGTCCAAGAGATGTTAGCAAAGAGAAGTGTGGGGGAGAAGCATTATCTCAAATCTACACGCGGGCTGTCCACATCCTCGACCTCTAATTGGACGATGACTACGTCCCTGATGGCCCTTATCTCTCTATGGCTCGTTTGGTGGGAAGTTGTCTTTATCAACATCAGGACCAAGTGCAACTAGGTTGTAAGCCCCACAACCAGTTACTTGAGGTTTCGATTGGTTAAAAGATCCGATCGAACCTAAATTATAAGTAAAGTTAGAAATATTAGTAAAATGATCCCATAAGTTTGAATTTAAGAAAATAAGCAATAAAATAAAAGACTATAAAAATTTCAAAATTTAAATATATAACTCGTTATTTATCGAAAATGCGTAAAATACATTCTGATAATTAACGAATCACTAGAGATAAATTATATGTATACTAAAAATTATAGAATAACCTAAATAATATTTAGAAATATTTATTTATACTACATATGAATTTACATATAGGTAGAAATAAGCGTAATTACTTAAAATACGCGTAATGTACTAAAAAATACTAAATAATTAAAGAAAATTTATAATTAATTAAGGAAAAATAAAGAAAAATAAAAAAATAAGGAATGATCCAGAATTGGGTCGTGGTAACTGGGGAAAATAAGAAAAAAATCAACCAATTAAATTAGAACAACACAAAAGTCAAAAATTAAGAGATTTAGGCAATGTATTGTCTAATTTAATGCACATTAATTACCACAAAGCTCTATAAATAGGGAAAAAAATCACAGAGCTTATTTGGACAGTTAAAAATCAGAGAAAAATTAGGAGCATCGAAATTGGAAGAAAAAAATTCGGATAAAAAAAAATAAGAAAACTGTGCAGTTGAAGCCTTAAAGGAGAACCCAGACCAGACGAGCAGTTGGGAGTAGACGGCCACCACCACCACATAGTGGTGGCAGTGCCCAAATCGGCCAACAAGGCCACGGCAGCCAGCGGTAGCCAGAGCCACCCAGACCGGTGAGTCCGATTTCTAACCCGATTTTGTGTAATTTTGTAAAAATAGTAAATATTCTTAGAAAATTATGAATTTTGTTATTCTGAAATATTTTTGTATGCAGTTTTTAGGAAAAATATTATTTTTATGAAAATATGTCTCGTGATATAGGATCCTTAAGAAATCATACAAAATCGAGCATGTTTCGGTGGTTTAGAAATAAATGACGTTAGAAGTGTAGTTTTGAACCCAAAATTTTTGTGTAGACTACTTAGATGATATGGAATAGTACTATGAAGACCATTTTCAAAAATTAATTTTAAAAAATTTTAGATAATTTTTAGGCCTTAAAATAAGACATAAAATAGGTAATTTAGAGTTAATTAAGTAATTAAATGGTTAATTACTGATTTAGTGAATAATTATATGTTTTAGGATGTTGAAATCCAATGAAATATGATATTTGTAGCATTTAGGGTGTTAGATGTAATTATTAGGTTAATTATGTAATAAATGAGTAATATGGAAAAATAGTATATTTTAAGTTAATTTTGTAAATTAGGATAATTAGATGTAAAATCTGATTTAGATTGAATTTAGACATTTTGAAATGATAATTGATGTTAGGAGATAGTAATTAGAGTGATAAAAATATTAGATGTGTATTATGTACATAATAAGTAATAGTACATAATACACAATTATTGAAAATATAATAAATAGAAAATATTATGATAAAAATTGATATTATAGAAATAATAGGGATATATAATAAAACTGATAGAAAACTTAAATTTATGTAATTATATGAAAGATGTAAAAATTTCTCACATTAGGAGTAAATTCGGTACACTAAGAATGATTTAAGTGTATTGGGTATAATAAAATACTAATTAAAGGTAATGATGGTATTTAGGAGATCGGGAAGTAATGTGATTAATTTCACATTATGAGTTGAAACGAATTTCTAGGGTTTGAGTATAAAATAATACTTACAAATCAAATTATAACCTAATTTAGAAATCGATGCGGAAACCGAACCCGAACCTAACCCCAAACCTAGAATAATTATAAAAGACTTAAGATCTAGATAATTAGGCATATTAAACCCTAAACAAAACATAACAATAAGCGTTATAGGATAAAATGAACCTATAATAGTTATATGAAAAACTGAAACCACGTTTATGTTATAGGGATGATCAGCGATGGCTTGAGCAAGTCGGACCTCAAGTGAGTGAGTAAGGAGTTGAGGTAAGTTGAGATTAATACAATGCTATATTTTGGAGGTCTGAGATTATGCTTGGTTGTGTTTGTTAGATAATTGATGTGTGTATGTACTTGATTATGAGTGATGCTATGATTTTGTTTATTGTTCTGACTTGTATTGTGTGATTTGTATGAAATGACTGATCACTCTAAACTGGACCTAATCGAATATATGACTTGTAATCATAATCATAATCATAATCAAACCTACATGGCAACCCATTAGGGGAAATCTAGGATTCTCCGGCTAAATACCGACCCCTTCGAAAGGGATAGCGCAGGATTGCAAAGGGTCCTTTCTTCATCCTTAGTCAAACTAAGTAACAGGTAAGGAGGTCGCAGCGAGGGTGAAGTAAATGGTTCGAAGGTAGTCGCGGGAGGCGGGAGAAGCGAGGTCTCCATTGCACAAGCCTGAGTTTGGTCGTGAGCTATTGTATTAATGGCAACTCCTTAACCCGGATTAGAGCGGGCACAATTTCTCTAATCTTACGATAGGCTGGGCAACATCGTGCGATGGCATTTGCTTGAACATGCATTGCATCTAATAAGTTGATTGATAACCTTGTTGTATTTATGGTATAGTTTTAAGTCCTTCATCCTAACTTACTAAGCTGTGGTTGCGCACATTCCTATAGACATCAAACAACTACTTTGAAGCGACAAACAACTACTCTGAAGCTAGCAACTGCTGGATCTTGGAGAATGAGGAAAAACATTTGAAGAATAAACACATATTTTTAAGGTTTAAGCTTTTACTTTAGAATTTTTCATTTCTGAATAATGTAATAACTAGGAAATATATTACGGAGAAATATTGTAAACTTTAATGGTAATAACTGAATTATAGAGTATATATATATTTCCTCACTTTCTTAGGTAAATAATTTATTTAAATCATAAACTATTTACTCCAAAGTGGGTTAGTCGTGGACGCCTTATGTAGATCAAGTCTAAGATAGCGATTGTAAGGCCAACTTCTATTTTAAAATGGTTTATACGGCGGGGCTATTACGACTTTGCCGCTTCGAGGCGTGACATAAGTTACCTAGGTAGACCCCGATAATCCCCTAGATGAGGTCATCAACTCGATGTTGCTTAGATATTATGTCCTCATATAATATGTACAACATTCTATGTATGAAGTTTACCTACATTCTAAATGCGAAAGTTTGATTTGTATATAAATAGAAAAACAAAAGTGTAATTGAAAAAGCAACTGTACATATCATATATATCTACGAAGCCCCTGAATGGCCGATGTATTTGTAGGTAACTTACTGGTACCAGGGGATGTAGTCAAGATGTACACTAAGTGGTGGTCGGACTTGAATTATCTAGTTTTAGTGATCCTCTCAATGGATTATCCAATTCGTATGCTATGTCACTCAATTTATCTCTATCCTGCCCCTTAAGTCGATATCGTATAGTGCCCATCCGGTGTCAAGGTGGGCTGGGATCTCCTACATCCCACTAAACTGTCAAGCCATGTAGTCAAGATAGTGCATCTCTACGATGTGGAAGCATATAGGGAGTATACGAGGAAGCCATATATCACTCACATCTCAACAATAAGTGAGGAGTTTGGCAA
Organism: Lumnitzera littorea; assembly: GCA_024138015.1. Classification (NCBI taxonomy): domain Eukaryota; kingdom Viridiplantae; phylum Streptophyta; class Magnoliopsida; order Myrtales; family Combretaceae; genus Lumnitzera; species Lumnitzera littorea. The sequence continues at coordinate 91,491,680 of JAMXBB010000005.1, forward strand.
CATCATCTTAGTCGTAGGGTATCCAAACAACTTAAATTGATGATTAACAATGAGGATTAAAAAAAAGTAACAATTACTGAATGAATAAGGAGATGGTTTTAGTAAATACGCACTTGCTCTGGACATTGGTGATCGAATGCCTCCTTGTACTATCTAATCACATGCATAGGCAGCTCAATCACGTCAAACTCTGCCCCCCGCCGACTCATAAGTGGTCGACCATTAACAACTGTTGTAATTCGGCGACGTAAAGGGGCAATGTATGGGAAATGCTCTCATTCCCACACCTGTAGAATCACCGTAGACCATTAATCTCTCCTATGTTCACCCTAGAAGCTAGGCATAACTAGCAGTATAACCATGCCAAGTAAGCTGCTCCGTACGCGGATTGCCTAGCCATGGTAAGGTCCGATAGAAGAAGGAGGAACATAAGGTGTACGACATTATTAGACTTGTCTAAAAATAGCATACCTTCGATCAACTACATGATAAGTGCCCTCGTAAAGCACTACACTGTCTCATCATTGACATCAAAAGGCAAATTAGTGAAATTGTCCTTCAACTAAGACAACTTTAATCTAGCACCCTTTAAGGCACTCTCTAGTGGGTGAATTCTTAATAGGTGATGATATAACTTGACTTAGCTAGTAAACACCGTCACGCCAATAACTGTATCATCATTGGCTGGTAGACCTATGAGCATAGATATATCTATGACATCACCATTATTTTGCTAGTGTGGAAGTAAAATGTATGTATCTCCTCCCCCAATCGCTCAACTAGGGTGGTAATCAAGTGCTAATCCAATTGTATGAAGAAAACCTACTGCACACCAATAAAGCCTAATTGCTTTAGATATGGGATCATACATGGATCTATCGGGATCTCCTTATCATTCGGACACTTAAATATCCCCTTACGTCTATGGCACCTAAGCCAGTAATTTTCCTATAACCAAGGAAGAAGAACTATTATTACAATCAGTACATGAATTGAACAAATCACAAGTATGTTTTCCATTTGCTATTACTTACCTGACCACCCTACATTAGCTCAAACCTATGGGATGGCTGTAAGTGAAGTAGTAACCTATCTATCAGTCCTGGATCCATCTACTTCTATAAGTGCAAAAGAGGAAAAAAAAATACTAAGCTTACTACAAAACTCATAATGTAAAAACAAAACGTTAGAAAAAGAATCACTTCTTAAAAACATTTCCATATATATAATCAATTAATATTATCATAGGTTTTTTCACTTTTACTAAGTCAACTAATAGTAGATCTACTCGACGTTGATTGTCTTCCTCGCTGCGTACATCTTCTCCTATTATGTCCCTCTCTACTATATAGTCCATAAGTGTAAGTTAACAATTCCTCCTAGATGTTTATCTCATTTTGGAATCATTTCTCTTGTGACCTACCTAGATTCTTAACCTCGTCTAAAGTTGTAACTGGATGCCACACAGGAATGTCAAGATATGACCAACTGGACTTATCGGCATAGGGCATGAAGGAATACACATATATACATAGCTGATTCTGCAATGTATACCAATACCCAATATGTGCAGCATAATCTATGTTTATTTTTCCCATAATAGTTATAGCGTATGGCCATGGAATTTTGTATGTTTGCCACTTATTATAAATACATCATGCTGTCTTAAGTGCGACTGTGTGGCTATTCTTTCTTTTCTACTTGTGCACCATAGGTCTTAGTACTGTAGTGACCTCGAATATCTATTTATTGTAGTAAAAAATCATGATACGGTGACTATTGGCCACTTTGCGCCAACTATCAAACTTTCTCTCTGCAAATTTGGTCAACAATTTGCTAATACCCATTTGTTCTACTAACTCGATCCTATGTTTGTTGAAGTAGTCATTGCAGTTGTAGAAAGTCTTCTTGAGTAATACCACGACAGGCAAGTTCCTAGCATTATGCAAAGCATTATTATAACTTTCTGCAATATTGGTCGTCCCATGACCAAGCCGAGCTCTATTATCGTATGCCAGCATCCACATTTTAAGATGCAAGCTTCTAAATTAAGCTCTAGTATGGTAGCTCATAATCTTGGCCTTGTCATAGTAAGCATGAAACTTTTGAGGTTGTAACTGGTAAACGACATTCTTTATCAGCCCATTGCATTCTTTATTCTTAGCTCGAGTGTTGAAGTTACTAGCAAAGTATTGGATATACCACTGCTAAAGCCAACCACTTGGCTAGATTGCATTCTCACCCTCTACTACAGACTAGATCCTACTATGACAGTTTGAAATCAAACATATATTAGTATGATCTCTTATAACGTGTATGAGTACACATGTTAGGAACCAACTCTAGCTATCCCGACATTCCTCTAGGGCGAAACCAAGTGGATTATGTGATTCTGATCATTAACCACAATCGCAATCAACAGTTCATGCTTATACTTCCCATACAGGAATGTTCTATCAATCATAATTATAGGCCTACAATATATAAGCGCCTCAATGCTTGTTCGAATGCCTATAAGGCTCTATCGAAGAATACGTGCCTTGCAGTGTCACTATCTCGCCATTTCTACTGTACCATAGTACCGGGTTTAGCCTTTCGAATCGTATTTAGTAGATGTAGGAACATCGCATGTGATTTCTCTCGCTTACCGTAAACCTGTTTAATTGCTTTGTGCTTTGCTTCCCTAATTCTTTTGATGTGTACAGTATAATCGTATTACTTGCAAATACTCGCCTGCAAGTGTCTTACCTTAATGCTTAGTGACTCTTGAACATCCTTAATTAGAAAGTAGGATAAGGTATTTGAGTCCAATTGCAAGTGGTCTTAGCTTGTTGTAGTATTAAGGCATGTGTATGGACCCACGAACTTGGCTATCATAACGCATCCTGCATATTGCTTCTTATAAGCTCTAAGTCTCCACTTGCAACCCTTTTCCTAATCAACGCATCTGATAGACCATAACATCGGTTCAAACTCCTTCAAGATGAAGTCATGATGGTTCATAACATGATGTAACCTCACAACTATTTGTAGATGTTTTTCATTTTCAAACCGCATGCCTACCTTTAATTCATTGTTGAAGCTCCATTCACCACCACGTATACAATCCTCAGATGCCACCAGTCCATCCCCTACACTTGCTATGTAGAAAGGTACGGGTTCTGACATTCCGATCGCATGCACACATGTCGCTAACCTATACCTCTAATCATTCCGTCCATGTGACCCTTGTGCTTCTTCCACTTCCTATAACTAACATTTACTTCGGCCAATGTCGACATTACAATTTATATCATAGGAATCTTCATCAATTTCGGTGCATACTAGTTCATTCTCCACATCAGTATCTCTATTAGATTCGCGAGTGATTAATACATTAGGTTCATTAGACATGCAACTATTGCTCGGTATGTGACTCGGTGGGACCGCTCGAGATTTGAATACCCCGGTTTTAACTTGCATTCTAACATCATTACTATGTCGTTCAACATTATGCTCAATTATGGGAAGGGTTATCGGTAGTGGGTTCACTTCATGAATTTCAATATACATCTTCGTAAAACTGTTGGCTCCACTACGTCCTCCTGAGGAAGCCATTAGCTATTGGACATCGTAATCGTTACTAATAGGGATGGCACAAAACATGTCCCTGGTCTCGCCCACAAAGGAGCATTTATGAATAGGCTCAATCCGGTGTGTCATCATGTCAACCTGAAACTGATTACATATCAATCCAACTACTTAATCATACGTAGCTTTAAATGGAACTCTAACTACTATTCTCGAGTGCCTATCATACAACACCTCATCCTCTGCTTCCATAATATTTTCACCAATATAATAAACTAATCTCATATATCCATTGTACACTTGTTTACCACATTAACTCCATAAAATTCAGCATGCGCGTGTAAAAATACTACCATATACTAGTAAACACACTCTACTCAAGTTCATAAACACATCACTTAATTTGATTTCACTATTATAATCCCTTAACGGTACTAGAATCAGTAATTACTCTAATTGAAACAAATAAAGAAGTTACATTGTCTCGTAAGCCATTTCATTATCTATACCCCTCAACAATAATTATTTGCATATGTATTACCTAATACACACGTGTACATACAATACAATACCTACATACATGTACACATAAACTATACTAAATAATGAATATAATGTTGCGGGAAAAAAATTATAAAAACATTAACGCCATGCAAAAAAAAAAAAAAATGGCACGTATATATACTTGACTAACGAAGATAAATTTATAAAAAAAAATAACTCAACTTACAAGTAACGGAGAATAGAAAACTATTTAATATAACTATATTTCATAAAATAGACAAATGTACTCACTTGCCAAAAAATTAATAGTAGGTAACAATATACCATCATGCATCAAGTGAGAACATTATTTTTTCAAAAAACATGTACTTAAAACAGATCAAAACAAGTAAAAACGATACCTTTTCCTATATTGATCTGTAGAGAGAGAAAGTGACAATATCACATTGATTGTTCATTCATTTCCAAACAACTTCCCATAATAGAAACCTATATTACGCAATTACTCTGATTCTATGATTAATTTGTTGAAAAATTGACCTAAATGTGGATTTGGTAGAGAGATTTGGCAAATAGCTTAAGAGAGAGAGAGTTGTGAAAAAAAAAAAAAGGTCACATAGAGAATGGGGGAAGAGAGGGATGGGGATGATTAAATCCCTATAGCGAGGCGATTTCATCTTGGCTTAAAATCACTTCTTATGGTATATTTGGGATTATTTTCTCAAATATCATTTTTTTCCTTTTCCCTGTAAATAATATTATTTTTTAAAGAAGGTGAACAAAAAATTTAAGTGATATGACATATTGATTTTTTATTTCTATATGTTACCCACTAATTGAAAAAAGAAATTGTAATTTAAAGAAAAATTTCAACTTCACTTGCTTTTTAAGTTCAAAATTCATTTTTAAAAAAAAAAAAAAACCCAAACTTTCAAACCTTAGAAGCTCAAATGACTTACCCTTCGAGTAAAAAGAAAAACCTTGTAAATATTCAATTAATGAAAGCTATTATCAATTTATAGTTAATTTATTTTATTGAAAATGTGTAATAAGTGACAACATTGAATAGTTAATTAATTCAATTTCTTAAGAACTTGTAGCAAGCATAGAAACTTGAAAATCAACTACTATGTTGTTGTTAAAAAAAGGTATAGCAATTCACAAGACTTAGTCCATTGAAAAGTGGTTAAAAGATAATTGTTTTGGAGAGGTTTTTTTTTTATATAATTAAATATTTTGTTTTTCTTAAAAAAAAACACATAGGATACTAACATTAGATAATAGTTCTAATATTTATAGATGATAATCTTATATACAGTACAAAATAAATATAAAAAGAATAGAAATATATGACATTGTTGAGTGAAGCTCAAAACATGATAAAAATTGTCTTAATGGAAATTAAAAAAAAAAAGAAATAAAATAAAAGCTAAAAACAAAGACGAACAAAAATAGATATATGTTGCACTCTTGTATCTTTCATTTACAATCTCTCATTTGACATATAAGTAACCAATGCATCAACATACAATTCTTACTATTGTTTGAACAACAATATATGTTAAACTCATTTCCTAAGGAAATTGCACCTATATTTCGATTTAAGACTGTATCTGAAACATTCTAATCAAGATAATAAAGTAATTTGTTTGAGTAGTAAAATTCTTCTAGATCATGTCATTAGAAACTACATTCTAGTAGAAAATGTCTCAATTTATTATTCTTTAAATAATTCCAAACTTATTTTAAAGTGTACCTTATAAAATAGATATCTAATTTAATATTTTTCTAAAATACTTATTTTATGTACACATTAAATAAATTAAATTTTATTTTACGTATAAAGTATAAATATTTTATTAGTATTATATATATCTTATAATATTTTTATACATGACTTATTTTTCTAAATACTATATATTCTTATTTTAATTAATTCTTTATTTTTCTATTTTAAATATAAACATACCATATTCTAGAAAGTTCTAAAATGATCTAAATTTAACCCTAAGCTCTACCCTACCCTTTTCTTCCAGCCGTAATCTCTATTTCTTTTTCTCTCTCTTAACTCTTTTCTTTTTCCAAGACCTTACTCTCTCTTCTTGCCTTCATTTCGAACCCCACCCCCTCTATTTCTTCACGTCTGTCTCCCCAATCCCCTTCTCCTTCCATCCTCTCTCACTTGTCTTTTTTTCCTTTTTCTTATCGTTAACATCAGCCCTACCCCGCCCCTGACCTATTTCTTTTTCCCCTTCCCATGTGCCCTCGCCTCATTCCTAACCCCATTCTTGCTTGTATCATTCATTCGGCCCCCATCCATTTCTCTTTTCCCCCCAAATTTTCCCAAGTCCCACTCATTAGACCACCGAACCCCACTTCCCTTTCTCGAACCCCAATTCCCACTATCTCATCTCCTTTTGTCAACAAGACCATACCCCCTTCTTCCACTTTTTCTCACCTAATTCTTTTTCTTCTTCCCAATTTATTCATGCTTTGGATTCTCTTAGCAATGTGTTTGTCTCCGTTCCCATTTCTACATGTTCTAAGCTATTTCGATAAATTAGTATTTGTTAATTATTTAGGTATTTTATTAAATAAATTGTAATTTATATATTTTTCTTCTTATAGATTTATATTCAGCGTCGATTCAGTTTCCATCTAGTATTCCAAACTCGACCTTATTTCACGAGTTGATTCAATTCCATTTTTCGGTATTATGTGAGTGTAATATTATTTCTATTTTTCGATATCCTTGTGACAAGTAATTATATGTTAGTACTCGATCCCTATTACAGATTGATTTATTTGTTGTAATCGTCATTTTAGTTTATATAATAATTTGTTATTATACTTTGTGTCATAATTTCGAATTATGTGTATATGTGTATTTATAGCACCAGATTTCTATTTCCTGTTATATTTGATGTTAGGTCACTATTTTTTTTCTGGTTGAGTATAGAGTTATCGTAATGCTCATATCTTATGCGCAAGTTTTTGGGCATTGATTTGGTTTACAATGATACCATTTTACTATTGTCGTACCTTGTTATTAATATTGATAATATTATGATTTAAGTATTTCTATTACAATTATTATTATAATTATAGCATATGATATTAATTGTAAAGTATGCTCGTTTTGGATTCCATTTTGTTAATATGTCCTTTCTTACATATTTCTATAAATTATAATATTATCCGGTTAAGTACGTATTCTTTTATTACTATATTGATTAGTAAAATTATATATTTTGACACTCTAATTATGTATCCACTTTATATTTTCTTATATATATATATTGTACTTTACGATTCAAAGTAATTAAATAATATTACATAAATGTGTTAACTTTTAGCTTTATCGTATTACGTATTTATATTATTTTCAATTTCTATTATTAATTTGTGATTGGATTTAATTATTTTCTCCTGAAACCTTTGATTGGATAAGTTTATAGTTCATAAATAACTTTTAGGTAGAATCTAGTTATCGAGTTTCTAAAAGTTAATGTGTATGCTTGTTTTCAAATAGATTTATACTAGATTTTGAGTTTTGAGTTCTTCCTTGGATGGGTGGTTAAAGCTAATTGGTATGGGATTTGAAGTTATGGAATTCCAGTTAACTGTTGAGAAGCTATCTTAGGTACGTGATTCCTGTTTGTATGGTTGTGCTTGTTAGAACTTAGTAATCAAATTAGACTAAATTTATATTTGGCCTAATTAATTTAGTTTGCTGATTTTATTTCACCTGCTTGCTCTAAGGGCCCGTATTAGCAATTTCTTAGAGGAGTAACCGCGGATTATATGTGAGGTTTCCCCAATGGACTTTCATATAGGATGACGCAACTAAAATTTTAGGTCTTTGGTCTTTGGACTCTAAACTCTAGACTCTAGGTATAAAGGATTTAAAGGAAAACTTATATTATAATCGCCTATGTATGTGGACAAAGATCATGGTGTGGTAGGGTTATGAGTATTCTTTTTATGACTGCTAGTCTAAATTAAAGATAATTAAATTGTTGTTTATTTTTATAGTATTATAGTTGCATTATATGCATGTAAATGTTTTAGGCTTGGCATCCACGTGTATTTGTGCACCCGTACTAGGCTTCGACTTACTCTTCTATTTTTACAACTGTGGTTCAATTTAATAAATTTATAATGAGTATGGGAATTGCTATCGTCAAATTGGGAAAGAGAGGCGGTTAGTGCTGTATATTGTAAAAGATCAAGATTTAGTTATTTAGTATATTCGTAGCTAAAGTGACTTGACTGTGAGTCACTTGAATTAATATATTTAGAAAATTATTGTTTTATATTTGATAAGCAATTGTTAGAAGTTATATTTTAAAAATTGTAGTTTGTTTTATAACCTTAACGTGTTCCTAAATGGCAGGAACACGTAGTGAGTTATGACGCCCTTGGGTTCTAGGGCATTGCCAATCACTCGAATTGTTGTATCTAAAGAATTATTGTATTGGGAGAATTGTTGTTTTATACTTGATAAGGAGTTGTTAGAGATGATTATAAAGATTGTAGTTGATTTTAGAGCTTTAATGTACTCCTGAACAGAGTTATGGCGCCCTCGGGTTCTAAGGCGTTACACTATCATATGTATATCTTCTAAGGTAAATCTTTAGCTTCTTTATCCATGCATCTTTAAGTATTCTTATCAAACAATCATTTCCTTCATCAATTTTTTTATAATGTCACTTTACACAATGCCGAACCTAGCAAATGATCCACAGTTATCGAGGTTTCTCACATGACAATAATTTCTTCTTTAGCAAATTAGAACTTCGTTTTCACTAAAGCAACTTTAACACATGCTTTACTTACCTGGTTATATGAGTACTTGATTGGATAAAACAAATAGTATAATATGGAAACAGTACGTAAATCGAAAGGTAAATGATAATTTAAGAGAAATAAGGTTGAGAGAAGCTATTTCTTAAATGAAATTATAAACATAGTCTTATTAAATAAAGCTCGGTAAAGTTACAAATAAAATGATCAAAATACCTAAGACAGCAATATAGAAGATATAGATATGAAAATGACAAAACAAAAAAAGATCAATCTCATATGGAAAAATTAGGACATGGAATGAGGAAGTAATACAGAATATGAGTGTAAAGACCAACAAACTAAAAAAAACAAAAGAATAATAATGGAGTTGTCATGCTAGTGTTTTAATTTTTTTTTTTTTAACTTTGTATTTGAGCAAGAACCTTTTAAATGTAATCCCTTCTCTACCAGCACAATCTTCCACAAAAAACTGTCGTGGATATAGGAGATAAATAGAGACTTTCTTACAAACCTAATAGATGAAAAGGAAAAAATAGGATGATAGGAAAATTAAATTGATTTTACTATGTGTCTATAAAAGATCCTACAAAATTAAATTGAGATCACTTTCCATGAATTATTAGGATGAAAGGAGTGAGAGAAAGGAAAGATGAAGTGATATTGTTTTTCAATTACAAAAAATTGTAGGTTGAAAATCTAACGAAAAGGAAAATCCACAATTGTTTTTTTTTTATTTGTTTTGTTTTAGCATCCATCCCTGTCATCTCGACCCCGAAATCTAACCCCCACTCAAAGGCAGGCATTAGGGTGGAGTTCATTTTACTGGTATCACTACGAGGATTTGAAGATTCCCATTTGTCTATTTTTAGTTTTACCAAAATCAAGCTGTTCACAACATAAGTTTGCTGGTTAGGTTTCAAAAGATTAATCTCAAATTAGATCAAGACCAAACAAATTTTAAATTAACATACTGTAAAGTTCAAACAACTCTTAGTTTCTAATCAGCAAGAGAATTACTAAAGCGCTATAAATCGTCTTGTTCAGTAAATATAATACATTATAGTCTTCTTTTTATATAGCTTGTTCTCTTTATAGTTATAGAAAATAGTAAGAAACAATTAATTGTTTTTTTTTTTTTCTTTGCCAAATTAAAAAACAATCAATTGAATGTTGATAATATGACAAAAAAGAAAAAGAAAAAGAACCTAACAAACATGACACTAGATTTTTACAACAAATTGCTTCTATGGAAAAACCCTTCATTACCATCAATTGGTAGTACTTGTAAAAAACATTCACCCCCCTCAAACAAGATTTGATGGTCATCCATATCTCTGGACTCAAGGATGGAATAACTTGGCAAAAAGTAGCTCATTCCAAGTATCTTGAAGACCGGGCAAGCACCAATGGACACAATCAGCATAGCTCGTCGGATTCGCTAGCTGCTCGGGCGTTGGTGGATTCCATTGCTTCTTGTAGATGGCGGTATGTGCATCCTTGCGATAACTCGAAAGTTGAGTGATATTAAGAAGGGTGATGGGAACTTCCGATTTGCTAAGCACGTCGCCAAGCACTTGCATTACGCTCTTTCTACAATCAGAGCCCCAATAATTTGGATCCTCAATCATTGTTGTCTCATTATAACAGTTTCCTCCGGGTTCACCACCCCAGTCTATACTCCTGTATAAACGGCAATTAAATGGATTTTTTTTTTTTTTTTATCAAAATTGACGTAAAGGACACCAACATGGACGTCAACAACATTCGTAATTGTCATTTTATTTCAGCTAAAAAAAAAAAAAACGAACAGGTGTCTCCATAGAATGTCTGATAAAGAAGAAATCGACACATTATGAGTACTTGTTCAATTAGCCATACTATGAGCATATATTTCCGTTCGTCAAGATTCTTATGGCAAGATGGCTGTTTAAATTATTGATAATGAAAGACAATTGAAAAAAAAATAAGAAAAATTTAAGAGGTGATTAGTTCATGTCAAACAACTATATGTCTCGATCATTCAATTGGACTTTTCAGATAGGACGTAATATTATATATTCTATTTTTAATTTTTCAAGTAAAATTTAAAAAAATGCACCCTTAGAGGGAAAAGAATCCCTAATTTCATCAATGTGTTTAGAGTTTTTGTCTGATTTACCCTTTTACTAATATAATAGCAAATCTTAATCGTTAATAAGCACTTGACGCAAGTTGATTTTGAGTTTAATAAAGCAATACCTTTCTTTTTGGCCAAAGCCTGATTGGAACCTTGTAAAATATAACTATAGGCCAAAAATTTAAAGCAAAAGGAAGATACCAGCTACAATAATATGAAATGGGCATACTACACAAACAAGATACTTCATTTCCCAATTGGTTGAACTCCTTTCCTTAAACCTAATTTGACAAAATCTCATATTGAGTTTCTCAACAATTACCATCATTTTCCATTTTGATAGCAAGGAACAATATTATATTCCTTTAGAGAAGTAATGTTGGAAAACTTATCAGGTTTACATTTATCATTACTTCTAAACATATAAATTCTATTTGATTTACTACTTTTGACGTTAATTAAAAAAGAAAGTATAACCACCAAAAAAAAAATAAAAAATAAAATTCAAAAAATAATTGGATGACTAGTTATCTTAAATTTAGGTACAGAAAAACTTACTTTCCATGAGAAGGCGACATACTAACAAAAAATACCCTTCCCTTCTCAAGATCCATGTTTTTCTTTACCCATCTCAACATACTTTTCATTGCCATTCTATAAGCATCTTCAGTTGAATACTCCACGATATCCTTCACTTCATCCAAAAAAGACCCTCTCCTATAAATTAAAATTATAAAAGATTAACCATTTGTTTGACAAGTTTTAAGGAGAGAGAAATGGAAATATATGAGTGAAAACGAAGAGAAGTATTATTTTCATTTCGCATATTTGTGTATACAGCAAGGAATTTGAAGGAAATAGAGAGAAATAATCTCATTTGGTTTCTTTGGTTGTATTCTTATGGGGAAATGAAGAGACAAAATGTGATTTGACAAAATTATATATATGTATGTTGCAAATATCACTATAAAGGGAATTTTGTTAACTTCACCCTATTTTTTTTTTTTTTTTCCATTTCTACCTATTCTCTCTCCAAATTATTAGGAAAAAAGAAGTAATAGTGTCAAAGTCACTTCTCGAATTTTGGCTGTTTCCCTAATTTTAAATTTGAAAATCGAAACTGCCAAAATGTTATTTCCAATTAATTTTTGCATGTCAAATTATACACATGAAATTAAGGGTTACTAAATATTGTATTCAATGGGACCTCCACTTGTTCAACTTATCACATCTACATTGTTAGAAAAGTGACGTGGCAAATGCTCTAATTGGTTGAAAAATAAAAGTGTAAGCAAATATAATTTTTTACTAAATTCGATAAATAAAGTTCTAATTAAACATGACATTTTGAAAACTTCACACTTATACGAGAATGGAAAAAATTCAAAGTTGGGTAGCAATTTTAACATCCTACAAAAAAAAAAAAAAACAAAAAGTAGGCTCAAAGTGAAAGTGTTTCTACTCATACTCTTCACCCTTTGTTTGGGACAAGGGAAAAGGGGAAGAAAAGAATTAGGAGTAAAGGAAAGAGGAACAAAATATTTCAAAATCTATTGTTTGGTAAAGGTTGGAATAAGCAGGGATCGAGAAAATGGAAAGAAAACATTTTATGGGTCCCACAATTTTTAATCCCTCCCAAATGGAGATAAAAGGGGGAGGAAAAGGAGAAAAAATAGTTACAATTTAGTTTTATTCTTTTCATTCACCATTTCTTTCATTTGTTATTATTTTTAATGGACATATTGGTAATTTTACATTACATTTCTTTTTTTTATTTTTGTAATAATTATCATTCATTTGCTTTTCCTTTCCTTTACTATCCAAACACATTCAAAATAATGTTTTCTCTCATAATTCTTTCCCTTCCAATTATTTCCTCCATACTTCTTTTCTTTCTTTCCTTCGTACCAAACAAAGTGTGTCAATTTCTATCAATCTCCACCATCAAACACCAAACTCCCTTCTTATTTATTTTGTTTTCCTCATTCCTTTAATTTCCTTTGAATTCCACCCATCCAAGCATTCTTTAAGATACAATCACATGAAAATATATATGAAAATTTAGAGAAAGATATGTAGTATGCCCCCAAGAGTATAGAAACTTATTACTTACAATACTTTCATGGTCAAACCAGTCATCCACCAAAGATATGTGTTGAATACCATGATATCTACTCCTTTCCAATTCTTGCCCTGCTTGTTAATCGAACCCTTTCTTACAATCCGGTCGGATATTCTATGCACGACAGCATTGTCTGAATTTGATTCAAGAAGGAATGGTGCCCAGTAGAACTCAATGGTTGCATTGTAATCCTGAAGCAAAAACCAAAAAAAAAAAAAAAAAAAAAAATTTATCATTGCCAAATTTCCCTATTAAAAAAAAAGAAGGAGAAGTCATATTGCCTATAATACTAATAGCTATCAGAACAATCATTCAGAAGCGGTGTTTTCCTTCTTCTTATCACTTAAATGTATGAAAGAGAGAATTGGGAAAATTACCTTGGCTGTGAAAACAGTGAGTGAATCAAAAGAATAAGTTTTCATGGACTTGGCGCCTTCTGGAATAATCGATTGGAGAAGACAAACCATAGACACAAATTGCCCTCGATTTAGTGAATCCCCAACAAACATCATCCTCTTCCCTCTTAGTGCCTCCAGCATTTGAGTTGCATTAAACCTGTTTGTTTTAGGACAACAATAACGTTAAAAATTGAATGACCATATTAAATGGAACTTTTCCGTTGAGATTCAACAAAGTAATAGAAGAAATAATGCAAACAAATTGAGTGAAGAATACCCAACTAACATCAATTTCGGACCATAAGTTGGGTCTATGATAATTTAATGCCTTCAACCTCCAATTTGATTGGAAATTTGAAAACTCGATTTTAAAATTTTTAACTTGAACTAGACTTCAAGTGATACTCAATAAGTTTAAATTCTAACTTAGTTGAAATTGTTTAGGTTCAATTTAGTTGAAAAGCAATTTTCTTTTAAATTAAAATAATTTTAATATCTAAACTTGCCTCCCAAAGTTAACTAAAATCAAAACTTGACTAGAGCTTGACTAAAAGTAATGAGTTAGTTGAGCTAAATATTGAGAAGTTTAAACTTAACCTAATAAACTATTCGAGTAACTCGAGTTTAAACTCAAAGTTTATTGTTATTAAATCAAATTAATATTAGGTTTAGTTCACTGGAATAAAATAAGATTGGAAAAGGATAACAATTGTTCTAATATTATTTTATTCCATAATTAAGGCTTTTTTTTCTTGAATAAAAGTTATATTTTGTAAGGAATAGAGGAAATAGGAATTCCTTTTTTATTTCGCACTATAAAGAATGGACATTACTTATGGTACAATTTTTGTAAACCAAATATGAGATTAATTCTTTCACAATCATAAAGGCAGGTTGACAATTCCATTCTAGTAAATGGAGTACAATTTAAAGGTTTAAACTTGTAAAATCTTGGATAGGCTTTTATGATTATTATTCGACAAAAATGAACTTGTGAACATGTTCCGGCCAACCTAAACGACACTAATCATTGAAAAAGGGGAAATATATAATATATTTACCGATATCCTGCTCTGCTTCTCAGTCAAGTTACATGATTTAATATGCCTCATTTGACTAAGAAACGACTGTATTCATTAAATGCATATCCCTTGCCTCAACCAAATGGGTAAAATCGCTGTATACGTCGTACAACGAGTGTTATTTCCTGAATTGAAAATGATCTAAAGGAGGTAAAGTTTTTCTATCCTCATTTTATATTCTCATTAGATAACAAATAATTTGGAATACGAAACTCCTAGAAAGAGCATAAATACATGCAATAAGAGGACTGGTTTGGCGTATGTAGTTAATAGAAGATAGTGTAAATTATATTGATACTCGCCAAAGACTATTGAAATTACATTGATACAACCAAATTTAGAAATGGTACTCATACAACTCATAAAAAATATTCCAACCTCTAAAATTGCTTTTCCAATGTGATATTGAATCAGGTTTTTTTTTTTTTAATAAATACTACTTATAACATTAACCGATTTTAACTTTGTTTTGATTAAATCGTATATGTTAATATAGTTTGAATAAGGTAGTTTATTGGTGAAAGAATCATAATAATTACAATAACATATTGATGTACAAAATGAGTTTGCACAACATAAGGGTAGAAAGTTTGCAATGCTAATATTTTAATATTTTTAAATAATGCAAATACACTATTCTATTATAAAAATTTAGAATGTTTGTATATATAGTTTTTAAAGTAGTTTGATTACTGCAACATGGGGCTTGAGACTTTCAAAGAGAGACCCATTAAAATAACGAATCGTGCTGAAACGTGGAATGCCAATGATTTCGATCCCTAAACGGTGGGTTTCGGCCCACTCGAGATTGATCTTTTTTCTCCCGATTCTTCTCAGATTAAAATTATAAAATACTGAAAAAAAAAAAACAAAATACATGCCCATAAACAACAAATAATTTACTGGATAATATATACCATACATATATATATATATATATGTATATATAAGATATATAACTACCAATTATATTTAAGCATATAGCAGTGGTAGTATATTCGTTTTCAAAAAAAAAAAAGAGAAAATAAATTCTAATTACCACGTATTTAAATATGATTGGTAGTAACACACTAAATATACATATAAGAAATCTTTAAAAAACTTACCTTTTAGATCCTAAAATTTAATATCTCGCTGTTAAATAAATTCACCAACAAGTATTAAAAGTACCTTTTCATTACTTTTTTTACCGGTAAAATGGTTATATGGGGACTAAGAAATGTTTTTTTTTTTTTTTTTCTTTCTTTCCCCTTTTCATTTAAAAAAAATTTTAAAAATAGAAATTCAATCTCAAGGACTAAAGGGCTAAATGGACATAGAGAAAGTATAAGAGGAAATACACAAAAACTTCTTTACTCCAATTTTCGGGCGAGGATTAATCTTATATCTTAGTTGGTGTAGGGAAACTTCATGGTTAGAAAACGAAAAAGCCAAAATAGGGCAAAAAAAAAAAGAAAAACACGTTCTAAATTATCACATTATATTATATGGTATAAGAATGTCGTAAAATCATTATTGTACCAAGTCAACGGTATACATAATGATTAGCTAACTAACATGTTTTAGTATCCATGGGAAGTAAACCTGCATAAAATATTATAAATTGCCAATACTCAACATTTAACTTGCCTATGCCTGGAAGAAAACAATAAATAAAATAACTCGTTTATATGGATACTCAAAGGTTACCCTCTTCCTACACCGACAAAGTTGAACAATTGACATTATTTCCGGAAGAGACATTCGGTGGGAAGGAAATTGGTTAGATTGATATTGGATCCATCGAATTATTGCTCCACGCCTATATAAATTCAAGTGGACATTGCATATCATATCTTATTCTATATACACGTATTCGCTGTAGAGGTAGATGTAAACCAACCTGGCTCTAGAAGAATTTAAACCCAGTCCGAAATTTTATTATACGTTAATTGTATAATAGTCGAGCTCAGCTCGAGCTCGACCTATTCTATTTGAATTGAGCTAGTTATTCGACTCAAGCTATTATGGAATAGATAATATCAAACTGCTAAATGTAGGAGGCTTATTAAAAAAGTAAGTAACCTTTTTTTATAATTGATCAAATATCGTCCGGATTAACTCTTTTTTCGTTTGTTTTTACCTATATATATATATATATATATATAATGTATAAAAAGATTGATTTAGTATCGGTATCGCTAGAACCTTTTCTCGATATACCTTATTAATTAATCGAGGTGCATTGTAAGCACGTAGAGAATACTCCATTTAGCAAGAATGGAAAAGAACTAAAGATTTGGTACACAGAAAGAAATTAGCAAACCTGGGAAGAGAGCATCCATGAGGCTGCCATCTCCAGAACTGATAGTCCCTATCAGGTCTTCCATGTTCTTGGCATGTCAATTGAGGTTGTATATATGGACAATCCGATTCCTCGTACATTGGCAATGTCGACTCATCTCTAACCCACCTCCCACTAAACACATCACACTCTTCTTCTGTTGCACCAATGGCAAACGGCAATTTCTTCTGGTTCTTCTTCACTGATCACAAATATAATATCAAATTTATAATCGAATAAGGAAAAAGAAAAAGAAAGAAAAGAAAAAAAACCTCAAAAATACGTGTCGTGTAATATTGAGCTTTTTTAAGTTTTAGGGTAGGGTTGGATTGGCTAACCGGTATTGGATACGGGGGGATCATTTTCAGTTAAGTCGAGACCAGGCTCGAGTGCAGGGCCGAACACACACAATAAGTCTTCACCATAAAGAAAACCGACGAACAGAATGAAAACTAGTAACGTGAGTAGAAATGGTGATAGACGGGGTTTTCTTAGGATAGGAGAAGAAGAAACTGGAGGCTTCATAATAATGAATATTAGTATGTTAAAAATATAAACCTTATTTTCGGAGAATTTGATGAGGTGTTCGTGTTAGCGTTTGAAAGGTTTGGTTCATATAAGAAATATAAAGCTGTAGGGTAGTGAGTGAGGTCGAGGAAACCAAGGAAATGTCAATGGAGAGAGAGACCGATGAGAAGATTAAATTAAATTTAGGTATGAGGTGTGATTTAATCGTGTGTGTTTTTATTATTATTGGGTTTGAACTATCGTCACATGTGTTTCTAGTTATGTTAAGAAGTCGTAATAATTGGAGCGAGACAATTTCAACGTCAAGCTTTTCATTTAACTTTTCTTTCAAGAATTTGGTGTTAATTATTATATACTTATATATATATGTAAATTTTACCTTCAATTAGACAAAAAAAAATTCTTCATTATTATTTTAATAAAAGAGGATTAACAAGCGAATATAAAATATTCCAATGCCTTGCAGTCAAATTTTGCTTCAATTTTACATACATATCATGTGGATCTTGTTAGTATCAAAAATTTATTTTCAAGCTTCTAATTGTGAAGTTTTACCCTTAAAGTTATTAAAGGTTTTAATACTGAATCAAATTTTTATATGCCAAATTTATTATATCTGGATCATCTTTATGTCATGGAGTACAATTTATTATCTCTACTATACATAGTTGAAAACCCTCTTAAGGGCTAGGGCTCTACAATATTTTAGAAGTCTCGTCCGTGTCCTTTTTCTCACTCTCTTCAAGTATAAATGACCGTATATAAGGAAAAAGATAAAAAAAGTAGAGCCAGTATGAAAAACCATCATATAAAAATGGATAAATACATATATAAATATAGAATAGATATAAATCAGGAAAATAAATAAATAAATATTGAACCATATAAAATACGAATAAGAAAAAGATGAGACAAATGAGCTAATATTGATATGAAATTACTGAAACCTCAATGTCATATTGGATTGACTTTATAAAAATGGAATAAAACATGAGCTCTTACTCACCTACAGACTTATTTTTATGTTAGTTGATGTATATAGTTATTACATGGAATTATTGTTGCTGGAAAAATGAAGAATTACAATTCCTTTATAGGATTAAGGGAATAATAATTTTTTGTATACTTTTTACAGTATATTCTTTGATTTTTTACAACACGTTTTTATATCTATTTATGACACCTTAAAATAATTATCACTTTTTTTATTCCAATTTTAAAGAACTAAATCATATACCAATTTTATTTCATTCTGTAAACGTGTCGTAATAAAAAGATTCAGGATACTTAAACTTTATCCCGGCGTAGAAGCATATGATCAATAATCGTGTGAGGGCCAAATTGCATATATGATGGAAAGGGAAGCTATGATGTAGCTTGACTGCGAAGTTAAGAGTGCCGTGAAAGATTACAAATCATTGTCATTGCTTTTGTGCAAAACCATAAAATAAAATTTATAAATTTACTAGATTGACTATTGATTAGCTATAAGATAATACAGTAACTTATTTCTTTTAATGGTTTAGGTAATGAGTGGTGATGGCATGTGGTGAGGTTTCAGCATTAAATTGGTTGGTAGCCTCTTGCTTCCTGTCTCTCCATTAGTAATTTAGTCAATAATTAAATTAAAATGTCAGCAAAGATTGCCAATAGCGAGATATCAACCGCAGACAAACCAATAATAATTATTTTTATTTATATCAGTTTACGATAATTATTAAAAATCTAAAAATCAGCTTTTCACTATCTTAACTCATTACACACATTATAAAAAAATAATTATAGAGAAAATAATATATATTTTCTATTTAAATTCTTAACAGTCTCTTACCAAACTTATTGTTTTACTAGGATTTTAATAATTCACTTTATGCATCTTGCGTGTCACAGTTCCTAAGTCAATTTCTTTTGTCATTGATTCAATCATAGTGTTGATTAGTTTTTAGCATAGGAACATCTGTCTCCGCTACTTTTTCTTTCCCGGAACTTCTTGCATGCTATTAATACTTTTTCTTTTCCTTATTTTCCTTATTTTGTAATTTAGTTGTTAGAATAATCCAATCAAATGAAATCAATGAAGATAATTCCGGTAAATGCAAAGCAAGTCGTGTTCAGACATTGTAGACTCATGTTTGGAGTTTTATCAATAACTTGAAAGTGTTGCGTAAGTTTTTTTTTTTTTTTTTTTTTTTTTTGGTATACAAGAAAATTATAAAAAGATAAAATTACATTTTGAAAATTTATGAATTTTATCTTCATGTGATCAATAGTTGAAGAAGTGTGTTTGCGTCTATCCTTTCATTTTTTTTTTTCCCTAAAGAGAAACAACTTTGGGGTTGTAAAATGAATTCAACATGAACTCAACACAAATTTTGCAATTATCAAATATTTTTGTAGCAATTTCAAGAAGTTAAATATATCGGTAGCTTTTGATAATAAGTTATTCCCATTTCTTTTGATTTACTTTATCATTTCTATACAATATATACTTATATTCCAATATGATCAAATGGACAAAATTCATATTTTTCAGGAGAAAAAAGTTCTAACTATAGCGCATATGATATGAACAGCATTTATCACTCGGAGTAAAATACGTTGGATTTTTCTCCTAATCTATTCCCTGCAATATCTAGTTGGCAAAAAAGAGAAATAAAGCAAGCGTAATGCATCATACATAACTGTAAAATTATAGAGGAGCTTTCCTCCAAATTTAGTTTTTGGTGTGGTGGGGAAAAAAAAAAAAGAAAGTCCAATTCTAGATTAATTTTCTTGCATTAATTTAATTTATCAAGAAAAAGGAAAGGATACTATAAGCCTATATATATATATATATATATATATATATATCTAGTTTGCTTCTTAGGATTTCAGAAACAACAAAAATATTAAAGGATGCCATAATATACTTTTGCAGATGCCAAATAAAATAATTTTCATTTTTTGATATATTTGTTCTGTTTTTTAAAGTGTATAATGAATATTAAAAATATGTCTTTTTTTAAATTTTTAAGACGTGCTCTATGCACTAGCTATGGTTCCAGGAAAATAATATTAAGTAAAGAGATCGCAATTTACAGTTTGGATTTCCCTTTCTTACATAGCAGGACCCAACTTAAGCAATGATGTACCCTGATAACCTATTGTATTTTCAAGCAAGAATAGACAATTCTATTCTCTATCCGTATGAAGCATCTAAATCAGAAAATAGTGTTTAGTAAACGTTATGTATGATAACTAATAAATCGGTGTGCTGATTATCCGAGGAGTTCTCGAGATAGGAGCAATTTCTATAGCGTAATGCGAATATAATGTCGCTTTTGAGGTATCTAAACAAGTCGCCTTTGATAAGAAATTATTTTTTTGAGTTGGGACTTATTCCGAATATTGCTAATCCAATTATACTGTAGTGTGACAATAATAATGTGGTAATTGCTAAACTTAAAGGCTGAGGTGTTGCAAGAGATTTAAACATATGCTTCGGATGTGTTACCTAGAGATACTTCAAAAGGATAATCTATCAGTTTGCGCCCTAGTAACAGATGAAAATATTCCAAACTCATTTTGGAGTCTTATCCTATCAGAAATATGAGGCTCGTAGAAAGAGCACAAAACTTAGAATACATTGTGTTGATACTAGATATTGGACTAAAGAACTAACAGCTAAAACCTCAAAAGGCATAAAACCACTAACAATAGGACTATGCAGCACTCCTCGACTGATGGTAACTAATTGGGCAACCTTACCAATAGGAAGATTGAAACCACAGCAACCACCCTCCCCCCCTTCACTCGCATCCATCTTTGGGTAGTCCAACCTTCATTACATTTGCCTTAAGGTTGGCATATAATGGCACTCGGCATCTTGGACCTAGGCAAGCTACTAGCCTTTTCTCGTTCCTTAGGAAGTAATCTCTAAGTGGGCTACTCCAATCAAGCTGTATACCACTCACATCACATAATTTGATATGACATTTCGTCCACCTACCTCTTGTTGACCAGTATGGCCCAAATGTACAGTGCAATCCACAATGACATGAATGTGATAGATATAAGCCTGGAGGATCATCTCCCCATACTGATGACATTACCAAGTCCCATAAAGGCTTAGTATAGAAGTAAAGGGAATTACCATATAAATACTATGCATTAGAAACATAGAATGGTGAATGTCTTTGAAACCACTCTATGATAAATCTATTAGCAGATTATTGCACATTAATTCGATCTTCTTTGACTTAAGTGTTGGAGTAGTCACATCGGATAACCCCTAAGTATAGTAGTTTACCCCATGTTTGTTTTGCAGGGACTCGACCTCTCAAAAAGCACTAGCCTCTTGAGGGTTGACCCACAAGGGCCTAGGAGGCCTAAGGATAACATAACCTTATTGGCACAAGACTTTTAATGACAGTTTGGCACCATTTGTGGGAAATCATGGCCAAGTCCTCTAAAAGCAAAAACAACCACACCAAAAATCCTAATCTTACTAACAAAACCACAAAATGACCTAGAGAATAAAAGCATGCCCTATGATGGTGCCTATAGCCGTAACACTTTAGAAGCCGCATTCTACGCTTAAGTGAGATGAGACAATGCAATTTGAGAGCAAAATGAAAAAACTAGGAAATGAAATAAGGAGATATGAGAATTGAATTATGAGATAAGGAAATAGGATAAGGAGCTTTGGGCTCTTATGTACTAGTCGGATATATAACAAATTGTAATCCTTCAAGAAGGCCCCTTTGTCCATGTCTTTGTAGACAAAATGGCTAAGTTCTTCTCCTCGAAGCAAGGGGCTAATAAGCCCATGAAGCATCAAAATAGAATAGGAAACTAATCTTGAAAGTGGAAATTGCTGGCTTTATTAGCTATAAATGTTCATGTTGTTCCTCAAAATGGATAGGCAAGCCTAACCTATACAAGATCAACTCCTTATCCCCTTTGATCAAATGAGCTTCAACAAATTCCAAGGGTACATAAGATGGCCTTGCAAGAAATAGAGTGCTAACATAATGGACTTCATTATACCCTCCTCATGTAACAAGAGCCATTTGTAGAATAAGTTCCTTTACATGATGCTTAGCTTCTTTAACTAGATGCTTGTGGTAGAACGGTTGATCTCGATGACCATTCAAACCACTCTAAAACTATGATGGGCCTACATGGTTTCCTCAAGTCCATCATATTTGAAACCTTCCTCCTAGCTCCCTTTGGAAGAGTAGCCCACTTATGGGATAACCACCTATTAGAAGGCCCCATGTCCTTGATGGGC
This sequence comes from Lumnitzera littorea, assembly GCA_024138015.1. Classification (NCBI taxonomy): domain Eukaryota; kingdom Viridiplantae; phylum Streptophyta; class Magnoliopsida; order Myrtales; family Combretaceae; genus Lumnitzera; species Lumnitzera littorea. The sequence continues at coordinate 91,514,404 of JAMXBB010000005.1, forward strand.
TCACTTGTTTGCCCAGATAATGCCTATAGGTAAGCAAACCACTAGTTAGAGGCTCGTCATCCCCTTACTTAGCTCATCAAAAGAGGGAAGAGAACAGGAAGGTTGTTGGGTTATAGGCCATGGCACGCTTGCATAGTTTGTTTCGATATGGCTATCGCCAAAGTCTCATAACTTGATGAGCATGTAATTGTGCATGAAGTAGCGAAAGGAATGAAGCCCCCCAAGGGATTTTTCAGGTCACTTTAAAACGCAAGTCCATATATACTCATTGAATTTTCGAAAAAGCAAATGAGTACAATAAGCATGCTAAGCGCTAAGCTAGCATTGATGGGGTAGAAAAGAAAAAAGGAAATAGAGTCAGGATCATGTTAAAAAGTTGTATAGTAGCCTTAACTTTACCTCCTCACAAATCATTTCAAAAGCAACTAAAATCCTATACTTATTCGACAAGAGCATGCTCGGTAAAACATAAAGTAATTGAAAAAAGTCTTATGAAAGCAAAAAAAAAAAAAAAAAAAAAAAGAAGGTATAAACCAACTCGAAATACTTAAGATAAATGTGGAACTCCCCTTCAATTGAGAAACTAACCCTTTCATCTCTCCATGGTTTCTTAAGACTCCAATTCTTAGGAAGCCTAAGTAGCAAAGCTCCATACCTAGCCACAATTTCCATATTGGCACGACTTTGAATTCCATTCAATGCCTCAACATTATACTTTATATTATTAAAAAGATAAACTAGAGGTTTGTTATCCTTACTATCATCAGGGTATACATCTTGAGGTAGAGATTTAGTATAAGTATGTTTGTAGCACCTATCAATGGTACTCCCGTAACATGAAGCCAAACTACCATTGGTTGGCGTTGTGGTGGGCATCAACTCCATCGCCTCATGGGGAGGAGTAGCCTTAAAGGAAGGAGAAGAAGGGATGATTTTAGTATGAGCTATTCATGATGTTGAGAAATTTGAAAACTATAAGGAAGTTGTGAGTTTGAGAAGGAGTTGAAGTTAAATGTGTAATCTAAAAGTTTGAGAGAAATTAGAGAATTTTGTAAAGAAAGGAGGAGGTTTCGAGGGTTTTATAAAAGAAAAAAGTGAGTAATGGGAAGTTTCATAGGGATTAAAATGGCGATTTTTTGGAAAAAGCCATCTGATTTAATTTTAGATGGTCTTGATTGTAGATAAGTGTAATGTATAGTAATTCGAAAGTCAGCATCTCATTAATAGTAACTAAACATATAGGGGAAATGATTATGGAAAAGACAGCTGTCACGTTCATTTCAAGATGGTGGAAAAGTGAAGGGTCATGACTCTTGGACTAGAAGTTTTAGTGTTCTCTAAAGTTAATTTGGCATAAATGCACAGGAATAAAATGGGAGAAGCGTTTGAGAATAGTTCGATGATTGTATTGCTCTAAGCATAGCACAACTTCAACCATTTGCTTGCTTTGACTAATGTTGAAAATTTGCCTAAGTACTACTCTTATACGCGAGTTATCGACCATAAGAGTTGGGGGGGATAAATGTTAATAGTGGATTTTCATTCATATAGTTGAGCGCTTGGCATAATGCCAACCTGTTCTAAATTGGGAGTTATATCAAGTGTACTGATCACACTCTTAACTGAGCCTTGTTGTAGCTCTTGCTTGATCGACACCTTTAGATTGATGTTTCTACTATTAACCTTTTGCTGGAGTTTCAACAACTTATTGTAGTTTTTCCAACCAACACTTTTTAAGGTTGAATCGCCAAAGCTAGACCCATGAAGTTCAAATATTCAAATATTAAAATAAGTGTGCGAAAAGTTCAATAGTTATCTAGATAATAATTGCTCAATCACCCATTTCTCCTACGATTTTTACACATGGCTAAATTCAGGAAACACTACGTATCACTTGTAGTTCAACTTCCTTCAACTACAGTCATCATACAAGAGTCTATAAGTATAGATAACTAGCCACTGTAAGGACTCTCTTGGCACTCTACTTGCTCGCTTACTTATTTACCTCCTTATACTTCAAACACATACTTGACTTAGACATCAGACTAACTATACCGATTTAGCCCCGATACCCTTAAAGCCTCACATTTGTTATTTTACACATCATGCACACCAAATCCAATTTTGACAACAACAAAAGGTAAGTATTTATTGTGTATGTATGTATATATATATATTTTACTTATATATATTTTATAATGAAATCACATAAATTAATTAAAGTATGTTTGAAATAATAATAATAAAGATATATTATTAGGACGAATTTACAACATGTTATAATATGAAATCAATCTTAGTTAGATGAATATTTAGAAACCATATAAATACTTAGACTAATACATTATATGATTAAGGTCAATCTCAATTTACTAATAATATCAAAATTTTACAAGTGAGTGTAGGTTTTCCAAAGCATACACTAGATACGACCTGTCCATAGATAATATCACATGTTTAATGTTACTGGCTTTTCATCTATATGAATGAGTGTAAATAAGATCTATACTTGAGTCATTCGTATATCATGTATGTAGAATATTGGATTTTGGTGCCATTAAATATATTTAATTGGGATTGAAAATAATGATACTGTTATTATGTACAACATGAAATGTAAAATGGATAATGATGTGCCAATATAGAATTCATTATTTTCTTGAATAAGAAAATCAATATCTATAGAGGGTTGGTTAGATAAGGGTGATTTAATGTTACTATCTAAGCTAGACTTTATAGAATCTAGATTATCTTAAAATCTAAGTCTAAAATTGCTATGTGCATTGATGACATGACATGCATAGTTGAAAATATCATTAAATGAGGAGATTTAATTATGCAACAATAGATCTATAATAATTTATTATTCACAGCTTTTTTATTATGTTGCGTGACCAATATATAATCATTTTCATACGATTCTCTTTGTGTATACATAGTGGATTGCACAAATTAGTTAATAAGAAGAAGATGATTGGCTGAAATTTTAGTAAATACTGTTAATAATTTTTTCGTACTGGAATTAATTTTTGAAATAAAAGAGTAACTATATTATTTAAAATGGAAGCATTTTGTCGTATTGAAACTTTTGAGTTAATGTGTACATTGACTAGAGAGCGGACAATAGTTTATTTTTGTTCTACTGTTGACAAAAGTCAATGAATGGCAAACGGACGTAATGGTTTTTCATCGATTTGGCCAACGTTTTTATGTAATAAACGTTTCATATGGTAACAATTTTTTGTTTTTTTCCCCTTCCCTTTAGCGATCTTAAACATTGAAAACGTTTAGAGCAAAGGCAAGTTAAAGTTGGCAACATCTTAAGATGAATACTTAATGATATGAATGTGGATATCTCAATATAATAAATTAGATTTGATTTTTCTTTCTTCAAGTTGTAATATGAATAGGTTATTTTAGTATCAAAGACCATGGGTGAGTGCATGTGGTGTTGATACCAGCAATAGTGATGTTTTCCATTTTATATCTACTCTCCTCTCTTCTAAAAGAAAATAAATTATTTAGCTTTGATATCAAAATAGCTCGTTCAGTTACACTAGATCTAAATGTTATCCACTTTATAATAGTAATGAGACCAATTTGCATGAGATGAATTTTGTTTCTAAGTTTCATAAAATATATAATAGTGAAAATCATAAAAACAATTCTAGAAAAAGTAACATTGCATAAAGTTTTCTTGTCTATTTTGGTTCTCCCTACCATATTTTAAGTTATCTAAGAATATAAAGATTAGAAATAATTCTTGTTACCATGTGTATATATACCATTACATGGACAATGTTTAGTATCCTTTGTTACTGTTGAATCTTGTAAATTTTTATAAGAGGTGACATTAGTCCTACTCCTAACTTTTACATTATACATGTTATATATGGATCTTGTGGTAGACTTCACAAAAATTAAATAAATAAATAAATAAATAAAATTTGCAGCGCTAGACACGATAAATATTTCAAAAAAAAAAAAAAGTTTGGCCAGTATCTTCCGCAAGATAAACACATTATTAAATTACGAATAACTTATATATTTACGCTGAAATAAGTGGAAGCTCCATTGAAATAATATTTTATTGAGCTTAATATAAAATATAAGTACCCACCTTGCAAAAAGATGCAAATATATTATCTACAGTGACCAGTTAACAACTTTTGATTCGAGGCTTATTTGGTAGGTAAGTTAAGGATCGAAACGTCGTAATCATAAGATAGTCGGAAGATTCCAAGAATTTCGTCTATACATCCAAAAATTGTCGTTTTTCAAATTTGATAGTAGACCCATATACAATTTTTAATTTTTAGCCAGTAAAGTAAAGTACATGCTTAGTAAAGCACAAAATGTTCCAAAGAATCTTATGTCTATATTTGAAAGAGAAGGATTGTGTTGAAAAAGAATCTTAAGAGCCAAAGCTCAGACATATTAGAATTTAGAACCAGCATCGTACTGTAACTATCGTTCGATTTTTCTTCTTAAGCTGAATAAGTTAATTGATGATAATCACGCAGTGATACATGCGTTGAAACCCGAACCCATACTAGAATTATGACGACCAAAATCTTTGGTGAAGTTGATATGGATGGATCGGAAGTTTCATCTCGAGGAGAGAGCTTATTTTATAGAATTCTTATTGTCGCTAATAAAGAATTGTAAATAAAAATAAAAATAAAAATAGTTATTATTCGACATTTTTCCAGTATATTTTCTATTTAGCGATGAGTCCCCAATCCAATAGCAAAGCATGACTAAGGATAAAGGTCAAAATCAGGTAGAGAGACCAAATCTGATGGAATAACCCGGTTAATCCAACAAAAAAATATAGTAGAGTTGAAAATTTTAACTCAGCTTAAAAAGTTGATTGCTTGACATATCCCATTTTACCAAGGGGTTAGGGTGGGTAGGCCTGACCAACAAAAAAAAAATAAAAAAAAAATAGTAAAAATTGAAATGGGTGGATATGTGGGATATCCTAAACCAAAGCCTAATTTAAAAGAAACGTAGTCTTTCCCTTCCCATTTTTCTCTAAAATATTAATTGAAAATAATATTATTTATGATTAACAATTGTTTCGTAATAAAAAATCTCCTAGTGTGTTCATGCATAAAACCCATCAAAATGTACAAATGCACTAAATGGATTGGATCATCCCATTTGATTCATCAAAATATATAAATGTGTTAAATGGATTAAGTTAGTGAATGATTTATTTAACCTACTAACTTATTATCAAATGGGTTGGGCCTCAAATCCTAGCCATTTTGTTAATCAAGCCGCAACGATTTGATTTGTTGAATTCATGGATCATAGTGAGCCAAGGGGGACTAATACTTTTAACCATTTGGACAACTCTAGTAAAGGTATATAAATATAAATTTATATAAATTATTCATGACCTGTTATTAATTTCATGTTATGTGTAGTCAAATAAAATAATAGCATTTAATTTTTTATTTTATCCCTTAATAATTACAATTGTATCATTATTTTATTCCATTCCATAAATAAAGCATACTATAAGATTTAAAAGTTGACAAACTCAATATATATATCAGCAACTTGAATTAAGTCAAATATTTACTTAAGTTCGCTTTGATTACAATTGAGTTAAGTTCAAGCTTAAATAATTTGCTAAGTCAAATTCAAGTTTCATGGTATGGATCAATTGATGAGCTTATAAGTTTAACAAGCCCAACTTGAGTTTATGTGTTAGTCGAATGTATGTATTGGTTGCGTTTATCTATAATATTTTAATTAGAAAAATAAATATGTTTAAAATAAAAGAACCTCAATGGGTAACTATAGGTCGAATCCAAATTCATCTAATGTTGATCTTGAATTAATATTATATTATTTTAACTCGATTCAACTTATTTATACCCATAAATACATACGTATGTATTGAGATAGTATATATGAGGGAGATATTTACATACATATATATATGTATGTATGTAAATATATAGTTATTTGCGGAATTATACAAAAAATTCGAATTATATATATATAATTTTGAAAGCATTTCTAATGGTTACAATTTCAGAAACTTTTCCAATGGTCATAACTTGTCAGTTTCACATTAGGAAACAAAAAAGTATAACTGTTCCTCTTCTTTTATCTTCTTATTTTTCCAATGCTATTCCTAAAAGAAAAAAAGAAAAGAAAAACTCTCTTTTTATAGTGTTTCATATTAAATAATTTTTCATTTGTCACTTTTTTTCATTTTATCACGTTTACTTTATTGCACATTCACTTCATATCCTTTTCTAATCACTATATCCTTTCAGCTTTGATATTCCATTTGAATAGTAACTCTTTAGAAAACTAAATTAGTTATTCCACTTTTTAAAATCCTTTTCAACTTAACTCATTTAAGTAGTACATTATTAAAAGGCTAAATTAGTTTTCAATTTTTTTCAATAAAAATACTCTTATAGTAACAATGTAACAATTTATTGAAAAAACCTAAATAGATTTCATAATACATGAGTTTCTCCCTATTTAAAAAAAAAAAACCTTACAAAATAAAGTTTCGTTTTATATAAAGAAAAAAAAAGGACAAAAAGAAAAAAAAAACATTACATACTATTTTTATTTCATTTTTAAAAAAAATTTGAAAAGTAGTCGCATTTCATTAGGAGAAGAATCAAATGTTACACTTCATGACATTATGGTGCCTTCAGTTTTTCAATTCTCCACGTGTGCCTTTTAAAACAAAATCAAGTGCTAGAAAATGGGAAAAAAAAAAACCTACCACTTCCATATTTAATAATGTATCTTTTACCAACCCTTTTTCTTTCCATTATCTCCTCTCCATCTTTCTTGATAAGTAATTTATTTCTTTCTCTATTTGATAATTTTTTCTATTGAAAATGGTATATCAAGGTGTTTGTTTTAGTATATGTATTAGATGTACTGGATTGACCGAAAAATATGTTAATGGGTTTGGTTATATGAGGAATATAATATGTTGGATCAAGGAGTATAACGTAGATGAAAGGATTTTTACTTTCTTATTGTTTGGTAAGTTTTCATCTTAATATTAGGTATCTTAGATGGATGAGAAATTTGTTATTAATTTGATACTTGTACGACCACAATAATAACGTTGGAATTTATAAACATGATATAGATAGAAAAGATAATATTTATATATTGTTCTTAATATTATTTGTTATGAATTGTGAGTTTTATGGGATTGAGTAAGAAAATGCCTTTATTGTAAGGAAATGACACGGCCAATACCTATAAAAGAAGAAGATGAAAGAAGAGGTATTTATGACTTTCGTACCGATGACAAGAATGAATTATACAAATTAAACAAAGGGAAATCATGTGTTGTACTAGATGACAAGAAGAAATTTGTGTTTGATTTGATACTTGTACGATGATAATGATAACATTGGAATTTATGAACAAGATATAGATAAAAAAGACAATATTTATATATTATTCTTAATGTTATTATTTTATTATGTATTGTGAGTTTTATGGGATTAAGTAAGAAAATGTCTTTGTTGTAAGGAAATGACACAACAGATACTAATAAAAAAAGGGGTATTTTTGACCTTCATACCGATGACAAGAAGGAATCATACAAATTAAATAAAGAGAAATCATGTGTTGTACCATAAAAGCTTTATGTTAGTAGACATATTGGAATTTGTTGTAAAAGATGTTAAGGAATTGAGTAAGAAATGCCTTTTTGATTTTGATAATGTGTAAGAATGGGTATTTATGACCTTCTTGACATGATTTTCTTTCTCCTTTATTTTTTTGTTTTATCCCCCTAAAGTAGCAGCTCATGTCCTTATTTAATACGTCTAGAAATGCAAAAGAAAAAAAAATAACAAACAAACACACAAAAATCCTCTCGTTTCTTCTCTTTTGAATCGTATGCTTTCCCTTCTTTTTCTTTCAATTTACTAGAAATTACAAAGAACAACAACCAAGAAGAAGAAGCTTAAGGATTTTCATACAAAAATATTCCACAAGTTGGGTATTTATTAGGTATATTATGTGTAGTTTGAATTAATCATTTTTGTATATTCTTTTACATACATGTATTTTAGATTTTATATATAATCTTAGTATTTTTTTTGTATATATATGTTCATATATGCGTATATATATTAAGGTGTATTTATATGTATAGTATATATGTTATAGTAATTTCTACAAGTAATTAGTATGAGAAATTTATGTATATGTACATGTATGTATGTGCATATAATATATATATTATATATTTTCCTTACTTATGTACATATATACATATGTATGCATGTATAGTATATATATATACTTGGTATTTTATTATATAATATACTATAAGTATATTTAGGTTTGTATAATTTTTATTACATGTACTTGAATATACTATGTCATCGAAATTATATGTACATATTTATATATATAATTAATTACAAAATACAAATATTAATATAATATAATACGTGTATAATAAAGGGTATATGTATTCGGTATGTATAAGTGCATACCATAGTATATTTATGTTGTATTTTTATTATATTGATTATGTATATATATATATATATACCCTCGATGTGATTTATATGTATATTTATTTATGTATATGTAATATAACTGCATATGTTTGTATATGTATAAAATACAATTACATGTATGTATATATATACCCATACATATAGTATATATGATATATTTGGGGGTATGTTATTATAGTATGTAAGTATATTATATGTATAAAAATACGTATATGAATAGTATGGTATTTATATAAATACATATATATTTAAATAGCACATACATAATATACTATAATATTAATTTAATAAATAAAGTAATTTAGTAAATATGAGTATATATATATATACTATAACTTTGAAAAATTTATAAGAAATAACTAATTTAGAAAATTTAATAAAATATAATAATAAATATTATATATATATGACAAAAAATACAAAAATAAGAAAATATGGAAAAAGTACAAAAAAATTCAAAAGCAACACGTGGTATTCCCTTAGTTTGCTACGTCATCACTTAGCCAAATTTAATTAAATTCGTAATTAAAAATAATAATAAAATAATTAATTAATTAGAAAATTATTAAAGTAGTAAAAAATGAATTAAATAAGTCCTAAACATAAAAATTAACAAAAATAGGTAATTATAGTAAAATAGACCTAAAAATAAGAAAATTACAAAATATAAGATTTAAATATCTAGTAAATTGTAATTATACAAAAAAAAAGCTTAAAATAATATTTTATAATTATTTAAGTCAAAATAATGAATTTTGTAATATTTTTACAACATAATGAAAATGCAGGTGACAATGTTCAAAACTAACACCGCTACGAGAAAGTACATCTAAAAACAATCAAAATTGATTATAAGATTATAAAAATTCGAACTAAATTGAAAAAGTTATAAGTGATTAGCTAAAAAGCTTAAATCGATAATTTCGTATAAACAGATAGCTAATTTAGGTAAATAGTACTAAATATAATAATAGTTTAGGTATTTAATTCCAACACTTACTACTTTTCGTATTTTTTTAATGTTAAGTGATTACAAGATTGATATTGACTTACCAACGAATTACTACAATCCCTAATCTTGAGGATGGTCGAGTAAGCATTCCTAATGATTCTATACATACTTGTGTATGTAGATAGTGGATATTATTTGTTATTAATAATTAAATGTTGTATGGGGCTAAGTTATACTTATGTATGATATTGCTTGTCAATAGTGAATGTACCTTAAAGTACGATAATATACTGTTCTCTACGTAGTAAATTTTATAGGAATTGATTTGTCTGCCACTTTGTTTGATCACTTAATAAAGAAACTTAACATTATCAAAGTTAAATTAGGAAAATCAAAACATACATAATCATGCACTGCATAACTAATTCCGATCATCACATCACATGGAGATAGCAAGAGATCATACGGAGGTTGCTTAGTTTTGATTGTAGTGTTTTAGTGTTGTGCACATATACTATATAACCTTACCCTAGCCCATGAAAATATTAGATGTTGGAAGTGCCAACCACTTAGCTAAAGGTCGAGTCTAAAGACTTTCGTTTAAGGGATGAGTTATAGTTGTGAAAACTTACTCATAATCATACTTAGAATTAGGTTTTGACTAAAACTGAAAATGGATATATCATTGTGTTTTTTAATACAAAACACAGACTTTCATTATTATATAAGTTCTAGTATGATACCCGGATCTGATTGGTGCCGTGTATACTCTAACCTTAACTTCAGAGGATGTTAAATCTGAGTTGCATACAATATCTGGTTATCCATATGTATTTATATGGCATATTGATTGATCATGTATTCATTTGTTTGAAATTAATTGTTGTATAACTTATTTATTATATGGTTAAGGGAGGAACTCACTAAACTAGTTAACTTACACCTTCATAGTTTACTTATGCAGGGAGACTTGTTTATGGATTCAGGCTATAAGATACTTGAGGTTAGTGAACTATCGATGGTTTGATGTGAGTGTAAGATTAACGATGAGAGTGTATTTATATTGTTGTATTTAGATCCTAAAATTTATAATATATTATTAGTTTACAATCTAGTGTATTACAGGTTTATTATCTGTAAATATTTATATATATGTTATTTATAATTCAATAGTTTTATTATTATAAACATGTAATGATATTACTTGCGCTTGTATTAATCTAGATTATTAGTTGTAATAGTAACTTTATATATCACACAAAAAGTTATCAATTGAAAGGGAAATTAATCTATAGTCCTTTGTACGATATATAGTGCCTGTCACAACTAGTCCTCTCGAATCATGACACTCGAAGTAGTAGTTTTATTATTTTTTCAATCCTTATTTTCTCAAATTGCATTTAGGTTTATTGATAATTATATTGAAAATAATTGAAATCAATAACATTTGATATACATTATGAATATGATTTTTAAGTTGATAATTAGGTAATTGATATTAATACACTACTAATTTATCTTACATAATATTGAGTTCTTTCTCTTTGTTATTAATAGGATGGCCATCAATTAATAAGAAATAAAATTTATTAATGCAAATACATTTCTTCGTAAATTATTATTTTTTCATTATAAACATCTTTTTTTGTTTCTCAAGTATTGCACGAGCTCTTCACTTTTATATATATATATATATATATAGGTGTTGATGGAATTTCTTCGAATAACAAATCCTTAAATCCTTACCTCCATGGCCATGATAGATTTTTCAATTTTTTTTGAAATTTTGATTTGCTCAAAGAAACAGTACTTAATATACCTTGATTAGAAAATTTTTAATTATATATGGAATACAGAAAATAAAAAATATTGAATTTTTTAATTAATATAAATAAGGCACAACTGGCTAAAGAAAATTATAGATAATATACATTCTTCTTCAGCCGAAGACAACAGTTTAATTAATTGGGCTCCAGGAAGCAAACTTTACTATCATGAAAAAGGCTTTTTATATAGGATCTATTACGTCATTTTTCATGGGCTTATTTTTAGAAACACAAGGGAAATTTCTCAAATAAACTTGAAGTTTAGGCTTTGCCATTCTCATGTACACATGCTCGGCTGGTAGGGGACGCACCAAATCGAATCAAATAGCAAATTGAGCCAAGTCGATCCAAAAACATATGTTTTGTTAGATCAAACCGAAGGAAATCAAAAACATATATTTTGTTTTTCCTTTTTCACTTTGATTTGAAAAGTTCTCAAACTGAAATTCATATGGTTGATCCGAAAAGATAAACAAAATCGAATTGGAAAAATCAAATCGAACTATTTAAAGAAACAAAGTAATTGAAAAAATTCTTTTATTCTAATAATGTATTTAAAAGAGATTTAATTTTATACTTAATTGAAATATATATGTATTTGATTTTTATAATAGCATATTATTTGAATATTTATGTAGATTGGGCCTAAATTTATATCGAATCTTAGTTTATCAATAAGATAACTGTTAAGACATCTTTGAAATCCCTCATCAATATTTCATATATTGCAATACATGTTATGACGGAGCAAATTAGAATGTTGTAATATTGGATTATATATAATTTCTTTAAATTTTTTTATATTATAAATTATGATTTAATACGTGAACCACACCAACACAGACTGGATCTCCAAGGTTCAAAATGTTTCGAAACTGAACCAACCAAACCGTACCAAAATGGATTTTGCCCATCCCTAGTTTTCGTTGTGAATATCCATTCTATTTGAGCCTTCGATTACAAAACAATTCGATACCGGTGATTGATCATTTCTTTCTATTAACTTTGACTATTTATTACTAGAATTTAATAGATGTCCCTCTCTGTCAATTGTCACAACAATGATAGTCCGTTAAGATTGCATATTAGTCCTTTTTAATCTTACTTCACTTAGTTCCATTTAGTAAACTGTTGGAAAAAACAACTGCTAATCCTATAATGTGAAACATGATACACGTGCACATTCATATATGCATATACGAGTCTCCCTTCTCATTCTATGGTTGGAAACTATCACATATAACAAAGAAATATAAATCCTAAGATTTGTATGAGCCATGATCAAAGGAAGAAATTTGGTTGTTAAGGATTAAGAAATCCAATATAGCTCACAAAATGTTAATAACCATTTTTAAAGGGATCTATCATAACATACAAATCGCAACAATAAATTTTAGTTCTTATAATCTATAAATAGACCGATAAGAATAAAGAATTAAGAGAAAGTTTCCCTAAATTCATATTGGGAGAAATATCAAAGGATGAACTAAGTATTATATCCCATGTCTATTTATAGGCAAAATAAAATAACCTTAACTAACCCAAGAACAAAAAGGAAATAGTCTTAATAACACATGAATTTAATTAATTGGGAATTAAACCTAATTGCTATAAAAAGGAAAAATAAATAAAATTAGAAAAACATTGAGCATTAAAGCAACAGTAGATAAAAGAAGATTTCATATGGCACTCTTGACTGACTAATTAGGCATGTAGCTTAGTCAGTTAATCATTTTTTTTTCCTAAACTACACCATACCCCTTCCCTCATAGAAGACTTGAGCTGAATCTTTATTTGTGAATTGTGCTGCAAATCTTCTTAAATTAAAGACGAATCTATAAAAATTAAGCATTAATCAACTACTCTAACTCAACCAAACTAATAATGCTAGCAATGATCTATCCTTTCAATATATGCCTTATTATTCAAACTCTTTTGAACCCAATGGTCAAGAAGCAACTTTAATGATGTAGCACGGGTTCTTTATATAGAAACATAATTTGTTATTGGAAAAAAAAATAAAAAACATAATTATGATGGTGATGTAAGATAGCGGAAGCGAAAAATTATAAAAAAGTGAAAAATTAGAGAAAACATGAAAATTAATTAAAAATTAATATAAATAATTTTTAATTTTTCTATGAATGAATTAAAAAGAAACCTACGAACCTCAATTAAATCCTTCCAAAATAATTAATTTCAGCAATTTGAAATACCAATCCCTCAATATACACCCATAACTATTAGCGATTCAGTTCTACCAAGAACACTTTCAAATAATACCACAACCTCAATTTTTTATTATTACAAACCTTAACCCAAAGTTGAATTTGATGAAGGAAACAATACTTGTCACAAATCTCTTCCATGAAAGTATGTCCTCTAAAGCTTTGATATTATTATTAGGCCAATATCGAGAGACAGATCTAAGGTTTGAAATCAAATAATAAAAGAAAGTATTTTTATGAGTTTTTTTACTATACTTTTGTAAATTAAAACATAAAGAGATATAGATGATTACTGAATAGATACAACACACCAAAAAAGCAATCTTATATGACACAAAATTTCAATAAACATTGTTTAAGGAATCTAATATGATATATGTATTGCAAATAACAAGGTGTTTATCATAATTTATATATAGATTTGTAAGAATAATGAATTAGGTTAGAGTTTTATTAAATTCACACTAATAGAAATATCCATGTATGAACTATGCATTACATCTCATACTTATTTATAGCCAAAAATAAAATAACCTTAACTAGCTAAAGGACATAAAGCAAATGGCCTTCATAACATAATAACTAGGAATTAAATATTGACCTAATTAGTTGCAAGCTAAACCTAGTTGCTATGTATAGGAAAATACATAAAAACAGAAAACGTTGATTATAGAACCAACAAAACGGGGAAAAAAATGAAGAAGATGACTTCATATGGAGCACCTAGCCAACTGTTTCATGAGTTCGATCAATCGTTTAGATTAGTCAATCACTCTTTGATCGTTGTTTCGTAGTCTTGATCCTTAGCAAACATGAGCAGTGCTACCTTTCAAGTAAAACATTCAAAACCTTAGTTAATTTGTTATCTCCAACATTAGTATCATAGCTTGATTTCCTAAGCCAGAGATGTATTTGCCAATTAAGCTGTAAAAAATGAAAAAAAATAAAAAAATAATAAGGAAAGGAATAATAATAAAATAAGTTTAAAAGGGGGTTGATATGGCACATCAATAGCTTGGGATAATAGTCCTTAGGGAAATTTGCATCTTCACTATCCTTTACCCACCATAATATGTTTCGTGCCCTCTCCATATCTTTCCCTCAAATAGTTTACTTTACTATTCCATGCAAGGTAGAATCTACCTAAGTTTTCTCTTAAGATCAAAGTTGAAACTTGATTCTATAAGATTAGTGTTTCAGAGTTGAAGAAAAACACAAGAAAACAAGTTCTTTGGTAAGTTCTTTGTTCAAGTTTTATTAAAGTTCATTTTTCTTCAAGGATTGGTGACAAATTCATGAAGGATGTCGGCCCCCTTAGCATTTGGATGTCATGTTTGCAGCAGTTCACAAAGGTTCTCAACTCGATCCTTTTGGCTTTTCCAACCTTATTTTTTATCCTCAAACATTTCCAACATGTTCTTAAACAAAATTTCTAAATTAAACCATTCCAAAACTTCTTTTCTCTAAAGATTGATTCTTGATTCTTTATAGAGACTTGAGGTATAGGTGAAGTGTTGGGGTGCTAAGTGTGAGAGATAGTGTAAATGGCATTTAGAATAAGGTTTGAAATGGTTGTTTAATCGGAGTACTAGGTTATAGAGTGAAGGACAACTCTTTGAGCAAATTGTTGGAATTAGGTATGAGATACACAATTGTTGGCTATGTTTGTTAGGCTAATTCATTAAACCAAATCGAATGCAAACTTGGCTTATGATAATGATTGTTACATGTGCTTGGCTTTGGTCTCCACATTTGTAGAGTCTAACGTAGTTGGCGAGGCGAGGCGAGGCGAGACACCTGATGATCTTTGCATGACATTGTCTGAAGTGGAGTCCTATATTGAGATGGCTAAGTTAGATTCTAAGATGGTTACTTGGGTGTTAGGAGGGTTTCAATACCAATACTTATATAGTATTATATATTGCTTGCTTATAGGGATCATAGGTTATTCTAAGTCTTGGGACACCAAAATTATGATGCTTAATGGACTTGATTAATGAAGATGATAACCAGTACTTGTTACATATTATTAATGATATGTCAAGTTCGGTTGCTTATTCATGCACATGTGTTTAGTCTTCTAAACTAGGCAATAGTTCACCCTTCAAGGATTTCTGTTTTTTAGTTGTAGGTTTAGATTGTAATGATGTCAACTATTATGATGATTCTAGTTATGACAATTACTACTATGATGAGGAATGAGATTATTGTTACTTTCATGATGGGTCGGGATTGCATATGGTAGACAATAGGCATGGATATTTGCGATATGTTATTTATGTTACTTGTTGGATTGTTGAATGGAGTCATTTGTGACTCCTATTGATTATGTTATATTATTATTAGTTATTTATTGGAGCTAAGAGACTCCCTAATATTAGGTTAGTTTTAGTGATTATGTTAGGCTATGAGCTCCCTTGTTAAGCATGTTGATATCCAATCTTATGTACCTAAAGTTGAAGTGGTTTACATACCCCACTCACTTGTTTATATTAGTGAGTTCTTTTAATGTAAGTTGGCAGATTTCATGTTTAATTGTGAAAACTAGACTGATTGTAGGATATGTGGTGGGGTTGTAGCTTCTTAAGTCTCGAGTCATTACACAAGCTTGAATAAAGAGCTTGATATTGCCTCTTCATCTTACATATGTAGCTTAAACTAATGTTTCCTTGACAATGTCGGGCTTTTTAAGTGTTGAAAGTTTTATGAATCAAATCGGTAACCATAGTGATTTATAGCTTTTCTTACTATTTGCTAATTAATTAATTTTAAATTTTCTTTTCAGTTTAAAGCATATATTTATTTATAAAATAAACAAACACCGTTACATGCTCCCCAGCGTCGGGGTATTAGTCCCTTTAGAGCCATAATATATGCCATATACAAAAACTTAGGCATTATTATACATAACAGTTTGATCCCCTATATTCCTTTGTGATGACATCATAGGGTCTAGTATCAAAGTGTAATAACTTAAAACTTCATCTTTCTCCATTTCCCTTGCTGTATTTAACTACCATGTGATCTGCTACTACATTCATCTCCTGTGGTGCAAAAAAGAGGCAAACACATCGAGACTTCTTAAACCTTTCCTTATAAGCATGTAGAATAATCGCGGTACCGCATGAAGCATCAACATTTGAGGAAAGCAAACGCACTGCAATTTAGGAGTTCATTTGTATTTCAAGTAAAGAAATATGTAGTTTTTCACAAAGTATGAGGCCAAAATATAAAGCCCACAGTTCCGCATGTAACATATCCATTCTCCTAAGCTTTTTGGTGAATCCCACTATCCATTGACCTAAATCATCCTTAAGAACTCCACTTCCAGTTGTGTAACCCAAGTGAGGAAGAAGAGAGGCATCTGTGTTTAGTCGAACCCAATTTTCCTCATGTGGCAACCAAGATCAGTTTTGTGTAATTACATTCTTAAGTTGCTTTTCCTTAAAGACTGCCGATAGCCAATACCCATGGGATTAACAATGTGCTTTCTTCCATTAAGTGTGCAAAGAACTTATTGGGTTCTCATTTCTAAAGGCAATAGCATTACGATAATTGCTTTTTAATCGTTTCCCTAACATCTCCTACTAAAAATCTCCTAGAACCTAAGTTTCGATCAATTGTCAAGTTACCGTCCTAATCCCTTAACCCCATCCCCATCTTCGATGGAGATATCAAATAGGTAAATTAAATTGCTTTTTTTTATCTTTGTTAGTTATATTATAGTTATAGTTTACATTGATAATTTATTAAAGGCATGCATAAAAAAAAATCTTTTATCAAGAGAGTATATTTCATCATACAAGCTTATTTAAAAGAATTTTTATTAGAGAATTCTAATTTATCATATTGGTATGATATTTAACACATTTATCTATTATGAAGAAAAAAAAAAAGAAAAAAACATGGTCCTCTACTTCCATTAACTTTTTGTCTTTTATCATCCATTTTTAAAGATAAAATGCAAGTAGAATATCATGAGACTTCTTTCTATCATATCAACGTAATATACGAAACCATGAAGTAAAAATTTACAATAAGAGCAGGTGGTAGAGAGGTTTTACTTATTTGATCTCAATTCTCATAATTTGTCTTAATCTAAGTGATGCTATACGGACCATGATGAGAGAGGAGAGAATAGGAGGCATAGACTTAATATATCAAGACATCATAAAGTTTTCTTACATTTTACACTACATATGGTGCCAGTACATGAAAGGTACTATAGCAGACCTACAATCCTTGTGCAAGAGGAGCTTTACTAAAATTTAAAGCAGCTCCTATGCATTTATGTCTTGGAACAAGCCAAAAAGTGTCTTCATCAAAATATGTAACCACAAGGTGTCATAATTGGATTTAGTAGATTTTACATGGGTGGATCCTAGTGGAATATTAATAGACGACGCTGAATCCACGTCATAAGTATCTTAAAAAACATATTGAATAATTATGTAAATAATAAATACGACAGTAAGAGGATCCAATTAAAGTTTTGAAAATTGACAACAAACATGAAGTTGGAGAAGAGAGAGGAGTAAGAAAAAGAGTATGAAAGACTGTATTATATATTTAATATCGTATAAATTAAATCATATGGTTTTATTAACATGATATAACGGTATTTATGTTATTTTTAAGAATTAATTTCGACAAAAGTAGAAGGATCCCTTTAGATTATATATGTGATGGATAACATTTGAAAAGCTGTCTCGATGAAATTGTAAACTATGGTGTTTTAGGAAAAACTTTTGCATAGAGCGAACTTCCATAGACCACATGTTTTAAAGCCTTAAATTTATCAAGCCCTTACAATCCCATATTTTTGGGCTCCCAAACCACGTTTATCAGAGTTTAATTGCTGATGGCAAGGGGACACGCGAAAATGAAGCCCCATTGGAGTGGCGTGGCTCAACAAAGATATGTGCTCCAAAGATGATTAGAGGTTAAAGTATCTGTATTCTCTTTAAATCCATCTTTATTCTTTCCTTAAGTCGTACGCTATGTATGCTTATCCCGAAATAAAAGAATCTATCCCTTCCTTAAAAGCTAGGAATATCTTTTTCACGTGAAATTGCGTGAAATCATTTAATAATCAATATGTATTGATTAAAAGAGAATGACTATCGGAATTTATTTAAGTTAAACTTATTTCAAATTATTTCTTCCCTTTTCCTCTTGCTCCTCAATTCTCTCTCTC
The DNA here is from genome assembly GCA_024138015.1 of Lumnitzera littorea. Lineage (NCBI taxonomy): Eukaryota > Viridiplantae > Streptophyta > Magnoliopsida > Myrtales > Combretaceae > Lumnitzera > Lumnitzera littorea. Next base: position 91,533,147 of record JAMXBB010000005.1, read on the forward strand.
ATAATCTCTTAAAATGGTTACCTTTGATTTTCAATAGCTTTTCTTGTTGCTGTGTTCTTATAGAAAAATAAATGTCATCCTTGCAATGCGATAACCGTGCAAATAGATATGATCCTATCTCGATCTGTACATAACTGATAACAACTCAATAGCTAATCCGATACAAGGCTTGAGTTGGATTCAATATAATTTTTAATATCTTATTTGAAAAATTGACTTAGGCAAAATCAAAGCTGCCATATTATAAACACAAATTGTCCTTCAACATCCAACACAAAGTATGATAATTTTCTTTTTACATAAAAATAAGAATTTAGATGTATGGTAATTAAATTATATTAGCTTATCAACTAGAAATTTATGAGAATATTAGCTATACTATCCTATAATGCTATCAATCAGGTTTCCAACACATGTTAAGATATCTTATAAGATTTTGGTTGGATTTTGAGTTGTATATCATATTATTAGGTTTGTAATTTACGACAGTCAAATATTTATTTCATGTAAAGAAAATTTTATCTAATTAAATAATTTTAAATTATTTACTACGTGATCAATCTCTTCTCAATTCGATTAGCCACTTTTATTGTCTTTATACTATATATATATATATATATATATATTTCGGTGAAATGGGATATTGCATTACTTAAGTTAACCTACTATCTTTATATTTGCTTTTTCGACTCCTCTTATTAGATACTCAACCTAAAGCCTTCCAATTGATTTTTGAATCTTAAAACTTATCCTACATCATTTACCAACCTTTACAATCGTGGGGGCATGGGTATGGATGCAAGTAGTATGTACGCAGTGCGTAAGAAGTCGCGCTAGTGCGACTAGAGAAATTATTTGAATAACTTGTGCAGGATGATTAAGGGAGAAGTGTAGAGAGGAGGAACAGACAATCTTGGTGAGGCTTTAAGACATATAGTGACAGGTGGAAAAGTATGATGGCATCAAATTCCAAAATTAATGAAGAACGGGGTGATATTCTTAAAGTATTTAAGTGTTTAATCTTTAAGATAAGGTTTTAACAAAGTAACGGCATTAATGTGAGTTTTTTTCTTATTCAAATGAGGATGTAAATGGGATATTTATAGAAAATGATAGTTGATCACATTTGTTAGATCATAACGGTGATTAATAGTTAAAATTGAAGCCTTTTATTAATGGATTTTAAGTGAGTTATTTTAATGGTTTTAGGCTTAAATAAAAGATTTATTTATTATTTTAGTGTGGGCCAAATCAAGAAAGATCAAATCGGATGGACCGATCCAACAGGCCTTATTCTAAGCCTTATGCCAAATCTTCCTCGATTATCCCGGTAAGTTATGGGTTTGGCTCATCGGGCCCTGTCACCTTAGCTTAAGAAGTTAAATCCATTTAATTAATGGGCTTGAAGCTCAATATTTAATTTGATTCTCTACAACAATCATCAAAATGGTCATCCACTGCAAAATTTAATAATTTTAGTTACATTTTCTTCAATAAATGACCATATTCCTACTATTCCTTCTATGGTTCTAGGCTTTACAAAATTTCCATCGAAAATTTGAAAACTAACCATACCATGATATAAGATATAGAAAAGACACATACATACATACAATTATATTTATATATATTATTATGGTACCTACATTAAGTGCTATATAAATTGTGTGAGAGAATTAATATTGGTTTATAAGACCATGATCATAAATGTTTTGTAAACACAAATTAAAAACTTTTGAATCAAGTGATAGAAAAATACTTAATAATATTTGTTAACTTAGTAATTCATTATTTTTGAGCTAGAACATTACAAAAGATATTAAAGCTAGCCCCTACTAATAGATGGATGATTAAGGGACTGTTTTGATTGAGTTTAGAGAAGAGATCTAAGAAAGGTGGAGAGTGTCATCAAAGTATAGTTCATAGCATACTTCTAGAATAATTAGCAAATTGAGGGTAGTGATATTGAACTGAATTGTACATTGAAAAGGGAGAAATCATGGTGATAAATATTTTGTTAATACTAATTAAAAACTTTTGGATCAAATGATTGGAAAATACCTATTAATGTTTATTGACTTAGGATTGTTTTGACTCAGTTTAGAGAAGAGATCTTAGGAAGGTAGAGAGTGTTACCAAAGTGTGATTCCTAGCATACTTTCAGAATAACTAACAGATTGAGGGTGGTAGTATTATACTAAATTGTACACTTAAAAGAGGGAAATCGTAGTGACAAATATCTTGTTAATACTAATTAGAAACTCTTGCATTAAAAGTTGAAAAAAGTCTATTAATATTTATTGATTTGGTTATTCATTACTTTTGATAAAGGCATACTTATATGTTATTTTTGGTACGAGAGAATGGACTAAAATGAAATTGTGATTTCAAGTTCCATTCCCTTTCCCATGTTTGGAAGTAGGAAGAATTCGGTTTCGTTTTTGAGAAGATGGAATCCCAATTTCATTCTTCGCTTCATTAATTATGATAAATTAAAATTACTTTTCTAATATATAACAATTAAGGTCATTTTTTACAAATAATACTATTTGAGCATTTAGTATTATTTTATCCCATTACATTCTGTGGTCATCTCTAAATATATGAAATGATTTCTCATTCCAACTATCATTTCGTTTCGTTTCATTGTAATCTATTTTATTTTGAATTATTCCTTCGTACCAAATATGATAATAGAAAAAATTTTAAACATGAGATTTCATAAAATATTAACAGGGTTTTAAATAAATAAACTTCTCTTAATTGCTTTCTTAATTTTTTTTCCTTGGTTCTTTTTTTTGTAAGCTCTCCCCACCAGACATTGCATTGAAAAGTATCCCACTTGCTATGTTAAATATGCTATGGGAGTAGAGCTTCTTCTTTTCATCTATAATCATAGACGAAGCTAGTTGATTGTAGACATTGTTCTAAATTGTATAATATTTTTCAGCTGCACACGTTGTTACCTTTTTTTTTTTTTCTTTTTTTTTTTCTACAAGAAAAGTGTTTATTTAGTTTCAATATTTATTTGGTTTTCTATTTGAATTTTAAATCTTTTTCTCCCCTTCTATTTGAATCTAAGTAGTTTCGAACTTTTATAAAAGTATATAATCCATCATTTTTGTTATTTTTTTTCTTCTATCCTCGACACTTGCAACTTCGTATTGATCAAGAATAATTACTTTAATAAAATGATAATATTGAATAAATTTAGTTACATAATATAATTAAAAGTAATATTAAATATATTTAATTATATAATAAAATAAAGATGAAAAGACAAAAAAAAAAAAGAAAAAGGGAAAAGAGGTAAAAAAAAAAAACTGTGCAAATGCAAACCACTTTATTCGACCACTTTTAGCCAATTAAAGAAGCTTACACATACCAAGAATAGAAGAAAAATGTGACGTAGTTGACAAAGACCCTATTTATATAAACGCTTAGTAAAAACAATGCAGACTCAAATGAAAAAAGAAAAAGAATGTAAGAAATCAAACTAAAAATGAGATTTAAGAATTAATTGTGTACAAATATCTTTTTCCAATCGATGAGTTCATAAGATACTCATTTTGTTGATGATCAAGTGTATCTTTGGAGGCGTATCATGTTTGTGCACCATATGACTTGGAACCGACCACACCAATATTATCTTCAACGGCTCATGGATGCAAATCATGTAAGAGATCAAATAGAATTATTAGAAACAACAATAACTACTAAGAAATTGGCATATGGATGGGAGGGTGAAAGAAGAAGACAATCCATTATAAGAGATCAATAATAATAATAATAGCAATGTTAATAACAACAGTAATAGTAATAATATTGTTGTTATTATTATTATGAAGAGGAGGAAGAAAAAGAGACTATTACGATATAATTGTAGCGTTCGTGATGGATATAATTAACAAATTGCTATTGCTTTATTTACTTTTTTTTTTCTCGAACTACAATATGTATTACAAGTGTATATGGTGGGGAAATTGAACTGAGAGATTGGGAAAAAGAAAAAAAAATACAAAAAAACTACAAAAGTACTGTTTTTGGAAAAATAATCCTAAGAATACAACACTTGAAATCCTCTCTTCAAAATGTGATTTCTGTTTGAACTAAAATCAACTTTTCAAGATATGATTTCGTTGTGGCTTATAACTCCATTAGAATACATTTTTCTTTTCTATTAGGTTTAATTTGAAAATCTCTCTCTCTCTCTCTCTCTCTCTCTATAAAATCCTACATGCACAATTTCTCATACAAATCACCATTTCTCTTCATTTTTTTTTTTGGTTGCATCAATTGTGGATTTGAGATCCTAACATAGTGTACAACACATATCTACAACAACTTCGAAAAAACATTACTGAATACACATGATTTTGTCCCTTTATCTCTCTCCATGCCAAGGAAGAAAAAGGTACTTTTTTTCTTATTTTGATAAATTCTATATATATGTAATTGTGAAAAATAGCTTTGTTGTTGAATATATTATAGGACATTATTTGTTATGTTAATTTTTTTTAATGTATCTATTTGTTCGAGTTGGTGTGTTTTATATGCACGTGTAATAGGCAATATAGGCACCCTTATTTATTGTTGAATCAATTTGCTAGGCTAGTGTATTTTTTATGTAATAATACTAAGTACTGAAGCAACTGTCATTTTGGGCATGTGTTAGTAAATTCAATTTAGCTATTGTGTTAGTGGTATCCATGAATGTGTAGTTATAAATGGAAGACATGGTTTTCATTGATGTTGTGAATTTTATGAAGTTGATGTTACAAATAGGTGAGAATGGATAATATGAGGGTAGTCTGCTATATTGGAGAAAATATTATAGAAAGGGAGGTTAGGGTGCACTATGATAGATGCTTGACAACAGTAGGTGGGGTTCCAATTGGAGCAACTTATGATTAGTTGGTAGGCTTGATATGTAATCGTCTTCAGGTTGGTATGACGACTCACCAGGTTAAATTGATTCATAAATGTCCCCTTATAGGAGGCAGTAGGGACTTATTCTATGCTATGCTTATCAATGATGATTATGATGTCTGGCAGTTGTTAGCATCCTCCCAAGGATGTGGTAGAGTTAATGTTCAACATAAATATATGTTAAAATTCATGAAATCAACATCCTTCTAATAACTGAGTACGATTTTGGAGGACATGATAGCAATGTTGGGTTTTGAATCGAAACTCATGTGTTTGAATCTTAACCAGTCCCACATGATATACTAAGTAGTAGTCGCATGCTTCTTTAAGCTAACATGTTGATAATAAGTGAATCAAATAGGGATATAGATGTCAAAAATTAATTAGCTTGTAAGGACATTATCGAAGACTTTAGTGATATTGATTCAGATGATGGTATTGCTATTAGTGAGGGTTAGCTCCATTCTATAAATAAAGCTCATAGGCTGAGTAGGAGAAATGACTGAAGGCATAAGTTAACTACAAATGTAAATGCAGTTGGAAGCTTAAAACCTATACCATTCTATACGGTTATTGCGGGCAATTGACTTATATTGTTTAAGGAGAGTGTGAATGATGGTAAATGAAGTTTTAACGATGAGTTTAACATGGCCTTGTGGTTTTAGAAGAAAGAACATTTACAGACGGCTATGAAGATACATTATGTTTTGAACCATCATTACTTTGTAGTAGTAGAGTCCAACAAAAATAATTTAGTTTATCAAATATGTTGATTGGGAAAATAGTTACAAATGTAGGCTATGGGCATGCTAGAAGAAGCATGCTAAGTGTTTCGTAATAACTAGGTTTGTGAGCCTACATACGTATTTGAATCCTACTATTAGTTAAGACCACTCTCAATTGAACTCTACTACCCTGTCTTGCTATATTATTAAGGAAGTATAGGAATCACCAAGCATTAAATTGAAATATCTTCAAGCTACAACTTGTAAGTAGTACGGATATATTGTACACATAAAGAAAGTTTGAGAAGTTAAGCACAAAACTATTGAACAGGTTTGTGAAAATGGGAGGAATTATATGTAGTGTTTCTACAACTATTATTTGCTATGCAAGAGGCTAAGGTATCATAGTTAAGTGGAAATGTTAAGATAACGACATTCTTCGCCATATGTTCTCTAATAGGGTGTTCTGTACCTTTGGGCCATGTATCAAAGCTTTTGTATATTATAAGTGCAATAACCTCACTCACTCCTGTGGTATTGATTAATTGGTTAGTTGTCTCTTATGTAAATAGTTGAACTAATTGATTTGTTTATTTCCAGCCTATGATTACCATTGACGGTATGTTTTTACATGTGAAGCACAAGTATAAGCTACTCATAACGATCAAAGTCGATGGGGAAAATCATATCGTCCTATTTTCATTTACACTAGTTGATGAGGAATGTTAGGATAGTTGAGGTTGGTTCTTGAAATGTGTTCTCATGTACATGATAAGGGATCGTACAAACATATATTTGATCTCCGATCATCATGTTGGAAGATGGTCCATAATTGAAGGCCAGAATGCAGTGTGGCCAAATGGTTGGTTGTGGTGTTGGTGTATTTGCCATGTTGTAAGCAACTTTAATTCCTTGGCCAAGAATAAAGAATGCAAAGAACTAATAAAAAAAGTTGTGTACTAGTTGCAACCTCACAAATTCTACGCGTATTATGATGAGTCCTCATATTAGAGTACACTTGAGAAAATTGCATCAAAGGATGTGGAACTTGGTATACGATGACGAAGCTCATTTTAGTTGTGGAGCTACAAATATTGCTAAAAGTTATAATAGTGCATTGAGGGAAAATAGGAACTCACCCACCCAAGAGTACTATTAGAGGTGGTCAAGTGAAATTGTCCTGGTTGAAGGACAATTTCAATGACTTGCCATACTATACAGATAACATTACGGTGTAGCGGTACAGTTGAGCCCATATCACTCAACTAATTGGAGGGATGCTATTTTCAAACAAGTCAAACAATCGGGTACACCTCATGTTCCTCCCTCTCCTCTTGGACTTGGGTACAGCATGGTTTAGGCATGGAAGGTCTTTCCACACATTGCCCCTCTACGTTAGCAATCACAATAGTGGTAGAGGATCAACCACTAATGAGTCGATGGGGACCAGACCTTGATGGGATGGAGCTACCCATGCATGTAGTGGTTTAGTACAGGGGTGTCTTTGATTGACAATGTCCAGAGCAAGTACCTATCTTATAATCTCAATCACTTTTACCTTCTTTAAAGTGCTAATTAGTGCATATTCTAAACTAATGTGTTTTCAAGTAGTTTAGAGACTCTACATGCATGAGTATATGGTCAAACTCCCTATGTATTGTCGGGATGTAAGTGATATTTGGGTAGCACGAGTCCTACTTATATGCTTCCACATCGTTGAGTTCTACTATTCCTATCGTGTGAATTGGCAATTGGATAGGATCTAGGAGAATGATGTAAACTTAAGGGGCTGGATGGAGACTAACTAAGCTATTACCCATGTTACTTAGTTGGAGCAGTAGGTGGACTGGCTTAATAAGATTACTCAAAATCGACCACCACCAGATGTTGCTCCAAACTATTTGCCTCAGTATTAGTAGGTCACCCATCGATATATTGATAAATCTAAAGCCTCTTAGGTATTCATGGTATGCAATAATCCTTACTTATTATTGTTACTTCTTCATTTGTGCCATTATATGCTAATCGCACCGTTATTTATGATTTGTGGGCAAATTTCTCACATAGGCTACCTCAGATGTTATACAAGGATATTATATTTGAGCAACTAAGGGTGGGCGATGTTATCCAACAGCTTAGGAGCATCCATCTAAGCGATCTACTCGCACCCAGTTCGGATATGGAGCATGATGACTCCCCACTGTAGGAGTCGTAGCATAGAATATGTTAAGGTCGTAAACATGAACAAAGTAGAGGCCGAAGATGTGGATAAGTTGATTTGGAGATTCAAGATGATTAGCTGCCTCCACACTACTCACCACTTGCGTCTCTTGTAGCACCTCCTTTCCAGTTTCATATTTTGTCTAGGGAAGCTTTTAGCAATCAGATTTAGACTCTTGCTACGTCATTTAAGAGGCGACTTAGAGATCATAATGCTAACATGGGCAAGGAGGTCAAATAAGTTGACCTTACTTTGATTTTTATGCGCTTCACCCACTTTCATACCTTTTCAGGGGATGGTGCATAAATCATGCAACTAGATGCATATCAAATTGTGCAACCTTAGCCTAATATAGATACATGACTGTAGACATTCCATTTTTGCTCAATTTAGAAACTCCTTCCCATGGAAACTAATCGAAAAAAAAAAGAAAAAATCTAACATCTAGAAAATATAGAATAAAATTAAAAAAATAAAGAAAAAGGAAATTAAATAAACACACAAAATTAAATATGTACAAAAAATTGAAAAATAAAAAGAAGAAAAAGAGAGAAGTCAAAGAAAGGGTTTGGCCGAGGGGGGCAGCGGCGGAGAGGAGGAAAAAAAAAAAGAAAAAGAAGAAGTTATTAAAAATATATATATTTATTGATGTGGCATGCCATGTATGCTATGCGGTTGTGAGTTAACATCCATGTTAGGACTCGCAGTGCTACGTGCTTACATATCATTATTGTACTTGGCACCTAACAAAACAGAAAAAATGAAGGGGAAAAACAAAAAGTAAGGGTAGTCTGTGCATGTGCACTATATGCACATGTGGGGGCATGTGGCACGTGCATCCTTCCAAATTGTGGAGCCTAACATATAGAAGCCACAAAAGCTTCTTCTCTATTGTATTTAAAAGCTAACTTGATTTTTATATCCCATTTCGTGCATTTTTTATTAATGAAAAATTTGGAAACAAAAGTTTATGAAGTCTCCTATTTGAGAATATCCAAATTTTGAATTATTATTAAGAGAAATAGGAGAAATAAAAATTACAAATCTAGATGTCTATTAAATACTCATATCTTGCATCGTAGATAAATAAAGCAAATTTGGGAACTTTTATTGTAATAATTCGTTATAACTTGATACAAAACAAGTAATCACATTCCTTACGAGTTGTAGAACCTTAATTTCCTCATTATTTTCATAAAATTGTGATTAATTTAAGCTAAATTTGGAAGAACACTAAAAATACACTTAAGCTCCATTAATGCATTAAAGATTCAATTTTTCTCCTAAATGAAATTTTTTTGGGCATAGTTCATGACACCATACTATAAACACAAACCTTCTCTATGTATTCAATTCATTTAAAGCAATTGAAAAGCTCTCCAATGAATGAGATTCATAGTTTCTCACTTTCGCTCGTTTTAGTGCACAAGTCACTCTTTTTCTTCGATTTCTCTCAATATAGGAAAAATCGATCTGAAAAAAATTCAGGGAACATTCTACTCGTGTTTAGGAACAAAGCTCATGCTTTAATTGCTCTCAATTTCATAGAAATTTGATTGAATTTGGAGGAAAAAGTGGAAAGGTGTTGTTAGGGCCTTTTCTTGACTAGGGTTTAATTTTTTAAGGAAATTGAAGGAGGAGGGCTTGGAATTTCTAGGAATTAAGTTGGGGGTATTGAAGTTTAACGTCTTGGAAGTTTTATGCTACTAGTCGCGCCTCAAAAATTGGTTGGATCACCTTTGAACTAGCTCAATTTCCCTCATTGCATAAGGTGAGTTCCTCTTTTCTTTGTGTGTCGATTGTTTGTATGAAAAAAGAAATCCAAAAAATAATTAAAAAAGAACATGCTTTGATCTTATGTTGCCATGTCCTTATGTTAATAATGTGTTTTTGTTTAGTTATTTTAATAAGATAAGTTTAAATTTTGGTAAGTTTACATGTTATGCTAGTTAGTATAATGTGTTAATAATTAATATGTTTGAATAAAGTTTGATTTTAATAACAGGATGGTTTAATTTAGTTTGCATGATAATTTGGCTTTAATTTGATTTTAATGATTAGCATGTTAGTAGTATTTTAATAATTAGCATGTTAGCATGATAAACTTGATAATCAACATGTTGATGGCTTAGCTTGCATGATAGTTTTTCTTTAATTTTAATATCTAGCATGTTAGTTAATTGCGATAGCATAACAAATTTGACTAATTAGCGTAATTTTAATTTTAATAGCATGATGATTTGAATTAGTTAGCATGGTTTATATGATAATTTTGATTTTTAGCATGATAGCATAATAAATCTAATAAATAGCTTAATAGTCTAATTAGCATAGTTTTGCATCAAATTGATTCAACTGGTTAGTTTGATGGCATGTTGCATGTTAGTATAATTTGATAATTAGCATGTTGATTTTAATAATTTGGGTAATTTGATTTGGTAGTTTAGTTTGAATAAATTAATGTGAATTTAATAAGTTAGTATGGTTAATGGGCTTTATTTTGAATAAAATCTTTTTCAAATAAGATGGGTTTTTTCCTTAGATTATTTTCTTCTCTACACACAAGATATTTTTCATAAAAATAAAAAGAATAAATTAGCTCTTTTCCAAAATTTAGGTTTTTAGAAGTTTCCAAAAGGGGATAAAAAATCATTTTTTTAAAGATTAATAAAAGGTAATGAATTTAAAGTAAAAAGAGGTTTTCAAAAAATAAAATAAACCAACAAACTAAAATTTTCATTAATTAAAATTATATAGGCTTGATTTCGCTCTACGAGTACATAGGTACTTCGGATATTCCAAAATTAATAAAAATTTTATTTTCTCCCTTTTTCCATACTTTTTCTTTTTAAAATAAGAAAAAGCCCAAATATTTGAAAACATGTTTAAAGGCCCATTAAGTTATTTTATGGATTTCTCTTATGGAAACTATTTAAATTTTAATGAGGTAGCCTTTGAAGAATTTTTGGTTTCTTTTTTCCAAATATTTTTTTTCTTATAAAATTCATGAACTAATTCCTAAAATTAAGGTCCATCCACCTATTTCACTTTTTTCGAATTTTTATTAGATAACGACTCCTTTTCAAAATTATTTTTAAATAAAACTTTTTTCTTAGCTTAATTAAGAGATTTATGTTAAGTGGGTCAAGCTTAATATAACATAAATCGGGTTAAGAAAAAAAAAAGAAACAAAATTTTTAGCTTGACAACAAGAGATGCATACCGACACTTGCAGGCGACGTAGGTGGTAGTAGATTTTGATTATTTGTAGTTATTGAACATTTTAATTGTAATTGACTTTGTGCATATTTTGTATATATTGTTAGCTTTTATTTTAATTATTTTTTATTTTTCAAATATTGTTCCATTAAAGATTATGCTTAGTAGTGTTAACGATTGATAAATAATTACATTGAATGGTTTTTGACTTCACTATATGTTAAGAAGTTTACCAAAGGTGAACTTTTCTTTGTACTTGTATGGGATCTTGTGAGGGTATTGCTATGAAGTTTCGTGGTTTTGGATTTATTTAGATTAAACTTAGCTTTATTTTATAGGTGTTCGACCAAGGTGTAATTATATAGGTTGGTTATTGTAATAGAAGATGAGTTGAGGGGATTATATGCTAAAATTTTTTCATCAAAAGACCATTTGAAAAATTGTACTTTTGGAATTATATTCCTAGAAGTGGTATTTTTTCTTTTTCTTTTTTTTTTTTCCTTTGCCCGAAAGAGACTGGTGTTTATAAACTACTTTATAAGGATTTTGGCAATTACCTATTCTATTCGGTCATTCACTCTTTTGAAGCTTTAAAACAGAATTCTTTAAAAAAATTGGTTTTTTTTTTATAGGAAACTTTGTTTTAGTAGCATTATAGCTAAAATTTAATTTACTTTTTTCGATTATAAGGAAATTCATCTATATCATAGAAGGGGGAGCCATGCTCCTATTACAAAGACCGGTGTTTTTTAACTCGTAAACCCGAAATATGTATGCATAGGAATCTTGATGTTAGATATTTTCGTAAGTGAACATCTTTATTTTTGTGCTGTCTTCAATTCATTGCACTGGCAGCCTGTATTTGGACTGACTTACGGGGATCAATATCAATGCGCTGGCATGGGATTCGATATAAAGAGCCAAAGACTTTACTTCACAAAGTTGGGAAGTTTTCTTCAAGGCATTGATTTCACAATCACTTTACTAAATTTTTTGGTGGCTTGTTGGAAAACCGAAAGGCACAACCCCAGCACTAGAAAAATAGTAAACAAGTCAAGTCTTCTTTTGTCTTTCTTGGGAAGCTTCTTACTGTAACAAGTAGAAACCAAGTCACTTTTGGACCTGACTGAAACGTTAGATCCATGGCAATTTTTACTTTTGTTTTTTGTTTTTTGTTTTTTTATTCCCCATGGAGAATTAGCTTTCCTGATGAGGCATTTTATTATTCTTCCTTGTATTGTCTTTGCTCATTGAAAAAAAGAGAAAACTGATATTATAGACACAAGTTGCCCTTTAAAATACAACATAAATCATAAAAAGTACGAATTTTTATGTATTTTAATTAAATTATATTAGTATATTAGATACATGTATCTTATAACGCTATTGGTGAGTATTCGGACACATGCCAAGTTTCAATTTCAAGATTTTTAATATGTTAATGGGTTTGGATTTAGGACACTCATTTCCTACTTGTTCGATCGCATCTCTCGATTGCCCATCGATTATCAATAAAGGACGGGATCTACATTAAATATTCATTTTATATAGTGCGGGATGATAATTATCTAGTCATCATCAATTTGCCAAAACACATCCTACAGGCATGTTTGATTCCATCATCTTTAGTGTCGTCTCAATATTTGATTTGAAGAAAGTCATCGTTTTCATCTTGGTTTAAAATTACTGTTTGGTCAAAAGAGAAACTTTAAATACCAAAAATATACATATTATAAAATGAAAATACACAAGGTAGATACCATATATATATATATATAAATAGGTTATAAATTAGATATAAATAATATATAGAGGGAAAAAAGAAGAAGAAACCAATGAAATAAACATTTTGAAAAGTAAAAAAATACTCACAACATGATAAAACATATACAAACAAATAAAGACTAAATACAAAACAAGCAAATCTAAACACAACCAATGGTTGTTTTTATTTGTGTAATAGAATTAAGATTGATTTGATTTATCTAACTTGATCTATTTGAGCCAATTCCTTTTAATTTGCTTTAACAATAAATAGAGAAGACTTAATGGGTGCACCTAGGTTTTTTTTTTTTTTTGTTAAAATGAAACTGTTAATTTAAGGTTGATAATTTTACCATTTTATAAATAAAATATAAATTATATTTTAATATTAGTTCACAATATTTAAACTCTTCTTTTTCGGATCGATGTAGACAACATTGTTTTTTACATTTTTAAAAACCCAACCGGGTATTTTGGGGAGGGAGAAGAAAAAAACAATAAAGCCCTGCCGTGTATAGACGCCACGCAAAATGAGGCGGGAAGCAACGATGCCGGAGTCCGAGGAGACACGACAGATATTTTATATGGACTAGACCTGAAAGTCATCCCCCAACTACCATAAGCTTAAACAACACTCCAAAACCTAACTAACTTTCACTTCACTTCCTTAATCACATTAATCAAATCCCATGTAACATCTTCATCGTCATCATTATATATACATGATTCAACTTAGTTACCTTATATCCCGCCATTCCCCAATCTTCAAATTCCTCAAACTTCTCAAATCCATTTTCCTCTCTCTCAAGACCCTCTCTCTATTCCTTGCTCACTTCACTCTGTCAAAACCTCAATCGGACGGAAAAAAACCCGACATGACTACGCGAATCGAATTCGATCCCACTACCCCTTCAATCCCAATCTCATACCCAATCAAAACCCTAGAGGATCTTGAATCTAGATCCTATTTCAGCTCTTTTCATTACCCTTTTAATGTTGCCTCCGTCAGGCTTCAGGAGAAGGGGGGATCAGGGTTGGGATTTGAAAAGAAGAGGAGGGTTTTGGTGTGTCATGATTTTAAAGGTGGGTACGTGGATGATAAGTGGGTTCAGGGTGGGAATAATCCTGATGCGTATTCGATTTGGCATTGGTATTTGATGGATGTATTTGTGTATTTTTCTCATGATCTTGTTACGCTGCCACCCCCGTGTTGGACTAATACTGCTCATAGACATGGTGTTCGGGTAATTGCGACGATTTCATTTTGTAAATATTTGATGCATTCTTGGTTTATGACTCTGTATTTGGATTTTGTTTATGTTTGATTCGTTTGAAGCATGGACTTTTTCTTTCTTTCTTTTTTTTTTTTTTTTTGGATAGGTCTTACCTAATATTTAGCTGCTGTTGCTCGTTCGAATGGTGATGTGTGTTTGGGTGATTTTGATGATTTGAGCTGTCTGTTTATAGATTATTGGAATGTTTATGTTTTAAGAAATTTGTTTATTAGAAAGAGGGTTGAAGAAGCACCCATCGGTGTGAAAAGGAGGGAAGTAAAATTGAGATGGTTTGAGACTGTATGCTAAGATAGCTTTGACAGGCACCTACTGGGCACCTTACAGTCTAAATACAATTCACACGAGAGACCAAAAAATAAAAGGGCATAGAGATGAAAAAATTTGAAAATGGATGTAAAATTTGCCCAGCTGGTGAGAATAAGGCTTGAGTGTTGTCAGAATTATTTTGAAAAGAATATTATTGCTGTCTTACGGTTTTGCATTTAGTGATTGTTTGACTTTGGAATGAAAGATGAATTGATACTATGATGTGTGTCAGCTCATGACAACAAATACTGCTGTGCAGAAAAACATTCATTCTGTTGCAGATTTTTTGTATGCTCTGCATTTAGATAGAGGTAAGCTAGATTATGGCACTCTGATCAGGACTGTACTTACTCTTTGTCAATTAAATGTAGGTATTGGGAACATTCATTACAGAATGGGAGAAGGGAAGACTAATTTGTGACAAGTTACTCTCGTCGAAGGAGTCTACTCAGATGTATGCTGAGCGCTTGACAGAGCTTGCCGTGGCATTGGGCTTTGATGGGTGGCTAGTATGTTGTTCCTTAGCAATTGTATCTGAGTATAATCTTTCTATATATGACTAGATGTCGAAGTTAGGACGGCAATTACATGAGATTGCTTGTCTGTATCTTGCATTTAGTAGTCATTTTGCAAAAGTCTAAAAGGTAATTGTATGTTTAGTTGCTTATGCATGAAGTTGTGCTCTCAGCTTGCTACTCCATTCTATTTCACATTTTCAAACTTTATGGATTTTATGAACAGAATAAAGATAGAATGTTATCTACAGTCACCAGACATTTGGAAGTCCAATCTTCCTTTTTCAAACTTAATCTTCTGCCATAATTTTTAAACTATTTTTTTTTTTTTAAACCACTAGTCCATGCATTAGATTTTGTGTCAAATGCCTCATTACAGTTGTTGCTATAGCCCCATCACTCCTTTCCTCCAGTGAACATGACCTGAAACCTCTCATCTGCAGATTAACATGGAAATTGAATTGGACAAAGGCCAGATTCCTAATATGTTAGAATTTGTGAGGCATTTGACACACGCCATGCATTCTGCAAGGCCTGGATCATTAGTTATATGGTGAATGTCACATTTTTCATATTACTGATATAGTATCCTGTATTATTTATCCCTTGTCCCCAAAAAGGTTTACAAAAGTGTGAATTCATATTGTAACTCTGTTTCATGCAGGTATGACAGTGTCACAATTGATGGTCATCTTAGCTGGCAAGATCAACTCAATGAGAAGAATAAACCTTTCTTTGATGTTTCTGATGGAATTTTCGTTAACTACACATGGAAGGTATTTCTCATGTCTCTTTCATTGCTGAGGTTCATTTCATTTCAGATCTAACTTACATGAATGATGCAGGAAAACTACCCTAGACTTTCAGCTGCTGTTGCAGGTGATAGGAAGTATGATGTCTACATGGGCATAGATGTATTCGGAAGGAACACTTATGGTGGTGGACAATGGAATGTAGGTCATAAATGAGATTTAAATCCTTGTAGTACTGATAAATTTATAAATTATACATCCTACTATTCAGTTCACCTAGATGTTAATTCTCTTATTCTCAGTGATTTATTTTTCTAGCAAAGGCAGATATAAATGGTTTTATGTATTGCATCAGTTGTCTTTCTTGATTGACCTATAATATGTGAGGCCATTATTTACTTATCAAAATTTATATTTATCGGTGGAAGTGTTGAATATAGCAAGTATTACTAACTCATGGGATTGTCTAAAAGTAGTTAAGAAAGATGAGGTTGTCATTTAGAGGATTTTGTTTTATTAAAGTAGCATCATATGTCTGTCAAACAACTCCATAGTTGAATAAAAGATAAGGTCTTTGAAATAACATTCTGCTTTTGATGCATAATTGACACCTGAGGAGAGCAGATGAGCTGCATAAAGGAAGAGAATTAGAAAATTTTGCACTCTTGCAATCTCTTTGAGTCGAATGTGATTGATATCCACATTCATTAGACATACATTCTTATAAGAACAAAACAAGTCCTATCCTATATGATGTTGCAAAAGGGGCTTGAATTTGACAGAATGAAGGTAATAGAAATTTTGGACACCTAGAAACTTTTAAAATTGAATGTAATACCTGGCTCATTGAACCTACATTGTTATAAGATCATAGCAAATCATAGATGATGTTCTTGGGAAAAAAAAAGAAAAGAAGGCATGAAATCTAGTAGAATGATAATAATATTAAGGAGAAAATGCAAAAAACCTCTCTAAACTTTAATTTAGGTACAAATTGATTCCTTGAACTTTCAAAATAAGATTTTTGACTCCTTAAACTTTGATAAATTGATAAAATAATCCTTATAACATTTAAAATTTGATTTTGGTGTGTAAATACTCAATTAAATTATGGGGTATTTACATATCAAAATCAAATTTTATAAGGTGTTCATGCACAAAAATCAAAGTTTAGGTTATAAGTGTTGTTTTTCCAATTTATTAAAGTTTAGAGGATCAAAAACTTTATTTTGATAGTTTAGAGAGTCAATTCACATTTAAGTTAAAGTTTATGAGAGTTTTTTGTAATTTTTCCTAATATTAATGTGGAAAAAGAATGCATGTTGTTTGTGAGGAACCTTATAGGTCATTTATCTCTAGGGACTTGTTACTTATCTTTTTCTTAAAGTTTTTATCTTGTTAATTATGTGATATTCTCCCTTCCATAACACACCTTGAAGGTAGTATTAGGGAATTACTTGCATGGGCCAATGATGCAAAAATTAGCGATCGCTCATTGTCTTTAACGTCTATCAAGGGCGCAATCTCTTCTATTGAAAAAATCTTTTGACTGTTTTTCTTTTAGAGAATCACTGAATTTTACTACCAATATTAACAAAAATATGACTTAAGCTTCCTAGAAGACAAGGCTCCTCTTTTTGTGCTGTGCTGAATTAGCTATTCTGCAGATGAGACTTAACCTTCCACTTTCCTCATATTAGGCGAATTTGGATCTCATAATGTCCAGTTACCATATTGGCAATGTGCTTGATGGAGTTAGGATCTCTATAGTATTGTCAAACCCGGATTGACTTCTATGGTTCAACATAGTTCGACCTGACCCATACATAAAACTGGTTTGGTCCAACCTGGTTTAACCTCCATTGAATTATTGTTGATCCTGGTTTCACCCTATTAGCCTTTGACCTTTTCATATGTTTGGCTCAATATAGGTCAGGTTTGACAATATTAACATGAATGATAAAAGGGGTCCCCACATCCCTGACTTTTTTTTGGGAGATGAAGAAACAGTGTGCATCATCAGAATGGAGGCTATATAGCTGGCACATTCCACTTTTTGTCAACAGCAATTTCTGTTCAACTAACAAGATCTACTTGCTTAATTTGGGTAGTATTGTTTATGACTATATTCTTCTGATTCTCTTGTTAACTGCATGTCAGACAAATGTTGCACTTGATTTGTTGAAGAAGGAAGATGTCTCTGCTGCTATGTTTGCTCCTGGATGGGTGTTTGAGACCAATCAACCACCTGATTTTGAAACTGCTCAAAATCGGTATGCTATTGTCTTTTCTTGTTGATGAAAATATTACCCTATGATGTTAAGGGCTTTTAGATAAGATACTTTCTTGGCAACACTAGTATACCATATTTTGCTGGGATTAAGTGTATTCTTATATTATCGTATTTTAATTGTTAGATTATCCATACGATTATCCATACGATTATTTCCAGAGTCTTGTCTGATAGTTCCTCTTCATCTTTCTTTCTTCTGCAGTTGGTGGGACTTTGTTGAGAAGTCTTCTGGAATACAGCAGTACTATCCAAAAAGATTACCATTTTACTCCAACTTTGATCAGGTCCTTTTAGTGGAATGCTTATTTCTTTTTACTTTTGTGGGACAGCAACACATTTTATCTGCATTTAGTCTCTTCTGAGAATCTGATCTTAAAAATAAGAAAAAAAACTATCTGTGTTTATGATAGTATTTTATGGTTATCAAATCTAAGACATTTGTTTTAATTTATGTGCTTTTGGAGACATCTTTGCTACCTCAAGCAAATTCCCACAAGTGCTTGTGGATAGCAAACTATGCTAGTATTTCCAACTGGTGATGTTGGTAGTTTTTGAAGATTGCACTATATTTGATTTGTTTGATGTTTGAGCCAGATTTCATCTGTTCAAATTGACATTGTGAGCAAAATGACGTCATTTTTAGCTTCTTAAATGCTCCACTCATATTTGTGCCCTGCATATTGTAACACTAAGATGAGGCATCACTGCTAGTTGAAAAATCATGTGGAAACTCTTATGTTGTGCTTTTCTAAATTCTAATTCACATTTTGGTGGTCATGAAGGGACGTGGCTTTCATTATTCAGTTGATGGGAGACAGGTTTCTGCAGCTCCATGGTGCAACATATGTTGCCAAACTTTTCAGGTATGATCAGAATCAAAGCATATATATCATTCTTGCTTTTGATGGGTAAAACAGTCATACTTTATTGAGCATGGATGCCTTTCTACAACAGCATAGAGTGGAATCAATTAGTAGGAACCTTATGAGAACTATTCATCCCCTGTGAATTGCATAGGAACTTATAGCACTTACCAGTGAGGCCTTATTGTATAGAGTAAATCAATTCTATATCATAAAGATAACTTTTCCATCAAAGTAGCAATCTTCGTTTAATTAAGCAATGATATAGCAATTTCTTTTATGGTGAATTAACTAAAATCTTTTTAAGTTTCAAGCTATGAGGCAAAAGTCTGAGGAATTTCAAATGTTTCTGGGCATTTATTCCATTTGAGGAGTTACTTCAAGTGTTTTATTTGTCTTCTTTTCTCATATCATTATATGAACAATATATGGAAATGATCAAGTTCTTGGATATATGCATCAAGCATTTTATATTAGAGTAAGTTGCTTTAATTTGAGACCTCCAATTTAGGTAGCTGTACATGTTCGGTCCTATTAGCATGCTTGCTTGATCATGCTTTTTAAAAGTCTCCGTATGTGTCATATCAAAGGTTTGGAGAAATTTTTTGTGAAATAGGAACCTTGTCTTGCAAACTAGATTGTTGAATGAATAGTATTTCAGGTAGAATTAATAGCTGCCAAGATAGGGACTTGGCAAAATTTGATGTCAGTGATTAGAACTATAATAAGCCACTCATATGCCATAAAGTTAAAAGTACAAAAACATGCATTGTAAATGTTGCCAATTCGTTCATGTTTGGTGATGTTCATATCATCATAGATAGGGTTTAACATTGAAGTTGATCTTTGGCAGCCTTTTCTAGTATTCAATGGAGACAGCACTGCTGAAAGTATTCGAGTCTTTGTGGAGTAAGTTGTTATATTTCCCATAGTTTTCTTCTGTAGATGAAACTATGAATTTATTCACCAGATATGACAAAAAGAGTAAACAGTACAAGATTATGAGAAAAATATCTTTTGATAATTCTGTGTTTGTTTCAGCTGATGCAAGATCATCACTCTGCCATCTTTATTAATGCTTTATGGATATCTATAAATTATGACCTAATTGATTCATCAACATGAAATAATGTTGACAAAGGCGAAATTAGTGGAATATATTTTATTTTATTTTTTTGGTGACCAAGGTGTATGGCTATAGTAAGGCTGGCTACTCTGGGGGCATTAACCAATGTATGAGGCCCATTCACCGGTTCAGTGTAACTTATTATGTACGTAGGTAGCCCATAAAGTGTTATTGGGAGGATATTGGTATTACTGGCTGAAACACTTTTTTTTTTTTCTTTTTTGGGTTATTAACTGCATAGAGAAATCAAAGCAAAGTAAGTTGGGAAGAGACTGATACATCTTATGAGGATTTGGTTTGGATTTGAGGATAAACATTTCTTTTTTTTTTTTTTAGCCAATGAGGATAAACTTTGGTTAAGATATTGATATTAACTGAAAAATGTGCATCCAGAAGGAAATGTTCTATGATAGTAGAGACCACTTGTAGAAGAGATAAAGAGTTAATCTATTATTCTGCATTGGAAAATAGGCATACTCAGAGCAGCTGTTTTTTGTTTGTTTGGAAGATTGTCACTTGATCCGTTCACTACAAAATGTAGACATTGTGAACTCTCAAAACCCTGGAAGAAGGAATAGCAATAAGGCTAAAAAGTTATGCTTAAGCTGGGTCTACAGATTGGCTTCTCTCTACAGTGAGGAACAGAATTAAATCTGCAAAATTGTTTTTATACATATGGAAAGTGAAGCTTCGACTATTGTTCTTTCTTCTCTTACATGTGGATGCTTCTGAATGGATACTTGTGAAATAGTTGAAGTTGTTTAGATTGATAAATGGTATTTCTTGGCAAGCTGCTTGATTTAAACAAATTTTACACATTGTAGTCGCAAGGGAGCATCATACAATGGAGGTGGAAATATCACCTTTGAAGGAAGCCTGGAACACCATGCTCATTTTTCAACGAGGCTTTTCAAGTCAAACATCTTGTTGGGGGATTCTCCTCTCCACATTGCTTTTTCTGTAAGTTTTCTTCTTAAATTTGCAGAAAGAATCATTTAGATTCAGATGGCTTATATCGTGACCTTGACTCCAGTATTGAGGTCTGGCAGTAATTTGTAAAAGACGTCTATCCATGTGCTTGGTGTAACTGAATCTTAAATACAGTTGACACTTTCTGAAACTTGTCCTCTAACCCAAAAAAAAAAAAAGCTGCATGTGTTTGTCATAAAATGGTTCTAGATTGCAGCTGTGCGACTAGCACTTAGATCTCACAGTGACATTTATATATGAAATCACTTGAAAAATTGAAAATAAGGTCGTATAGTTCGTGTTATTCATAGACTGATACAGAACAAGTGAATTAAGGTTTAGTTAGAGAACAGGAAAACATATACTGGAGTAATGACATTGTCTTATGGAACATATTGAATGACTAATCATTTGAAAATTCCGTAGATGAAGGAATCCAGAGGTTACCCAGTGGAAAATAATACGAGAAAAATCTGGTAAATTTTAAGACAAAGTTAAAACTTTCAGGAAATTAGTAATATTGCACTACTTCAAATGCTTTAGAATGATCATACTTCTTTCCTTTTTTCTCCCTTCAAGTGGTGGTAAACAAGAGAATAGTTGATTTAATTGTATTTTGAGGATAGCATGGACTTGATTCAGACAGTGCAATTATGCTTTATATAGCAGAAAGGAAACGAAATGATACTCAAATAATATTCAAGAACAGGAGGCATAGACTTTGTGGCATTATTTAAAAATATTATCACGGTAGAATTAGTGGATTCTTGCTTTGAGTAATTAATATTTACAAGATAGGGAACTTTAATCTTAATCCTACATCATTACCTTTAATTGCCGACAATATAAACTGATTGACACTCATCTTGTCGATGTTCTCTCTCTCAGGTAAAATCTGATGTTAATTCTTTGCTGGGCCTATCACTTGAATTTTCCTCTGCTGAAAATGGGAATGTTAAAGTTCTTCTTGCTTGCGATGGAAATGTTTTAGACACGATGAATCTTTTCTCTAGCAAATTCAGTAAGGTAGTCATGCCTGATCGTGTTACCAAGCTTGAACCTGCCTCTCATTGGACCATAGTCGAGAATTGCATTGCAATGAACGGGCAAACGTTGACAGATATCCAATGCTTATGCTATCGATCAATGAGGCCAAGGTTGGGATCAGATGATCAACTGGAAACATCAGAAAGCAATCGGTTTCATGCAGTTCTTGGACACATCAGCATGAAAACAGCAGACCACAACTCGTATCTTCCTCCATCCACTTCATGGATAGTCGAGGGCCAGCATGTTCATTGGACTTCAACATCTCCTGGATCCAAGTCTCTCAGTGTTGAGCTTATATGGAAACTGAAAGAGGATAATGATTCTCTAGACTACAGATACAATGTGTATGTGGAGAAGCTGAATAAAATGAAAGATGGACATCAGCCTGCAGAAATAAAACAGGAATTTCTCGGAGTAGCATATGTAAAAGCATTTTACATATCTGACTTGCCTGTGCCTTCGGCGGTTTCATGTCTCAAATTCACAGTTCAGGTTTGTAGCTCTGATGGCGTTTGTCAGAATCTGAATCACTCGCCGGCTTTTCTCTTGAAGTGCAACGACGTTTAACTTTGTCTATGTACGTTTCTTTTTCTATTATTCTTCCTTTCCTCATCATTGGATAGGGGGTAATAGTCCCTTTGAATCGGATTTAGGGTCTGAATTTGTAACATTAGGGTGCTTTCATGCAATATATCATACGGTGTAAAATCCTAGTTATGCTTATTCGTGGGAGTACAATCATTCTATTCTGTCGTATAATTCCATTTAGATGCAATTCTTGTATATCAGTGCAACTGCTGCAATGTTTCACCCTTAATAATGAAATGTATTATAGATGATATATGATAAGCATTATAAGCAAACTTTTGAATGCTTATTAAGATTATTATAATATAGTGATATGGATATTAATTTTCTAACAAGATGGATTAAATTCGAGACTATAAAAGATTGCTAATGAGTATAGATGTTATCACAATCCTTTGTTATTTCAAAGGAACAAGGAACACTTGGAGCATACTAGTGCCAAATGCCTAAAGCCTTGGCTCAATAACATCTCTATCAAAATCCTTGTTATTTATAGAAAGATTTAGCTCAGAACTTGCTCAATTTGGGGTGTATAAGTATGGGTTTTGTCACATCTCGGCTTAGCATAGAATATAAGATTTCAAGTACAAACTTGCTTAATTAATATAATATAACTTCATTTATATGATAAAAAGATGTTAAATTGAGGTTTAGCTTAAGCTTGGTTTATAACTTATATATGCTCTTCAATATTTACATCTACAAAACATGAACTTCCCCTTCCCCCACCCCCATCCTCATAGTAGTAAACTTCCAACTCAATGCAAAATCCTTTTAAAAGACGATGACTTCAACTAATACTCTCAAAATGCATCCCCTTAGTGTTGGGTCCCTCCAAGTTCTTGCTTAACTTAAGGATAAAATACTTTATATTCTCAACTTTTGAAGCTGAGTGAGAGTGGATTGTAAACAATATAATATGGGCAGAAACCATAAATCACATAGTGTATACATAGGTAGCAAACTCAATTTTTATTCATATAATAATTAAGCTAAGTATCTCATGCCAATAATACAATATGTTATACTTATGCACGTGGTATGTGTTGATATCGATATCCTAAGCTTACTTAGTTCACACTCTCAATTAGTTAACATACTTGGGCATTTGGATGTAATATCTAGGAACCTAGAGACTACAAGGAGCAGTTTGGAAGTAGGACCCTCAACCCTACTGCTACTAATTCAGACTATAAAGAGTAGTTGGGTTGCTTCAAAAATGCAAGTCTATATGCTTTCAAAACCAAGTTTGTTAAACCAATGTTTTCTTAATTATTAAAAACTTCTTTTTGAAAATCTCAACTTATAGGTCTCTTTTCACATTGTGTTGTGCTGTGCTATGTATGCAACAATAACTAAGTATATTATTCACCACATCTAACTTTAAGTTTTATTCAGTTTAGATATTTAAGACTAGTTTTCATTATCTCTAGTAAAATCTATTATCTTATTGAGGGTTTACTTAGGTGAACACTTAGAAGATGGTGTTAGTTCTCACTTTCCTCTTGGAGTTAACATGATAGTAAACAAGCATCACATAAAAAGAACAATACATCACTATAGTCCAACCAAGATTCATAATCGTATTCAATTAACACATGCATCAACTAGCACATAATGTTATGAGTAGACATAAAATTACTCTAGGCATAGGTTAGATCTACTTACTTGGTTTCAACAATGATCTTGTGTCTATTTGTTGAGACCGCATTCCCCTTCAGTTGTATCAGTTAATAGATATGCAAATAGCACCATAGTCAGCTACAGATCAAATATGAGCTTATTTACAATTAGGGTTTAAGGGTTAAAGTTTGTATTTAAGATGGTATTCGTTTTAGCCATCCTCCAATCCAATTTCTAATTTATCCTCTAATCTGTTCTCTAATTTATCCTCTGAATTGAGTTAATTCTGAAACCATTAAATGAATGCTATCCACATATATCCTTTGTTCCTATTAGTTAAGAAACTCAGTCATACTTTTTGATTTAGTGCTAAACTTCACCTATATAGATACTACTAACTATATCCTCTGAAATTACCTTTGATTATACTAAACTATTATAATGCTTATAGAATTGCTACTTCTTACTATTCATATTAAACTAAGACCATTTAAAGGGTATATATCAAAATAAGACTATCTAGTATTACTCTTACAATAGTAGTACTATTACAAATTACCTAAATAGCATGTTACTCAAAATATAAGTATATAAAGAAACATTACCTAATAAATAGTATATAACCAATTAATTTGATGAACAATACCTTGGAGTCACATAATTATATGCCTTACATTCTTATTATAAGGAATATCAAATTAACATATTTTATTGGCTTTCAGAAAATGCTATCTTAACCCTAAATTCACTAAAACTTATCGTAAAATAAGTAAATACTCATTTTTTAACCTTATGCTATGTTTGAGATGAGGAGAGGAATTAAGAAGGAAAGAAAGTGGGATGAAAGAATATGGAGGGAATGAAAATGGAAGGAAAGTATTTGTTTGGGTAAGGTAGGAGTGATTATAGAAGGAAAGTTGATTAGGTGTTTTTTAAAATATACTAAAATACTAAAATACCCTTGAAAGCTTAAAGTATGTTTTTATTTGAAGGTTATTTATGTCATTTCATCAAATTTGCTTCCTATTCCCTCCATATGTAGAAGGAAAGATTTTTGTAAGACCAATGAAAATCTTTCCCCCTCAAATCCCTTCTCTTTCTCTTTTGACTCTTTATCAAACAATGGAAAGGAATAGATTCTCTCCCAATTCTTCCTCTCCCCCTTTCTTTCCCCTATCTCAAACACGAGGTTAGGAACATACTTGAACACTTATATTAACACCATCATCTATCAAAATTTCTTACATATGTATTTTATTTAATAATTTACTTAAAAACCCTTTATTTTCTTTAATCAAGAAAATTGCCACTTAATCAAAATAAATTATAATAAATAGTAAATATAGGGATTTAAAAAAATTTTTGATACTACAATTTAATACACAATATAAGGATGTTACACAAAAATTTTTAGCTTTAAATAACATTATTTGATATTTTCAAAATTTAATTTAAAATTTGTAATAATAGAATATTTTCTCAAGCAAGTACTATAAATTGTTAATATTTCAATAAAAAAAATTACTGCATTAAAGTGCATGTAAAGTAACTCTAAGAAACAAATTTTCATAATTTTTTGGATTAATTTCATATTTTTAATAAATAAATAAAAATTGGGTGAAAATTTTGGACTCAATAGTACACGGCCATTCGGCCACCCTCTAGCCGCCTAGGCATGTTGGCCTACCTTTTCTAACCACCAGAAGATTAAGTCCCTAGCTACACCTTGTCAAGTTGCTCGTAGTTATAGGAATTCTATTTTCCCTTATTTTTCCTAATATTTTGCTATTTTTTGTTAAATCCCCAAACTTGATGTATTTTAGAGTGTTTTGTTGTTTTCATCTGTTAAAATAACTAAGATTTCATCCTATATCAACTTATATAGAAGTTTGGGTAGTGGGGTTTTTATTATATATATATTTTTTCTCTTTTCCAAGTCTCCTTTTCAGGTTTAATCACTACATTCCCTATTTGATTAAGTTAATCCCCTTATGGACAACTCATGCTAATGAAATTTAGGCTCCCAACCTGATTACTATGCCTCAATCCAAATGTTATAGGTTAATTTATATTTTTTTAATGATTTTTTAGTGATTTAATATAATTCTTAACTATTATTTAGTATATTAATATATATATATATATATATATATATCGAGTACATATAATGTATATTGTATGATTATATAATTACACTACATGCTATATGACTCTAAAAGGTTATTTTTATAAGTCAAATATTTTGTTCCTAAGAGCTTGGTAAGTTTTAGAGCTCAAATGTTGACTTTTTGATAATTATCAAACAATATAGATAAATATATGTTTTGTTGAAATTAAATATTTTATATTCTTTATTTTTAGAAATTAAACCTACTAGTACTTTTCTTCTAACTTTTGTGATTTATATTGAAATTTGATTCAATTCGGATAAGATTTTCTAAAAGCCTTAAATTGTATAGATAGCCCTAACTTTTATCAATATTAAGCAGCTAGGATCTCACATTCTATTTCCTTTACAAAAAGTTTCATCCTTAAACCTTACTTATGTGATAAAGGGTTTATATGTGTTTAAGACACATTCTTACTACAAGTAATTACTTAATAAATAGAATACTAATTTTAGGTAAATAACTGGAGGTATTATGCTCTCAAGTGATTCGCAAACTCCTAAGTTGCTTGGTCTACGGTATGTCTACTCCATAACACATTAACATAATTAATATCCTTGTTTCTCAATCTTTGTATCCTTGTGTCCAAGATCTATACTGAATGCTCCACATATGTAAGATTCTCCTTTAGCTCTATTGAAGGGATGTCTAATATCGTTGTTAGATCCCCAATAAACTTCCTTAGGGTTGAGATATGTAATATATTATGAGTGCCTGCCATTTTGTTTGGCAATTCCAGTTCATATGCTATCTTTTTGATGCTTTTCTTTTTTTGGTACAATCTTACATATTAAGGATGTAACTTTCCTTTGATACTAAAGCACCTTACACCTTTCATTGGAGGTACCTTCGAAAACACCTAGTCTCTTACTTAGAACTCTAACGGCTTCCTTCTTGCATTGGTGTTGCTTTTCTGTCAACTTTGGGCATTATGGATTCATTCCCTTATCATTTACACTTTCCCCTTAAGATCCTGTAACCTGGTTGGTCCAATTGTTTGTTTATTCCCTACTTTATCCCAGTACTCTGGAGATTTGTACTTGCATCCATATAGTGCTTCATACAAAGTGGTTTAAATAGTGTTATGGTAGCCATTATTGTAGGCGAATTCTACTAACAACAAGTGATCATCCCTATTTTCTCCAAAATCCGATACACACGCTCTAAGTATATCCTTTAGAGTTTGTATGGTATGTTTCAATTACCCATCACTTTGTGGATGATATGAGGTGTTGAAGTTCAACTTAATTCTCATTTCTGTTGGTAATGATGGTTTGTTGACCTTCAGATCCCTTACTAGTGCCCATCTTTGAGGCTTATAGTCTCTTATTAGTAGGATTATCTCTCATCAGCTTGTCGAGAATGAGCATCGGTACATGGAAAAAATTGTGGACAAACTCTCTGAAGCCCTAGGTTGGACACACTCTACTCTATATAGACCTTTGCCCAATCATTGACTTACTTAGTGCCGAGGCTAAGGTGATTACACATCAAGCCCTCTCTTCCAACCTACAAACATGACAACTGTCGAGGCAGGCTTATCGAGTGCTGAGGCCAAGTACCTTATATGTCGAGCTCTACTTGTTTGGCCTACCAAATAGTAGTGGCTTTTATTCATCTTGGTAACTTTAAGTACCATTCGTTGTCAATAGTAACTACAACATCCATACAGCTTAGCCACTATGCCCCAAGATTCCTTCTGATATTTGTACTATATTCCTTTTCATCATTTGTTTTATTTACCATTTTTGTACATACTAGGAATCTCTTTCTTTATTGTCTTTTATGTAAGTTCCTATTTTAGCATTATTACCCTGAAGGACTTACTATAAATAGTCCTTTTTATTGTAGCTGTAATCATCATATACTTTATACTTAATGAATATTCTTGTTCTTATGAGATATTCCTCTTCGAGTTGATTTTCCTCTACACTTTTTTTTGATCTTGCCGAGTAGCTTGAGATTAGTGGCGAATGGACCTTAACATTAACTTATGAGTCATATCAAGTGAAGTGTTAAGTTTTGTCGTATTCGTTGGTGCGTCACATCTCTGAGTAGCTTTACGAAAGCCAATGTGTTTGTTAACCTTTCTATTCTATTTTCTTTGATGTTTTGAAAGACTCACTTGGTTAATATTCCTTATGGTAAGTCTTAGTGATTACTAAGTTCCTAGGCATATTATATAATCTTGGTATCGAAGCTTGAGGTTGCGATCAAAAGCTTAGTATTGAAGTACTTCTTGTTAGCATGTATTATGTTATACTTAATTTCCCACTTGAAAAACATAGCACATTCTTAAGTTATTGTATGTAGTTGTATTGTCGAAGTTATGTGAGAATCTTCTATTGAGTAGTAAACTTACTGAAGTTTATATTAAGAAATATCTAATCTTAGTGTTTAAGGAGAGATTAATGATGCCGAAAGTATTGTTAATGGTCATGGATGTATTACTCAATAGACCATACGAACTATTGACGAGCAAATATAAAACCTTACTACTATTGTAGCCAATCTGGCTATTTCTATACAAAGGCCCACAGAGACTAGGCCATAAGAGAGGGTTGTTATTGAACAAGGCTGAGAAGTAAGGGATAGGTCGAGAAGACAAATGGGTGAGAATTGAGCACTTGAAGCTATTAACATAAACCTAGCTTTACCTCGACATATTGATAGAGGTGCAAGAAGGAGACTTGAGTTAGATGAAGTTAAGGAGTATGAGGAGGAGGAGCAGTATGATGGAATAGAGGAAAGTGAGCTTAGAGCTCTCGGAGGAGTCGAGCACCTCAAGAAGCAAATCCCAAGTTTTAATGGGTCTGATAGTGCTGATGACTACTTGGATTGGCAAGAGAAGATTGAAAAGATATTTGACTTTTATGACTATGAAGATACTGTTTGTATTTGAGTGGTTGTGTTAGAATTTTTCGGGTATGCAGCAATGTGGTGGAAAAAGTTGCAGAATGTGCGTTAGAGAGCTTGATGAGAGATTCGAACATGGAATGAGATGAAGAGAGTTCTAAGGAGTAGGTTTGTTCTTGAACACTATAAGTAAGTCACCTTTCGATGACTGATTAGTGGACGAGTATATCCGAGAGTTTTAGCTACTAATGATTAGATGTGATGTTGATGAGCCCAAAATGTGGATTATAGTACGATTCATTTCTAGGTTACGGACTGAAATTGGTAACATAATGGAGATATAGAGGTTGGGGACTTTAGATGAGACTATCTAAGTAGCATCGAGGGTTAAGAGGTAGAGGAGGAATCGGATCTACTAAGTATTAAGCAGTTGACCTGGCTTACCGAGCAAAACTGGTATGTTAAGCAGACCTGAATATGACTGAGTTTAATATAGTTTCGAGGTGGATCGTCGAGGTTAGATGCTGAGTAGACCTGATGATGACTAAAGCAAGAGTAAGGTCGAGGACCTTGAGGTCAAGAAGGACCAAGGTCAGAGCTTAGGAAAGAAGACTCAAGAGATTAAGTGTTTTAAGTGTCTTAGTTTTGGATATGTGGCTAGTTAGTGCCTAAACAGACTTGTCTTGACCATTAAGGGAGATAGACCCTAATTTAAGGTGGAAAGTGCTAGTAAATGTGAAGAGGAGGTAGATGTTAATCACTCGTTGAGTGAATTTCAAGAAGACTCAGATGCCATGACTCCACCTAAAATGGGACTTGAGTACTGTTTGGTAGTATAACAAACTCTCAGTACCTTCATCTTTGATGCGAATGAGCAGAGGGAGAACTTCTTCCATAAAAACTACTGAGTGAACGGTAAACTGTGTGCTTTGATCATTGATGGAGGGAGTTATACCAATATCATAACATAGGGAGTAGTTAAAGCTCTGAAGTTGCAGACCTACCCATACCTTAAGCCCTATAAGATGCATTGGCTAAACGAGAAGGGAGGTAATGGGAATCAACTTACAGGACCCTTAACCCATAGCTGAGCTTAAGGATTAGAGGAGCTGGCATGACGAATTCTTATGTTCCAACCAACCCCTGTCGAGGCCAAGTACCTCCTTACCTAGTCACCTCTAATACTGTACCGTATGACTGCCCATTATTGTTGGGTATGCTGAGTTGACGATTACTCTCTATTGACGAGTCGACCAATTTCTCGGCCTCTTCCTTACCAAGAAGCCAAAAGAGAGAGACTGGACTGACTAGGTCATCCTTGTTCGGACAAGCCCATCTATTTGTACTTTTTGTCCACATCTCTTAACGACCCCTCCAATGCTACATCGCCACGTTTATAATATCATATGTAGAATCTGTAGCACCAATGATTATTTTCCTTATATATTCATTTTTGCCTTTTATAACGTGTACATTGCCCCTTTAGGAAATGTTCTTTTTGTCTTTTCCCTTTTAGATAAGTTGCCCTAGTTTGCGGGTATAAATACCGTTGTACTTGTAGTTGTAAGATCATCAGATTACCTCTAATACAATCGAGCACTTTTCTTCCTTGTGTAAACACCGTTGTTTACCCTTAGCATTAGTCTTATCCTTTCCCTTAAGTAAGGTTAGGTGGCGAGTAACCTCATTGGACCAATCTGTGCATCATATCGAATTGTGTCATGAGTCCTCAGAAGTTCTATTGGTGCATCGTTTCCTCTGGAGCTGTTCGTGGGTTTGCTTACTGTTTTCATTCTTTATTTCTTACCCTTTTCATTCCTTTCCCCACTAACCCTTTTTGAGCTTTCTACAAGCTTAGACCCATCCAGTGATTGGCTTTATCTGTTCTTGGTCACAGTTTGCATTATCTTAGTATCAGAGCGGCGATTTTGTATGAGCTGTAGTTAGTTCTTCCTAAATTTTGTTATACTCTGTTTTGTGTGTGCAAAATAAAGCAAGTTATTATGTTCATTTAACTACTGTGTTGTTAGCTGTTCACTCCCTAAAGTGTTTGTTTGAATTTGAATCTGTAAGGAAAAATAACAGATTTAAGTATGAATGTTAATGCTGGTGATGACAGTAGAGTTATCCACCATGGACAGCAATCTCAGGGAACTCCTAGAAGTATTGACGAGAGACTTAATGAGGTAGCTAATCTCTTGGTTGATCTGACCTAAGTTGTTCATGCCCTATCTTGTTGACCCACTAAGGCTGCACAAAACACTTTACAAGCTACTTCACCTGTTAGAGGTCGGAACCTAGCTTGACCAATTCGAGGTGAAGGAGTTGGTGGATGAGTAAGGCAAATGATAAACTTGAGAGAGCTAGATGAGGAGGAAGAAGAGTATTTTGAAGAGGAGTGTGTATGAGCCCTCAAAGCATTCGACCATATGAAGCTTCAAATTCCGAGTTTCAATGGATCTGGGAATGCTAACGAGTATCTAGATTGGGAAGAAAAGGTGGAGTGTGTATTTGATTACTATCGATATGAGGATTATGAAAAAGTGAGGATTGCTGCCGTTGAATTCGCTGAATATGCCGCCATATGGTGGAAGAATTTCCAGGCTATGAGAAGAAGAGAGGGGTACCGAAAGATTAATACTTGGGTCGAGATGAAGAGAGTGCTTAGAAACCAATTTGTGCTGAAAACTTATCTCCAAGATGTATTCACTCGGCTTCAGGAGCTGAGACAAGGAAGCCAGAATGTTGATGAATATGTTCAAGAATTTCAAATGTTTATGATAAGATGCGAGGTGGAGGAACCACCTGCTTGAACAGTCTCAAGATTTATCACTGGGTTGAGAGGAGACATCTGAGATATTATGGAGCTCCAACAATTTAATACAATGGATGAAGCTATTAGGATTGCCCAACCAGTAGAGAGGCAGAGAAAGCGTTGGGTAATGGCTAGAATGCTAATTAGTCGACCAGGACAAGTCACTGGACTTTGCCAAGTACTAAGCCGAGTAGAATGGTTGATGTCCAAGCCGAGTAGAAAAGTTGACTAGAAGATGTAGTGCCAACCTGAACGTATGAGAAAAGGCAAGGGTTTGGTAGGAAAACCAGCCAGATCAAGTGCTTTAAGCGTCAAGGGTTTGGACATATGGCTGCTTAATGCTCGAATCGAAGGATGATGGCCATTAAGGGAGACATTATAAAGTTAGACGTAGAGAGTATGGATGAGAAACCCGAGGAGGAGGTTCCTGCCAAGATTGAGAATACTGAGAAAGAGTTAATTGAGGAAGACGTGTATGCCGAGGACTTGGACCGGCTACTTATGGTTGTTCGACGTACTACGAGTTTGGAACCCTCATGAGAGGAGGAGTAGAGAAAGAACTTATTTCATATCACCTAGAAGGTAAATGATCAGATGTATGCCCTCATCATGAATAGTGGGAGCTGCACTAATGTGGCGTTAATTGACTTTGTTTCAAAATTGAGGTTATCGATTGTTGCATACCCGAAGCCATACAAGTTGCACTGGTTGAGTGAAAAGGGAGCCTTACATGTCACTTGGCAAATAATATTGCCGATATTACTTCGACCAGATTCTTTGTGACGTATTGCCCATGTGCGCGTCCCATGTGTTGTTAGGAAGACCATAGCTATTTGATAGGAGAGTCATCTACGATGGTTACAGGAATACCTACATGCTCGAGTAGGATGATCAGAAGATCATGCTAAATCCGATGCCGCTAAGAGAAGTTCACAAGTTATAGACAACTTTCTTATAGATCGAAGAAGGCTCTGGTGAAGAGTAGAGCCAAGCTCTGAGAGGCCATTAATGCACCCTCTTGTTGGTCAGGCAACTACTGATATAAAGAAGCAGAATGAATTACCCTAAGAGGTGATGGAACTGTTAGACGAATATGTCGACTTGTTCCTAGAACAGTTGCCAAAAGGGTTGCCTTCGACTCGAGGTATAGAGTACTGCATTGACTTAGTACCCGACGCTGCACTACTGAACAAGCTAGCTTATTGCATGAATCTTGGGTAGGCTTATGAGCTTCAATGTCAAGTCAATGAGTTGCTGGAAAGAGGATACGTAAGAGAAAGTCTTAGCCCTTGTATTGTGCCTGTACTTTAAGTGCTGAAGAAGGATGGAACCTGGCGAAAGTATGTTGACAGCTGAGCCGTGAACAAAATTATGATTAAATATAGGTATCCGATCTTGAGGCTAGAAGACATGTTAGATGAACTGAGTGAGGCCAGAATTTTTAGCAAGATTGATCTCAAGTCTAGCTACCATCAAATCCGTATGAGGCCAGGAGACGAGTGGAAGACTGCGTTCAAGACTTGACATGGACTTTACGAATGGATGGTCATGCCTTTCGGCTTATCAAATGCCCTGAGCACGTTCATAAGACTTATGAACCATGTACTGAGACATCTCATTGGAAAGTATGTTGTGGTGTACTTCGATGACATCCTGATCTACAGTGCCGACGTGCCAAGTCATTGTGAACACATCAGAATAGTCCTGGATATCCTTTGTACTGAGAGATTATTCGGCAATTTGAAGAAATGTTGCTTCTGCTAAGAGGAAGTGGTATTCTTGGGCTATGTAGTCAGTAGAGGAGGCTTATAAGTCGATGATGAGAAGATCCAAGCAATTGTTGAGTGGCCAACCCCTACTACTTGTGCTGACGTGAGAAGTTTCCATGGACTGGCTTCGTTTTACCAAAGGTTCATCAGGAACTTTAACACCCTCGCTGTGCCACTTACTAAATTAATGAAGAAAAACACCAACTTCCAATGGGGAGAAAGGGAGGAGAGGAGTTTTGCTGAGATTAAGAAGAGGTTGACCTCTGCCCTGGTGTTAGTGCTACTTGACTTTGACAAAATATTTGAGCTAAAGTACAATGCGTCAGGCATTAAAATAGGCACTGTCTTGATGCAGGAAGGCCAATCAATTGCCTTCATAGTGAAAAGCTCCGAAGACCCTAGTTAAATAACTCCGTGTATGACAAAGAGCTTTTGGCATTAACTTATGCATTGCAAGTATGGCAGTACTATCTACTGCCGAGAGAATTTATCATATATACTGACTATGAGTCATTGCGCTACCTTCGAAGTCAGACTAAGCTATCTAAGCGGCAGGTGAGATGGGTTGAATTCCTTGACAGATTTAATTTTGTGATCAAATATAAGCAAGGAAAGAGCAATGTAGTTGCAAATTTTCTTTCGAGGAGGTATGCGCCCTTTTCAGAATTGCAAACTAGACTATTTGGTTTTGCGAGTATCAAAGAATAGTACTCCGAGGATCTACACTTTAGACCAATAATTTTGAGATGCGTGGATGGGAGAACAGTGGATGAGTATTATGTGTAGGATGGCTATCTGTTTCGAGGTGGAAAATTTTTCGTGCCAACTTGTTCTTTACGGGAATTATTAATTAAGGAAGCCTATAGTGGAGGACTCTTCAAACATTTTGGAGAGAGAAGGACCTGTGAACTAGTGAATGGTCGGTTCTTTTGGCCGAGAATGCAAAGAGATGTGCACTAAGTGGTCGAAAGCAATGCTATGTTCAAAAAGGCTAAGTGCTGAGTCGAATAAGGGAAAGTGATGCCCCTACTTGTTCCGACGAGGCTGTGGACTGAACTAAGCATGGACTTTGTTCTTGGACTGCCAAGAACTACTCGGGGAAAAGATTTTGTAATGGTTGTTGTGGATCGGTTCAGTAAGATGGCATACTTCGTACCTTGCACCAAAATTAACGATGCTTTGACTATTGCTTCTCTTTTCTTATAGGAGGTTGTGTAGATACACGGTAAGCCGAAAAGTATAGTCTCCGATAGAGACCCGAAGTGAGCCATTTGTAGAGAACCTTATAGCGTCGATTGGGAACCAAATTACTCTTCAGTACCTTATGTCACCCCCAAACTGATGGCCAAACAGAGATGATTAATTGTACTTTGGGTTCACTGCTTCGAGCTGCAGTAGGCAAGAACTTAGCTGATTGGGACATTTGCTTACTAGTGGTAAAGTTTGCTTATAATCGAACCATACATGACACCACAGAGCATACTCCCTTCGAAGTGGTCTATGGATTCAATCTTAAGTTACCCTTTGACTATACCCCTATACTCGCACCCGTGCAAGAGGACCTCAATGCCTTGGCTAGAGCACAATCCCTTTAGCCCATCCCTGACGCCTCAGCTAGTGCATGAAAAGACTAAGGGTTGGTCGGCTAAACAATTTTAGCTGGGAGACTTGGTATGGCTACACCTTAGCAAGGAATGGTTCCTAAAAAAGGAAAAACAAATTATCTGCAAGAATGAAAGGACCTTTTAGAATCCTCTAGAGAATCAGTGACAATGCCTATAGGTTAGAATTGCTTGAAGACTATGGGGTTTCTGATGCCTTCAACATTGTTGACTTTAGTCCATATTACCCTAACAGAGAACTGAGTGAACACCATCCGGATTTGATCCCAAATCTAAAACAACCTGGAGGGAATGATGGGAATCAAGCTACGGGGCCCTTGACTTGTAGCCGAGCTCAAGGACTAGAGGGGCTAGCATGAAGAATCTTTATGTTTCAACCAACCCCTGTTGAGGTTGAGTACCTCCTTGTCGAGTCACCTCTAATGCCGTGCCGTATGACCACCCATTATTGTTTAGTATGTAGAGTTGACGATTACTCTCTACTTATGAGTCAACCAATTACTCGGCCTCTTCCTTACCAAGGAGTCGAGAGAGAGAGACCGGACTGACTTGGTCATCCCTGCTTAGACAAGCCCATTTATCCATACTTTTTGTCCACATCTCCTAACGAACCCTCCAATGCTACATCGTCACGTGTACAATATCACATATAGAATCTGTAGCATTAATGATTATTTTCCTTGTATATTCATTTTTGCCCTTTATAACATGTACATTACCCTTTTAGGAAATGCCCTTTTTATCTTTTCCCCTTTAGGTAAGTTGCCCTAGTTTGCGAGTATAAATATCCCTATACTTGTAGTTGTAAGATCATCAGATTACCTTCAATACAATTGAGCACTTTTCTTTCTTGCGTAAATACTATTGTTTACTCTTGGCATCACTTTTATCTTTTCCCTTAAGTAAAGTTAGGTGGCGAGTAACCTCAATGGACCAATTTGTGTGTCATATCGAATTATGCTGTGAGTCTTTGGAAGTTCTATTTGTGTGTCATATCCTTTGGAGCTATTTGTGGGTTTGCTTATTGTTTTCATTCTTCATTTCTTACCCTTTTTGTACCTTTCCCCACTAACCCTTTTCGAGCTTTCTATAAGCTTGGACCCATCTAGTGACCGACTTTGTCTATTCTTGGTCATTGTTCGCATCAGGAGGTCTACCTATTGTTGAGTAAGTTAAGGTACCAATTACTGTTGGTGATAGATATAAGGATAAGGTACTATGCAACATTCTACCTATGTATGCCTTATACATATTAACTAGCCGACCTTAGCTATTTGATTTAAAGGTATTGCATGATGGATATAGGAGCACCTATATGTTCCAAAAAAATGGGAAGAAGGTTATATTAACCCCAATGAGTCCTAAAGAAGTTTAGGAATTGCAAGAGAAGGTTTTCATATCACTGTTGTGGAAGTCCCTAGTGATTTCCCCAGCTTAATTTTCCAAAGATATTGAGATGGAAGAGTGTATGCTCTTATTAGTTAAGAAACTTTTAGAGTTGAGAGAAGCCAGAACCTTACCTACTGAGGTGCAGATATTGCTACAAGAGTATGTTGATCTGTTCTCGATCGAGATGTCGAGAGGTTTACTACCTATAAGAGGTATAGAGCATTATATTGACCTTCAGCCTGGAGTTGCCCTACAAAACTGACTCACCTACAAGCTCAACCTTGAGCAAGTTACTGAGTTGAAGAAACAAGTTGATAGATTTTAGATATGTTCGAGAGAATATAAGGCCATGTGTCATATCGGCTGTCCTAGTGTTGAAAAAGGATGGCTTATGGAGAATATGTATTGATAACCGAACAATCACTAAAATTACTGTCAAGTATTGATATCCGATCCTTCAATTGGATGATATGCTCGATGAGTTGTATGGTGCACAGATCTTTTCAAAGATTAATTTGAAGAGTAGCTACCACTAGATCAAAATGAGACTTATAGATGAGTAGAAAATTGCTTTTAAAACAAAGGACGACCTATTAGAATGGATGGTGATGCTGTTTGGTCTGATAAAAATGTTGAGCACTTTTATGTGACTCATAACCTACGTTTTGAGAACATTGATTGGTAAGTGTGTTGTTTTGTTCTTTGATGATATTTTGCTATATAGTGCCAACCTCATCTCTTATGTTGTGCACTTGAGATTTATGTTTGATATCCTCTAAGTTGAGTACTTATTCAACAATTTAAAGAAGTGCGTATTCTGTCAAAGTGAGGTAGTATTCTTCGGTTATGTTGTATTTAAAAGAGGTATTATAGTTGATGACGAGAAGGTTTGAGCTATTTTCGAATGGCTAAAGCCAAATAGTGTTGCCATAAGAAGGAGTTTCCATGGTATAGCTTCATTTTATCGAAGATTCATTTAGAACTTTAGTTCTATAGCTGCTCCACTAACCAAGTTAACTAGGAAGAACTTTAAATTCAAATGGTCTGAGAATGCTCAAAGGAGTTTTGATGAGATTAAGTCCAGGTTGACTTTTGCCTTAGTACACTTCTTACTCGACTTCGAGAAAGTTTTTGAACTAGAATGTGATGCATCTAGGGTCGGCATTGGGGTTGTTCTTATGTAAGAGCACCAACTAGTTACATACTTCAGTGAGAAACTTCGATGTACCATACTAAATTACTTAGTGTATGACAAGGAGTTTTATACCCTTGTCCGAGCACTTTAGAACTAGCAATATTACCTATTGCCAAGAGAGTTCGTCATCTATATAGATTATGAATCTCTTAAACATCTCAGAGGACAACAAAAACTTTCTCGACGCCATGCCAAGTGGGTCGAATACCTGGAAACTTTTTGTTATGTCATTAGATATAAGAAGGGGAATATTAACACTATGGCTAATGCCCTTTTTTATTGGCATGTTGTTATCACAACATTGTAGGCTAGAATACTTGGGTTCAGTGCCTTGCTAGATCAATTTGAGCATGATCCGTATTTTGGATCCTTAGTGGCCAAATGCAACATAAGAGGAGCAATGGATGGGTTCTATTTGAGCCAGGGGTTTTTGATAAAAGGTAAGCAAATTTGTATGCCAAGTGGGTCTCATAGGGAATTGTTTGTCTGAGAAGCCTATGTTGGAGGCTTAGCTGACCACATTGGTGAGAAGAGAATCGTTGAATTGCTAAGAGAACATTTATATTGGCTTGGGATGATGAACGATACGTATAAGGTTCTTGAGCGTTGCGAGGTGTACAAATATGCCAAGGGAAGAAAGGAGCCATATGGAGAGTACACATCTCTACTTACACTTGAACAATTATGGACCGACCTAAGCATAAATTTCATGCTTAGCTTACCCCCAACACTGTGGAGACATGATTCTTTTATGGTAGTGGTCGATTGGTTCAGTAAGATGAGCCACTTTATTCGCTACCATAGAACCAATGATACTCTATTTGTTGCTAACCTCTTCTTGCAGGAGATTATGTGGTTGGATGGAGTACCAAGGAGTACTAAGGAGTATTATGTTTGATCATGATTTGAAGTTCAAGAGCTTCTTTTGGAGAACCTTATGAAGAAGCATGGAAGAAGCTTAGCACTAAGCTTATGTTCAGTATTTCTTGCTACCTACAGACAGATGGTCAGACAAAAGTTGTAAATAGAATAGTAGGTAACCTCCTTCAAGCTACTGTTCTATTGTTGGAACTAATCTACATGATTGGGATCTATGTATGCTTATCATTGAGTTTGCTTACAACTGCTTCACTCATAGGTTAATAGGAAGGTTACCTTTTGAGGTTGTTTATGGACTTTACCCAAACTTATCCTTGGACATGGTTATCTACCTAACCTCTTAAGGGGGAAGTCAATTAGGCCTATAACGTAATGAGGAGTACCAAAACTTGCATAAGAAGGTTGCTGAGTAACTAGCTAAGACTATAGCCTAATAGGAGGAATAAGGAAGCTGAGGAAGGATGTGAGTCATTTACAACCCAGGAGACCTTGTCTAGATCTACCTCAGCAAGGAGCATTTTCTAGGGGAGAGGATGAGCAAGTTATCCCCCAGGTCAAATAGACCTTTTAAGATCCTTTGACATGTCAATGACAATACTTATGAGCTAGAGTTATCCAAAGGTTAAAGAGTATCTCCTACTTTCAACATCGCTGACTTGATGCCTTATTTGCTAAAAGAAGAAGAAGACCAAGATTTGAGGGCAAATCTTCAACAACCCTAGGGAACTAATGGCTTGTTGACCTTCAGACCCCTTATTCATACTGGTTTCCAAGGCTTATAGTCTCTCGCCAAAAGGATTATCTTTTGTCAGCCTATTAAGGACAAGCATTAATATGTAGAAAAAATATGGGCGAACTCTCTAAAGTCCCAACTCGGACATACTCTACTTTGCACAGACTCTTGCCCAATCACCAACTTGCCTTGTGCTGAGGTTGACTAGTCGAGTGCTGAGGCCGAGTTAACTACGCGTCAAGCCTTACTTTTCTAACCTATAGCATGACAACTGTCGAGGTCAACTTGCCAAGTACCCCACATGCCGAGCTCTACTCATTCAGCCTACTAAATAGTAGTAACCTTTATTTGTCTTAGAAACTCTAAGTACCATTCATCAGCAGCAATCGCAAATTCTATACAGCTTAGCCATTATGCCCCAAAATTCCTTGATACAAACCTATTGATAAGCTATCACCTATCTATTACTTTTTTGACACTTATACTATATTCCTTTTTGTCATTTGTCTTATTTACCTTTTTCATACATGCTAGGAATCTCTTTCTTCATTATCATTTATGTAATTTCCCATTTTAGCATTGTTGCCCTAAAGGACTTACGATAAATAGTCCTTTTATAGTAGTCGCATTCATCATATACCTTACACTTAATGAATATTTTTGTTTTTATGAGATATCTCTCTTCAAGTTC
Source organism: Lumnitzera littorea (assembly GCA_024138015.1). Lineage (NCBI taxonomy): Eukaryota > Viridiplantae > Streptophyta > Magnoliopsida > Myrtales > Combretaceae > Lumnitzera > Lumnitzera littorea. Next base: position 91,573,502 of record JAMXBB010000005.1, read on the forward strand.
ATTTTCCTCTATACTCTTATCTACTCTTACCTGGTAGCTCGAGATTAGTGACAAGTGAACCTTATTATAAGCTTGTGAGTCATATCAAACAAAGTGTTAAGTCGTGTGATGTTTGTTAGTATGTCATATCCTTCGAGTAGCTTCATGGAAGCTATTGTGTTTGTTAACCTTTCCATTATATTTTCTTCGATATTTCGAAGGACTTACTTAGTTACTATTCCCTATGGTAAGTCTTAATAATTATTGAGCTCCTCGGTACATTAGGTAAGGATTACTTGGAGCCAGACATGAAATGAGAATCATGATAAGAAATTATTGACTTTGTACTCCATGTAAGTGAATTATTTCCATGACATATACTTCCATCAATTGACGCATAGTTACTGTTTGTTTCATTGTTAGGAAGTACGCTGACTTAGTAAGTCTATTGACTACAACCCATATCATATCGTGTTATTTCCTTCTTCTAAGTAACCTACTTATAAAGTTCATCGTCGCATGCTCTCATTTCCATTTAGGTATGGGAGGAGGTGGTAGTAATCCACTTGGCTTTTAATGTTCCACTTTCACTTTCACTTTCTAACATGTCATACATTGTGATACACGTCGTGCTATATCTCCTTTCATACCACTACACTAAAACTTTCGTTTCAAATCCTTGTACATTTTGTTGTTCCCGGGATGTATGGAATATTTTGCATCATAAGCTTCCTTTAAAATCAACTTCTTAACTTCTGTGTCCTTTGGTACACATACCCTTTCTCTAAACCTCAATATTCCTTTATCATCAATCCCAAATTTAGGATGTTTTTCCATATTATTTTGGATCTTTTGTAGCTCTATATCCCCCTGTTGAGCCTCCTTTATGCTTTCATGGAGTGCAAATTGCATCTCTAAGCTTGCCAACATAGATATGCTTTCTTTGGTCAATAACTCCAGACCTAACTTCTCTATCTCCTCAATTAACTCTCATGTATTTGTAATTAACTTAGCAGCATTACCAAATTTTTTCCTACTCAAGGCATTCGCAATCATAGTCGCTTTTTCTAAGTAGTAGTGAATCTAAAGATTATAATCCTTTAACAACTTTGGCCATCTTCTTTGCCTTAAATTCAATTCCTTTTATGTTAAGATGTACTTGAGACTTTGTGATTGGTATACACCTTACACCTTTCACTATATAGATAGTGCCTTTAGATCTTTAAAATAAATATCACCATAACCAATTCCAAATCATGAGTTGAATAATTTCATTCATGTAGTATAGATTGTCTTGATGCATAAGCAATTACCTTATCATTCTGCATCAATATACATCCTAAACCATTTCTCAAGGTATCACAATAAATTGCATATTCCCCAGTTCCATCTAGTATTGTCGATATCGGGGCTGTTACTAATCTCTTCTTGAGTTCCTAGAAACTCTCTTTACACTTATCATTTCACTCGAATTTAACCCTTTTGTGTGTCAATTATGTTAAGGGCATAGTGATCTAAGAAAAATCTTATACAAACCTTATGTAATAACTAGCCATTCCTAAGAAATTTCTAACTTTCATCACCATAGTTGTTCTTGCCTAATCTGTTACTACTTTAACTTTTGCAGAGTCAATAGCTATTTCAACACTAGACACAATATGTTTAAAGAATCTTACTTGCTTAAACCAAAACTCACATTTCTTCAATTTCACATATAGTTGATTTTCTTTCAGAGTCTAGAGTACCTTCTTTAGATGCTCAGCATGCATTTCCTTATTTGTCGAGTATATTAGGATATCATCTATAAACAAAACCATAAATGCATATAATATTTTTTGAATATAAGATTCATCATATCAATGAAAGCAGTTGGAGCATTAGTAAGTTTAAATGGCATCATCAAAAGGTTGTAATGACATATCGCATTCTAAAAGCTGTTTTAGGTATATTCTCTTCTTTAATCTTCAACTGATGGTATCTTGATTACAAGTCTATCTTTGAGAATGCAGTAGCTCCCTTCAATTGATCGAACAAATCATTGATTTGAAGGAGTGGGTACTTATTTTTAATCGTTACTTTATTCAAGTCTTGATAATCTATACATAGCCTTAAACTTCCATCTTGCTTCTTAATGAAGAGTATAAGTACACCTCAAGATGATGTACTCGATTTAATAAATACTTTATTCAATAGCTCCTAGATTTGCTTCTTTAATTCTACCAATTCAGTTAGTGGAATATGATAGGGGGTTTTGGAAATTGGTGCAATTCTTAGGATAAGATCTATGGTAAATTCAATCTCCCTATCAAGTGGTAACCAAAGTAGATCTTTAAGAAAAACCTTTGGGATACTCACATACTATAGGTATGTCTAATATGGTATCCTTGGCTTATGTATCTAAACTGAAGTTAAGTAAGCTACGTTACCCTTAAATATCAATTTTTACACCTTATTAGCTGAAATTAACTAGGGAATTGGCTTACTCGAACTCCCTTTGAAATGAAACTCCTTTTCATTAAGCTACTTAAACACTACCGTATTCCCTTTACAGTCAACACTTGCTCTATACTTAGTCACTTAATCCATCCCCAATATTACATCAAATCCTTTATATCTAAAACAATCGACTCTATAAGCATCTTATGTAAACCCCGCGAATTTAGCTTTCTAAGTCTAGAAACAAACGTCTAAATTGTAGATAAATTCCCGAACTCAAAAGAGCCAGTGAGAATTAAAACCAATAAAAATCTCAATCCAAAACCTAAAGTGGATACGAAGAACCTTAAATCATCAATTGAATCCCTAACTACATACGAAGACCCTAAAACCTCGAATCTTATCAAAACCCTAAGATGACAATAAAAAATTTAATCGCGTAAGAATATATAAAACCCTAAATGTGTAAAAACATTAGAGATGGTGCCTTAAAGTAATAAGAACCCTAAAACCATAACTTTAAGGATATAAAAGCACTAATTCACCATGATATACCCTAAAACCCTAATTGATAATATAATGCTTATATTTTGCCAAATCATTAGTAAAAGGTTAGAGATGACCCTTAATCATGCATAAATATTTAGAATGCTTAAATGATCCCTTAGAAACTAAGATAATGAATCATAGATTACATTTATGTCTTAAGTATATGATTAGGATAGTCTCACTTAGAGTTAAGGGTATAGTTGGAGATTAGGTTAAATGTAGTAAACCTTAATACCCTAAATGACATTTTTCATCTTAATTACACTAAGTAGTTTACCAAATGATGTTTATAGGTTATAAATACTCAAAGTAAGATCTCATCATCTACTCTTACTAATCAATTCATCAAATATCTCATTTCTTCTCATTTCCTTCATTTTTCCCTTAATTTCCCTTAATTACTACATTATGTGTACAAAATTACATAAGCATAAGGAATGTTGACCAAGATAATGCATGTTGACCAAAGTCAAGATGTTGACCAAGTCAACACATGTTGACTAAAGTCAACACTTTGAAAAGTCAACAAAAGTGTCTTTTTCATTAAGAAAAAAATATCTTCTTCTCATGATTTCCTTTCTTTTCTTTTCCTTTTGCATTTCTTTTTCCTTCTTCTCTTAAATTGCCATCCATGCATCTCCCCTTGTAGACCCCACCATTCTCCTTCTTCCATAAGCAAAACAAATCAAAAGAAACAAAACAAAATTTGCCCTCCATTGTCGTGAGCTTTCCCCTTCCCTTTCACTTTCATTTCTTCATTTTTGCCTCCTTAAATCCAACACATCTAAAGGTATGTACTTAACTTACTTTATGTTAGTTTATGTTATTCATTAGTTAGTTAATTAGGTAGATTAGATAAGTAGTTAGGTGTTAGTGTTATCTTGAAGAAGAGGGAACAAAGTTCCCATCTTTAAGTGTAGAAATCTAGGAATTATGAAGAAGAAGAAAGGAAAACATGAATATGTGCTCAAAGAATGTGTACATGAGGTAAACCGAAATGAAGGGAAGCATAAGAAGCATGGTACATGAGTATTTTCCATGTACATAACCTAAATTAAAACAAAACCTAACCATACATACTTATACTACACTAATCACACACTTAAGAACATAAAAGAATGGAATTAGGAAGCTTTTCTTAAGGAAAATATTAGGCATACGAATTTTTGTATAAAAATACGTATATGACCGTATAGGTATGTGAGTAGGAATACATGTATAAATACGGTATAAGTATATGTATGTATAAGGTATATGTACATAAGTATAAGTATAAGGCATATGTACATAAGTATAAGTAAAGGACAAATGTACATAAGACATGTACATATGACATAAGCCTAAGGTAATGCTTATGTAATTAAATGATGAGGTGAGTGATGAGGTAAGCACATGATGACATAAGCAATGACATAAGCAATGACATAAGCAAATGATGATGTAAGCATGACATAAGCATGGATTATAAACCAAGAAAAGAAGAAGAGAGTAACATAATTAGGATCCTAAATTAGTAAACCCTAATACACTTTCTAAATTGGATCATACTTAATTAAGTACATGAATTAGTAATAGTAAAGTAAAATCCTCTAAGTATAAGGATTTAAGGGTTAATTAACTCATTAAGTATAAATAAAAGATATAAATATAAGTAATAAGAGCAATTAAGTTTTCATAGTTAAAATTTCTCTAAATTTAGTTCATATCGTAAAACACGGGTCTTAACGTCCAAAACAGACTTTTAGTTGACTAAGGAGTCTGAATTCTCAGAACACTTATAAGGTTTACCATTTTGATTTAGGCGTTCGATATTGAGTCTTGGAAACCTTAAAGGCTTGGAGAATGAGCAATAATCCAGGTGAGGGAATTCTGATGACCTGCTACTTGCTTGTGTGTGTTATTTGTATGATGTTTTGTTGTTTGCTATTGCTTGTATGTTTTAATGACTGTTCTGTTTGTATGCCATCATCTATGTGATCACCTTTTTGAGTTAATAAATATAAATGTCTGACCTAAATAACTGGTTTTACTCGTCGCATGTCTATGACTTGGTAAAGGTATGAATGGAGAGTGCTAGCCTTGCAAAAATCTTAAGAAAAGTATTTTTGGCAAAAGCTTTTCTAACCTTAAACAAATTTTTACATGATCGCTGTAAGGGGCTTGTGAAGCCATAAATAGTATTTTTAACGTTAAGGCAAAGCTAGCATGGGTTCTCCAATTGATAGCGAGAAGACTCGCTTTATTGTGCCTGAAAGGCCTTGGTTATATTTGGTTGCGAGAGGACTCGCATGTTTGTGCCCGAGGGGCCTTGGAGGGTGGATAGTCCTAATTCGGACTCCCCCTATTTGGATTGAAATTCTTTTCTCGGTTAGGGTAATAGTCGAGTTTTGCCTAGTGGGGTGGTGCCCCTAGGTAGCCTCTGCGGGTAAGCTGAGGTGCCCTGTGCGGGTAAGTACAGGGGATAATCGAAGTGTGGATGACGTAATTCTACACCTTCCATAGTTCCGGACTCCTATGGATGTGTTGCTTACATTCATCACGCTTGCATTCATTATGTATGTAGATAGCTTGCTTGCATGTGTGATAATAATGTGTGAAAACTTGCCTGACCGGTGGTGGTGAGGAATGAACTCACTGAGCTGTTTTATGCTCATTCCCCCTTAGTTTCTTTTGCAGGTTTACATACGATGGGATTGGGATATGTCTCGAGTGCTAAGTACGAGATGAAGATATGTACATTAGTGTTAGGATTAGTTGAGATTTTTTTTTTTTATAGGTAATACATAAAGACTCTTTGTAGTAAATATTCACATGTTAGAATTTAATATAATTTAATTCTACCTGCAGTTTTATAATGTTGGTAATCCTGTCTTATTATTTGGTAGGGGATACCGATTCTCTGCGGTTCTGAGGAACTGTGGGATATCGGATATCCATAGTTATTTATAATTATATATTATGTTATGTTATAATAAATTAATTACTTGAAAATCATTAATCTTAGTGATTTATTATTTAGAGTCTTGCAATCTCTGACTTGCAAGACGGTTTTCATATCATGGGTGCACACATGTTATGGAAATTTTAGGTAATCCTACTAGGCCCTCTTTAGGGTCCTGACATCTTATATGTATCTACATAAACATTTCCATCTTTTAATTTATATTGTACGACTTATTCTCCTCCAAAAGGAGTTGTAACTATTAGTTCATATGTTAAGGTCCTTATTAGGAGTTTGTTTCTATTAACCTACTCTTTCGAAATGTACGAGTGAGTTACTCTAGTATCGAATAAAGTATGGGCATAACATTCCCCTACGCGTACCATTCCTAAAACAATTAATTATAATTATATCACTATATTTAAGTACTTCTTATATGTCAACTATCAGCTATCATTTCTACAAACATTTTAAATTATCAAGTTTGGAGATCATATGTGCTATGACCTATCCATCCTAAGCTTCTTCTTGCTAGAGTGAATATATACCTTTCCTTAAATCCTAGGTCTAGGTCCTTCCCTGTTAGATTAGTTATTTCTATTCATAAGTCATAGTCTTCTAGCTTGGTTTTGCTCTTAGATCGGTTCTTCCTATTGCCATCCCTCATACTGTTGAGCATTACACCCTCGTTGATGGCATTGGTAGCAGTATATGGCCCTAGGATCAAGGTTTTGGCATTGCTTAGCTAGATGCCTGGCTTCCCTGCAATTATAGCACTTCCCTTGCAATTTAGGGCATTCCTAAGCTTAATGCTTGCCATTGCATTTCTAGCAAGGTTATATCTTTGAAGAAGGCCTTTTATTTCTCTTTGTAGGTTGAGTAGGCTTGTTCCATTTAACTAAGCTACTTCTGCTTCTAGAGATAACATCTAATTTCCTTTTCTTACTCTTAATCTCATATGTAGCCCATCAAAATCATGAGCTTGTTCAATTAGATGAGTTTCCTTAACAATATTTACATATCTCACCAACTTGGTCCTCTTTAACTTTGCTTGATAGTAAAGATTAAGCCTAGTCTTGAACCGCTTAATTTTAGTAACCTTATTATTTTGCATGGCTTCAAGAGACAGCTTTAGTAACTTATCGAATTCTCTCTCATATCCTTCAATTGTCTTACCTTACTAACTTACTTTATAGTTTTTCTCACACATTTGCTCCCTCACACACTTAGAGAAATATTGTTCTAAAATGGTATCCTTAAATGTAGCCCAACTAGTATAATTCACTTCTTGCCTTTCCACCAATTATTTGCATCTCCATCTAATAAAATAACAGCTATCCTAACTTTCTTATCCCAACTACTAGAGGATCGGTGCTCTTCCCATCAAATGGTTTCACTATTTGTGGAAGTCAAACTAACTTGTCTCTACCTCCCAAACTCCTGCCAATTTAGTTGCAAATTGTTGTGCCATTTCCACCAATTATTGTAGTTGAACGGGATTAGGTTAAGGTTATTATGGTGGTTCCTCTTTTTGATCCTCTTGTACTCGATTCATTACAGGTCTTCTACATCCCTTCGAATCATTTTTTTTTTTGAACAAATACCATACGAAGCTCTTTCAATAAGTACTACCATTCACTGAGTAACCAAGTGATCAATTGAGAACTGAATTTGGTAATTAAACAAAAGCATCTAGAAAGGACTCGACCTTACTAACCAATTGATACCATTCTTATCAATTGATTGGAAGCAAAAATTAAGGCCTAGGGTTTATCAAAACCAAAACCCTAATCCAAAACGCAATGTTTCATAAAACATGAAAACAATGCTAGCCCAATACATGTCTATCGATTAACCAGTAGGTCCTCTTATCAATTGATTGATAACCTAATTTAAAAATAGTTGCATTTCCTGCATAAGTTGTGAGCTACAATCAAGATTTATTTAGGATCTAGCATAGTTTTGTGAGCTCCTTCTTGTGTTTTATGTTTACATGGTAATTAAACTATGACACTTTACTGCTTAGCTACCCTTACGTCTTACACGTACCTAAAGGTTATGGTCTCTAACTAATGGTTTGATACCACCTAAACAATGTCACATCTCAACTTGGCATAGAATGTATCATTTCAAGCACAGACATGCTTGACTAAAAAAAGATAACTTCATTTATATGACTAAAGGATGCTACATTAGATTTCAACTTAAGCTTAGTTTACAACTTATAAGTAATCTTTAATATTTACATCTACAAAACATGAACCTTTTTTTTTTTTCCATCTTCATAGTAGTAAACTTCTAACGTAGTGTAGATTCCTTCCAAAAGACTCTAACTTTGACTAACGCTCTCAAAATGTATCCCCTTGGTGTTGGGCCCCTCCAAGTTCCTGCTTAACCTAAAGATAAAACACCTTATTATCTAAGCTTCTGAAGCTAAGTGAGAGTGGAATGCAAATAACACAATATAGGCAAAAAGCTAAATGATATAGCACATACACAGGCATCAATTGGTTTTTATTCATTAAATAACCAAGCCAAGTATCTCATGCTAGTAATGCAATATGCTATGCACATGCTAGTAATGCACCGGTACCGATATCATGAGCTTACCTAGCTTACACTTCCGGTTAGTTGGCACATACGGGTATTTAAATGCAATGTCTAGGAACCTAGAGACAACAAGGAGTGGTCTGGGAGTAAGACCCCCAACCCTAGTGCTACTAATTTAGATTACAAAGAGTAGTTGAGTTGCTCAAGTAATATAAGTCTATGCGCTTTCAAAACTAAGTTTATAAAACCAATGTTTTCTTGATTATCGAAAACTTCTTATTTTGAAAATCCTGACTTGTAGGTCTCTTTTAGTACCGTACTGTGTTGTGCTATGCTATGTTTGCAACAACAACCAAGTATATTATTTGCCACATCTAACTTTAAGTTTTACTCAGTTTAGATATCTAAGTCTAGTTTTGGTTCTCCCTTTAGTGAAATCTATTATCTTACTTAGGGTTCACTTAGGTGAATACCTAAAAGATAGTGTTAGTTCCCATTTTCCTCTCTGAGTTTACATAACATTCAACGAGCACTACATCAACAATAACAATACATCACTACAGTCTAACCAAGATTCATAATCGTATTCAATCAACACATACATCAACCAGCATACGGTGTTGTGAGTAGATATAAATTTGCTCCAAGTATAGGTTAGATCCACTTACTTGGTTTTAGCAATGATCTCAAGTCTATGTGTAGAGACCTCATTTCCCTTCAGTTATATCACTTAAGAGATATGCACACAACACCATAGTAAAAAATAGATCAAATATGAGCTTATGTTATAGCTAGGGTTTAAGGTTTGAGGTTTGTATTTAAGATAGTATTCGTCTCATTTTAGCCATCCTCTAATCTATCCTCCGATTTATCCTTTGAGCTATCCTTTGAATCGAGCTAGTTCTAAAACTGTTAAATGAATGTTAACCACATATATCCTCAGTCCCTATTAGTCAAGAAACTCAGTCATACATTTTGATTTAGTCCTAAACCTCACTTATATAGATATTACTAACCATATCCTTTTAGATTACCCTTGTTTGTCTTTTGATTATACCAAACTATTATGTTACTTATAGAACTACTATTATTACTACTCATATTAAATTCATATAAGTAAAAGGTAATATATCAAAATGATGCTATCTAGTATTACTTTTACAATAGTAGCATTATTACAAATTACCTAATTACCATATTACTCAAAATATAAGTATATAAAGAAAAATTACCTAATAACTATTATACACAACCAACTAATTTGATGAAAAATACCTTGGACTCACAAAATTATATACTTTAAGTTTTGATCATAAGGAATATTAAATTAATAGGTTTTTTGAATTTGTTATTTTAGGCCTAAATTCACTAAAAAATGTCATAAAATAAGTAAATACTCATTTTTAACCTTAAGAATAGAAATGAACACTTATATTAACACCATCATCTAATAGAATTTCTTACATACGGATTTTATTAAAAAATTTTCTTAAAAACCCTTTATTTTCTTTAATCAAGAAATTTGCCAATTTAATCAAAATAAATTATAATAAATAGTAAATATAGAAATTTTACAAAATTCTTAATACTACAATTTAATACATAATATAAGTATGTTACACAAAATTTTTTAGCTTGAAGCAACATTATGTGATATTTTGAAAATCTAATTTAAAATTCGTAATAGCAGAACATTCTCTTAAGCAAGTACTATAAATCATCAATATTTCAATAAAGTAAAATTACTAAATTAAAGTACATGTAAAATAACTCCAGGAAACATTTTTTAAAATAATTTTCTAGATTATTTTGTTATTTTAAATAAATAAATGAAAATTGGGTGCAAATTTTAGACTCACGAGTGTATAGCCATCTGACCACCCTCCGGCTACTTAGGTATATTGACCTATCTTCTCTAACTACCAAAAGCTTAAGTCTTAAGTCATACCTTGTCAAGTTGCCCATAGCAATAGGAACCCTATTTTCCCTTATTTTTCTTTATATTTTGCTCTTTTATGTTAAATCCCTAAACTTAATGTATTTGAGAGTGTTTTGTTATTTTCATTGGTCAAATGACTAATATTTCATCCTACATCAGTTTATATAGAAGTCTGGATAGTAGGGTTTTTATTTTATATTTTTTCCTCTTTTTCAAGTGTTCTTTTGAAGTTTAGTCACTACATTCCCTTGTTGATTAAGCTAATCCCCCTTATGGACAACTCTTGCTAGTGAAATCTAAGCTCCCAACCTGATTGCTACACCTCAATCCAGATGTTACAGGTTGTTATATATATATATATTTATAATTTTTAGTGCATATATGGTATACATATGATTTATATTGTATGATTATATAATTACACTATGTGCTATTTGACTCTAAATCTCAAAGGGCTTATTACATTCTAAAGCTCAAATTTTGAGTTCCTAATAATTATGGAACAATTTTGATAAAAATATACTTTATTGAAATTGAATATTCTATATTCTTTATTTTGAGAAATTAATTTAACTAAGACTTTTTTTTCCTAACTTTTATAATCCCATATTGAAATTTGACTCAATTTGGATAAGATTTTCTTAAAGCCCTAAATCATACTAGTAGTCCTAGGTTGTATCGATATTGAGTAGCTAAGGTCTTATGGGTTTGAATGATTTCTTGTTTTCTTTGTCTTTTTATTTTGTAAAGCTTAGAGTTACCTTATTTTAAATTGTAATAACTTTCTAGGTATGGACTTTTGCTAATCTTTGCGACATTCATGATTTAAACCGAGTTTGAAGAGCTAAAATTTCAACATAAAAAAATTTTATTTCATATAAACATGCTTTTAAAAGAATTTTAGTATGGTTGCAACATAATAGATCCAATATATGGCCTAAAGTGCAATAACATACATGTGTAGTTCATTCCTTCTAGGGTAGAACTAAGATATACTCCATCTTCCTCAATTAAACCCATTATTGCCTAATTTTTGTACTCAACATTAAGTTCCGTTTTTCTTCAAGGAAACACAATAAACAAACTTGTATTAGCAAGATGCTTATGTTACATTTGGTATATGGGAACGGAATCACAGTTTTAGATTTTATTCCCTTTTCCCATGTTTGGAAGTACATTTAGAAGGCATTGAATCGATAATTCTAATTTCAAGAGGAAATTCAATTTTGTAGAAAGGGAAATCATTATTCCATTCCTCCTTCATTAATTAGGATTAATTAAAATTATTTATTTAACCTTCAAACAATTACGACATGTAATAATTAAAAATGTTTTTTTATAAATAATACTATTTTTGCATTTAATATCATTTCATTCTATTCCATTTGGTAGACATTTCCAAACACAAAAAATGATTTCTCATATCGGCTCTTATTTTGTTTCATTTCATTTTGAACCATTCATTCACACCAAACGTGATATTAAAGTACTATTAAGGTATAATTTAGGGTTTAAGAAAGGCTTTTAAATTTAAATTTCTAGCACTTTGAAAGTACAAAAATAAAAAAAAAAAGAGGAAGGAAGAGGAGGCACCTACGATTGAGGATTGCTGCATAGTGTAGTTTCTATAAAGATGTGTGTGTCATAAAACATAGGTAGATTTGTAGGGCCTCAATTTTTCACATATATTAAGTACAAAGCCTTGATTAGGCCTTAGGCTTAAACCTACTTTAAACTTTCATTTAACTTGATCATACTTTAAAACATTGTTTAAGCTTCCTAGACTTGAACTTTGACCTCTTATGAAATCTGATGTAGAAGTAAAATGGTTATTTTAAAAAATTTGACCCTAAAATTTGAAGTTCCTTCTTGAATGGCCTTTAGTAATTCCCCATTTTTTGAATTAAATGATTTAATGATTTTGAAGTATTTCAATTATGGATATCAACTCCTTACTTTAAGAGAGTAATGATTTCAATCTTTGTCCATCATTAGCCTCATAAACTCCATATTATGCCCAACAAACATACTATTTATAATCTTAAACAAGACATGTTTAACGTGATAAAAGAGTTGGCATTTTATACATAGCTTAATATGTCATTTATGCTTGTTTACAAAAAGATGGATTAAGGACATTAAACATGTGATATCTTTTATTTGTGAGTTGTTTTGAATGCAATGACTCAACTTTGGAGACAACTTTTATAACTTAAATATCTTTCCTTCGTTTTAGCAAGGACAAACTTAGTTAGAGGTCTGCAAGTGAGTTAAATGAGTTGACGTGGCTTGGCCCACTTTAGCTTACAGGTTAAATGGGTTAAATTCATTTGGTTTATTTTTTAAACGGGTCAAAAAATCTTGATCATAACTCGTTTAAAGAGTAAGTTAAGTAGGATAGCCCATGTTGGCTTGCTTTTTAAGCTAGCCAAAAAACCTTAGCCTAAACCTGTTTAAAAAGTGGGTTCAATGAGCTAAACTACTGGCTAAAACTTATTTATGCACCTTTAACCTTCGTCATATAATGTATTGGTCAAAATATCCGTATCCCCTTCTCAATGGTTATATGACTATTGACAATTTTAGATCATAAGATATTATAAATTTCCCACTAATAATATATCTTTATTATTATTCCTCATATGTTCACATTTATATGTGGAAGTTTTGTATGACCCACTAACTTGCTTAAGTAAATACAAGGATATAAACCCAAATCCTAGTTTCTTAAGGACCTAAGACAAATTCAATTGCCAACATTATAGCCCCAAAATATGAGAATTGACTATAAATATCGATCCATTTATAAAATTAGGGTATATAAAGTTGACAATGGGAGAAAGTACAAAAACTAATAGCAAAAATTAGATTAGTAAAAGATGAAAACGTAGGGTACTATAAGAAATTAACTAAACAATTACCTAGGAAAGAAAGTTAAAATTGATGCTATAATCCTATCAATATAATAAGCTATAGAAAGTATAAATTGTTAATAAGTAATAAAAGGATTAGTTATTATAAGATAAAAGTTAAGACATTAATTATAAAGCATCTATCAAGGATTGAAAGTAAGAAAAAGACCAATTTACCCCTAGAAGTAAAAGTAGGTAGTAAAAAGTATAAATATAATAATAAATAGTAAACTAGTAAAAAATTAAGGTAACTAAATAATAAATAAGAGTAAAAAGCATGATAATGACTCATGCTTTTTACATATAAGACATCATCATAACATGTCCCCAAATGAAAATAAAGAATATGTTTATAAAAGTAAATTAAATAATTAAATAAAGGGGTAGAATACTAAAATATGATAAAAGTACCATATAAAACATCGTGAAATACTCAAGAAATATCAAATCAACTCTACAAATGTCAAGAAACTAATGACATGTCATAAAAGCATCCAACAACTTGTAAGGAAGGTAAACAAATATTTATAAAATTTGGAAATATCATAAAATTAATAAAATATGATGATAACTTCTTCAGGAAATTACCAAAAATTATACAAGTGGTGAAAAATATTGAAAATTTAATTGGACATATGTCTTAGAGCTAGGAATATGAGGCAATTTTTCTATGAATTTACACTTACTAGAAAATTATTAAAATATTAGATAACTTATTCAAAAATTCACCAAAATTTGTACGCTTATAAAAAAATTTTGAAACTTTAATGGGAGACGTACAAAAATATAGGGAATATGTGTTGAATTTTCCATAATTTTTAGATATGTGTACAATTTAAGACTAATTCTTGAAGACTATAAATACTCATCTCCTAACTTCAAAACTCCACACCATTCAAACCGTGCCTCTAAAATTTAGGGGCAAATTTATGAAGCTCCTGTATATTTCTCCTAAGAGGTTAAATAAGGCTGGTGGGGCGTTGTTTAGATAGTGGTTTTAGCCATTTTAGTGGTTTTACCTTCAATAATTTTGGAGTTTTCAAATTCATGTTATTTCAATGAGTCCTTCTATCTATAAGTACTCTATAATCATATTTTTTTTATAATTTTTCTAGAATTAATTTTGCAAGTTTGGTATTTTTTATAAGATTGCCAAATTTTTACTCGTTTTGTTAAAAAATGTCTATTTTAAACAAAAATTACAAAGCCCTAGCTATTAACTGCCTAATATTCCTGAACCTTTTCTCATTCTTTCCTATATCTAATATGACATTTTGGTTCCATCCTTGAAAATTATTAAATTATTTTCTTGGTATTTTGGCCTAATTTTCACTTAAAAGATTGAACACACGATAAAACATATAATATATAAATACTCCTAAATAAAAGCTATTACTAATTATCACATATTTTAAAGTTTTTCTATAACCTTATTTCACCATTTACAAGAGGTATACAATAATAATAATAATATCTTATCTTAGTTTGTTTACACTAATGATCTTAAAACTACGTTCTAAAATCATATTATATATATATATATATATGTAGTAATTATACTTTTTTATAAAGGTTAAAATATCTTTTGGTGAATATTTATTATTACTTCTTTTATAAGTGTATATTAAAATAATATGATTTATAAAATAATCATAAGTAAAAGTTTACTAATTTATTAACACCATGGCATAATATAACTAAACTCTAAAATATAACTGATAATGAACTTTTTCTAGGATTTCAACATGGCTTTTAAGAGGGTATTAGACAACTACAAACCAAGTCACTTGCTTCACAACAGTTTTTATTGTGTTAACAAGAGGTAGTGAGTTATTATATTGCATGTGCTTGTAATAAGCTATTTGTGCATATGCCGCGGATATGGATGTAAGGTTTGTGGCTAATGGTTTGTGCTGCTTGTCTTGCATATTTAATACTCTAATGTAGTATTGATTCACTGTTTGATCACCTAATTAACTTAACTAATGTAATATCTGACCTTAAAATTGGTACATACATTGCATTTCTGCATTTTGCACTTTTCCCATTGACATTACCTATACAACAAGGAAATAGTGAGGTTTCCTTCTTTTCAATCTTGCAAAACTAAATAACAAGAAAAGAGGTCGTTGTTCAAGTTCGAAAAGTATTGATGATAGTTTGAAATGGATATAGAGAGGACAATGAGCATGTCCATTGCACATTTATGGATTGATGGGAAATCGGTCTCATGAAGCGTTCAGTTGTGGTGTAGTAAAACTCCTCGAAAACTAAACTTATGTAAGGGTAATTTCTCTAGTCTCACAACGTACCGGTCAATGTTGTGCAAATGACACTTTTGCTATTGCATTCATTACATTCTAAAAGGACTTGGTTGCCTTGCTTATTTATGTATAACACTTATTCTTTACCATTTACTGAGCACTTGGTTTCATTTATACCTCTATAGCTATTCTTTTGCAAGTTAACTCTACTAAAGTTTGGGATGGAAACATTGAGTGAAGTTTCATCAACAGAGGTTGACAAACCACTTTGCTAGGTAATTACAATAGGGACTTTAAGATAAAGGAGGCATTGTTCTTTAAGGTTATTGGTAGGCATGCTTTGCTTCTACTAAATACTACTAGCTTAAACATAAATCCTTGTATATATCAATGGTATAATGATAGTTAAAAGCCTTATGCTATCATTAACCATTGATATGCATGGTAAAACTGTTACAATATTGGCACTTAGGGTATGCCAAGTTTAGTGTGTATACACACACACATACACACATAAGTGTATATCTATATGTACTTATTTTTAATAATAGATATATAAATTATCTTGGTATATTATGCAACAATTACAAGAGAGACTTTTTTCATTATAAATTGATAATTAATTCACTTTTCCTTATGTAATTCTTAAGGTAACAAGACACAACTTAGAAATATCTTAAAATAATAAAAAAAAGGAGATGGCTTACATTAGCTGTATGTTTGATTGATTTCATAAGATATGGTAGAAGAGTTATCATAAGATTTATAATATTGTACTATGAGAAGTTGCAATTTCTTCGTGGAACCAAATGAATGGCTATTCATTAATCTTTTCTAGCATAGTTCATTATATAATCATAATATTTTAGTTCGATAATTAAGCTATAGATTGAGGTAAGCTATCGATAGGTTTGATTTGTAGAATTTAGAAAAACTACATATTTAGTCCTTAATGTTTGGCTCTTTTTCTTATTGAGTACTAAATCTTTGTTTCCTTTTTTTTTTTTTTTTTCATTGCAGTCCTTAATATGTACAAATGTTACAAACATGGACTTTTTTGAACACCATTACATTTAACATGTTGGTAGCCTTTAATTTGTCCATGTAATTAATTTAAACAAATAATATAATATTGGTAAATTTACTTATTAGAAATTTCAAAAATTTGGAAAAAAAATGCAGAAAATTAGGGAAAAAATTAAATAAATGTAAAAAAAAAAAGCCGTTTTTGCCATCTAAGCATAAGGTTGGCTAACGATTACTTAAGGGAAGGTGCACAACCCTTCATAAGTAGCTACGGGCGATCTTTGCCCTTTAGGTTGGTTAGAATGGCCTCAAAATGACAAGTAGATTGCAATTCACTTAAAAAAGTAGGTCGTTTGACCTACCTGTGACCATGAGTGGTTGTCCACTAACTTAGAGGTGGTTGCATGACCCTTGTTAGTGGTGGGTGACTACCATGGCCTTCAACCTGATTTCAACCTCATTTCAAATTTGATGATCATAGGTAGCTGCCTAATACTATGGATCATGAAGGGATTGAGATGAGTCTTGTAAAACCTAAAATCCCATGAAAACCTTATAATGTTTTACTTTTTATTCCCAAAATCTGCTCTTATAGGATCAAAGACCCTATAAGGGAAGGTTTTTATAAAGTTTAGATGACTACTAAGGATAGATTTTTCAGGTTCAAACGAAATAAAGGAGAAAATATAGTAAAAAGAGGTTAGGTAGGGTTAAGGTTACACATTAACTTATACACAAATGAGATAGGAATCGGGCTATTGGGCCTTTAACTTGTAGTCGAGCCCGAGGACTAGAAGGATTGGCAAGGTGAATCTTCTTATTCCAGCCGACTCTTATCGAAGTTGAGTATCTCTTTGCCGATTTACTCTACATCACTAGCTGTATGACTGACCACTTCTTGGAGGCTTTGTGTCGAATTGTTGAATGCTGAAACATTTGCCAAACCCTGCTCACTTACTTACTTATACTTGAGTTGACCATTAGCTTTGCGTCACTCTTATCGAGAAGCCAAGAGAATTACCTAGACTAATCCTTAGTCACTCCTACTCGAATAAGCAATCTGATCATACTCTTTTGTTTGTATCCTCCAATGGCATCACTAATGTATCTTTGCTACGGGTATAAGACTACGTGTAGAATTTGCTACACTAATCATTGCTTTTTCTTGAATATTTATTTTTATCCTTTTGTATTCTTGTACATTACTTTTTTAGGACAATACCTTTTTTGTCTTTTCCTTTTTAGGTAAGTTACCCTAACTTATTAGGTATAAATACCCCTTATACTTGTAACAACTAGAGAATTAACACCAATACATTGAATATTCTTCCTTTTATAAACATTATTTGTTTACTCTTATTTCACTCTTATCCTAACCCTTAAATAAGGTTAGGTGGTGAGTAACCTAATTGGATCATTTCGTCTGTCATATCGAGCTGTGCCGTGAGTTGTCAGAAGTTCTACTAGTGTATTATATCCTTTAGAGTTGTTCATAGGTTTCACTTACTCTTTTATTCATCTTTTGTCCCTTTTACACGTTCCCCCATCACCATTTTAAGCTTTCGACAAGCTTAGACTCATCCTTATGATCAGCCTTATCTGTCTTTGGTTCAATTTTGCATCATCTTAGTATTAGAGAAGAGGTTTCATTTGGATTGTAGTAGTTTGTTTCGTAGTTCTACCTATACTCTATTTTGTGCGTGTGAAACAGAGCAAGTTACCGTATTCATTTAGTTGCTATGTTTTTGTCGGTTGTTAAGCTTCTAGTTTGGAGGAAGTGTGTTGTGTGATTTAGAGAGGAATAATGATCGATCTAAGTGTTAACGTTAGTACTAGGGGTGACAACAATAATGTAGTCCATCATGGTCGACAATCTTAGAGTTCTCTTAGAAGTATTGATGACAAACTTGATGAGGTGGTTAACCTCTTGGTGGATTTAACCTGAGCTATTCATGTATTGACTTATCAACTTGCTGAAGCTATGCATAATACCCCACAAGCTGCCTAACTTGCAAGAGGTCAGAATCTAGCTCGACAAGGTCGAGGTGGAGGAGTATGCAGATGAGTAAGGAGAAGGACTGACTTAGGAGACATGAGAGAAGAGGATGAGGAAGAGTATTATGAATAAGAAGAGCAAGCTTGAGCACCCAAAACATCTAACCATGTAAAGCTTCGGATTCTGAGCTTTAATGGGTCTAAAAATATGGATGAATACTTGGATTGGGAGGAGAAGGTAGAACGTGTTTTTGACTGTTACCAATATGAGGATTACGAGAAAGTGAGAACTACTACTGCTAAGTTCTTCGGATAAACCATCATATGGTGGAAGAATTTCCAGGCTATGAGGAGACAGCCTGAGATGAAGAGAATACTCAGAAATAGATTTGTGTTGGATACTTATCTACAAGACACTTTTTCTTGGCTTCACGAGTTGAGACAAGAATGCTGAACTGTTGACAAGTACGTCTAAGCATTCCAAATGCTTATGATTCACTGTGAAGTGGAAGAACCACTAGCATGAATAGTCTTTAGGTTCCTTACTGGATTAAGGAGTGACATCCGAGACATTGTGCAACTCCAACGACTTACCATAATGGATGAGGTCATACGAATTGCACAATAAGTAGAAAGGCAAAGAAGGAGCTCAATGCCGACTCAACCATCAACTAACTGACTTGTTCAGTTAAGTCAACCTATTTAGGGAAGCTACCGAAGTTAGCCAAGTACTGAGCTGATCCAATGAGTAGATTTCAGGACTAACTAAAAGGGTTAAATAGAAGGTAACGTATCGACAAGAACATATGAAATGGGGTAATGATTTGGTAAGAAGACAAGTCAGATTAAGTACTTTAAGTGCCAAGGGTTCATACATGTGGTTGCCTAGTGCTTGAACCAAAGGACTATGGTCATTAAAGGAGATGCCTCAAAGCTGGAAGTGGAAAGTACTGATGAGGAACTTAAGGAGAAAGAGAGAATTGCTGAGAAAGAAGTTCCTTAGGAAAATGAACTCATTGACGATGATGTGTTTGCCGATGACTTGAATTAGTTGATCTTGGTTGTTTGGTGTGCAATGAACTTGGAACTCTCACGTGAGGAGGAGTCGAGAGAGAACTTGTTTCATACCAACTGTAGGGTGAATGATCAAGTATGTGCACTAATTGTGGATAGTGGAAGTTGCACCAATGTGGCATTAGATGATCTGATCATGAGGCTAAAGTTGTTGACTATGGCACATCCGAAGCTATACAACTTGTACCGGTTGAGTGAGAAGGGAGCACGACATGTCACTCGGCAAGTACTACTATCGATTATTATCGGAAATAACTTTGACGAGATTCTCTGCTGCGTATTGCCTATGTATGTTTCCCATGTGTTGCTTGGTAGACTATGGCTATTTGATAGAAGAGTTATCCATGATGGATATAGCAACACATGTGTTTGAGAAGGATGGTCGGAAGATTACACCGAACCTAATGTTGTTGAGTGAAGCTAACAAACTGTAGGCAAAACTTGCTCGCGAATTGAAGTAGACTCTAATGATGAGTAGAGCTGAGCTTCGAGAGGCCATTAAAGATGACGTGCCAACCTTCATGTTGGTCAAACATCTATTGGAGTTGAAAGAGTAGGGTAGATTACCCTTTGAAGTAAGAAAGTTACTAGATGAGTATGTTGATCGGTTCCTTGAATAATTGCCCAAAGGGCTACCCCCTGTTTGAGGCATAGAACATTGCATTGACTTAATACCCTGCGTCGCCCTACAGAATAAGTTAGCTTATTAGATGAGTCCTAAATAGGCTTCAGAGCTCCAACGATAAGTCAATGAACTGTTGGAGAGAGAGTATGTTAGGGAAAGTCTTAGCTCTTGTATTGTTCCAGTGCTACTACTGCTGAAAAAGGATGGTACTTGGCGGATGTGTGTTGATAACTGAATAGTGAAAAAGATAACAATCAAATACAGGTATCCTATCCTTAAGTTGGAAGACATGCTGGATGAATTAAGTGGACCTAAGATCTTTAGCAAGATTAATTTGAAGTTTGACTACCATCAAATTCGCATGAGGCCGGGAGATGAGTAGAAGATTGTGTTCAAAACTTCACATGGACTCTATGAGTTGATGGTCATGCCATTTGGCTCATCAAATGCCCCGAGCACTTTCATGAAATTGATGAACTACATGTTGAGACATCTAATAGAGAAGTGTGTCATGGTGTACTTTGATGATATTTTAGTATATAGTACTAACAGACCGAGTCACTATGAACATCTTTGAGCTGTATTAAATGTCCTCCATTCCAAGAGATTATTTGAAAATCTTCAAAATTGTTGCTTTTACCAAGAGGAAGTGGTATTCTTAGGTTATGTAGTAAGTGGAGGAGGTTTCCGAGTAGATGACGAGAAGATCTAAGCAATCGTCAAGTGGCCAACTTTAACTACCTATGCCGAGGTGAGAAGTTTCCATGGACTAGATTCCTTCTATAGAAGATTTATAAGGAATTTCAACTTCTTTGTCGCACCCCTTATTGAGTTGACGAAGAAGAACACCAACTTTAGATGAGGAGAAAAGGAGGAGAGAAGTTTTGCCGAGGTAAAGGAGAGGTTGACCTTCGCCCCTATACTATTTTTACTTGACTTCGAGAAAATATTTGACATGGAATGTAACGTGTCAGGCATTGGAATAGGTGCTTTCTTAATGCAGGAATGCTAGCCAATTGCCTACTATAGTGAAAAGCTCAGGGGACCTCAACTAAACTACTTAGTGTATGACAAAGAACTCTTGGCGTTGATCTGGGCACTGATATGAGTATTGCAAGTATGACAGTATTATGTACTGCTGAGAGAATTTGTCATATATACTAACCATGAGTCTCTAAGGTATCTCTAAAGTTAGACGAAGTTGTCGAAGTGGCAGGCAAGATGGGTCGAATTCCTCGAAGGGTTTAATTTTGTAATAAAATACAAATAAGAAAAGAGGAACGTGGTTGTTGATGCTCTTTCGAGAAGACATGTACTCCTGACAGAGTTGCATACTAGGTTATTTGGGTTTGTAAGCATTAAGGAACAGTACTTTGGAGATCCATACTTTAGACCCATACTTGCATGTTGTGTTAATGAAAGGATAGTAGACAAGTATTATATGGAGGAGGGATACATGTTGTGAGGAGGGAAATTGTGCGTGCTAACCTGTTCATTAAGGGAATTACTGATTAAGGAAGCCTATAATGGAGGACTCTTTGGAAATTTTGGAGAAAGAAGAACATATGAACTGTTGAATGGGCATTTCTTCTGGCTGAGAATGAGGCGAGATGTACATTGAGTCGTTGAAGGCTGTACCGTATGTAAGAGAGCTAAATGTTGAGCTGAGCGTGTGAAAGCAATGCCTTTGCCTATTTCGACGAAACCATGGACTGAGTTGAGCATAGACTTTGTTTTTAGGTTACCACAAATTGCCTGAGGCAAAGATTTTGTAATGGTTGTTATAGATAGGTTCAGTATGATGGCATACTTTGTGCCCTACTCTAAAACTAATGATGCTTCAGCTATTGCTTCTCTTTTCTTACAGGAAATCGTTAGGTTATATGGCATGCCAATAAGTGTAGTATCCGATAGAGATCTAAAGTTCTTGAGTTATTTCTAGAGGACTCTATGGCAATGAATGTGATGCTCTGGCTATTGTTTCTCTTTTCTTGTAGGAAATCGTTAGGTTGTGTGGTGTGCCAATGAGTGCAGTATCTAATAGAGATCTAAAGTTTTTGAGTCATTTCTAGAAGACTCTATGGCGATGGATGGGGACTAAACTGCTATTTAGTACCTCCTATCACCCCTAAAAAGATGGCCAAATAGAGGTAGTCAATCATACTTTTGGATTGCTACTTCGAGCTATAGTGGAAGAACTTAACTGATTGGGACATTTACTTCTCAATGGTCGAATTTTCCTACAACCAAACTGTACATGACACTATTAAGCAGACCCCCTTTGAGGTTTTCTATGGTTTTAATCTTGAATTGCCCTTTGATCATATGCTTGTGCTTGTTTCTCAGTAAGAAGACCTTGACGCGAGAGCCCGAGCACAATCCTTTCAATACATCTACAACAAAGTTACTCGATAAATCGACCAAGCCGCTAGAAAAATGTGAGAGAAGGTTAGGGATAGAACAGTTAAATAATTTTAGCCAGGAGACTTGGTGTGGCTGCACTTGAGCAAAGAAAGGTTTCCAAGTAAGAGGAGGAGCAAGCTATCTACAAAAGCTGAAAGACCTTTTAGAATACTTCAAAAGATTAATGACAATGCCTATAGGTTGGAGATACTTAAAGATTATGGGATTTCTGACACCTTCAACATTACTGACCTCAGTCCATATCAACCTAACAGAGAGTTAATCAAAGACCACTCAGATTTGATTCCATATCTAAATCAACTCAGAAGGAATGATATGAATCAAGTTACTGGGCTTTTAATCTATAGCCCAGCTCAAGGACTAGAAAGATTAACAAGGCGAATCTTCCTACTCTAGCTGACTCCTATTGAAGTCGAGTATCTCTTTATCAATCCACTCTACATGATTAGTCGTATAATTGCTTACTTCTCAGAGGCTTTGTGTTGAATTGTTGAATGCTGAGACATTTGCCAAAACTTGTGAGCTTACTTACTCATGCTCAAGCCGACCACTTGCTTAGCATCACTCCTATCAAGAGGCCGAGAGAACTACTCAAACTAATCCTTAGTCACCCTTACTTAAACAAGCAATCTGATCGTACTTATTTGTCTGCATTCTCCAACTGCATCACTAATGCATCTCTATCACCTATATAGGACTACGTATAAAATTTGCTACACTAATAATTGCTTTTCTTGAATATTCATTTTTACCCTTTTGTGTTATTATACATTACTTCTTTAAGACAATACCCTTTTTGTCTTTAATATTTAGGTAAGTTGCCCTAACTTCTTAGGTATAAATACCCCTTTTACTTATAGCCATAATAACCAGAGAATTGACACCAATAAGTTGAATATTTTTCTCTTCGTAAACAATGTTTGTTTACTCTTATTTCACTCTTATCCGAACTCTTAAGCAAGGTTGGTGACGAGTAATCTCACTAGACCATCTTGTGTGTCATATCAACCTGTGTTATGAGTCTTTGGAAGTTCCATCGGTGCATTATATCATTTGGAGTTGTTCGTGGGTTTTGCTTACTCTTCCATTCATCTTTCACCCCTTTCGCGTGTTCCCCCATTATCTTTTTATCAATATGTTATTTTTAACTAGGTTAGGTTTCTCATAAGGTTTGTTTCATAATTTTGAAACCTGATCCTAAACCTTATAGGGTTTTGAATTATGTCTCAAAACCGTATAAAAATCCTAGAAGGAAATACTACATAGGTTTTTATCCAATTGAATATCCTAAAACGATTTGTCCGATTTTATCCATACTTACCACTTAGGAGGGGTTAGGCAACCTACCTTTGGAAGGTCAAATGACCCAATTATCATTTTAAGGCCATTTTGACCACGTAATGCCCTTGAAATGACTAAAATGATTTTTTTATTTATTTTTTCATTTTGAGCACTATTATTTAAATTATTTTGAATTTAAAAAAATTTTAATTATTTTACTTAATTTTTTAATATTTTATTGTTAATTTTTTCAATATTAATATATGGGCAAATATAATTGTACCATAGACCTTTCTTTAACAAAAAAACTAACACTATTAAAAAAAAGGTCATTGTTTGTATACTTTTACAAATGTTAACAACTTAAATGCAAAGGATAAATAAATAAAGCTTTAACACTCAATTGAAAAAGTAGAGAGATGTTCAAGACTATATATGTAGTTTTCCCTATAATTTAATAAGGTAGGACTGAAATTACAACTATCAAAGAACAAAATAGAGAAGTAATAGCTATTATTTTGTTTGATTAGACTTAAATTGACATTAGTAATGGGTCATGATTATATCTAAAATTATCAACATACTCTTACCTTAATTCATTTCTTGATTATTTGGTTAGGGCCTCATGAGTGAATATGAAAATATGCTTGAAAGGACCAATAAATAGATGTTCATTTGGTTTATGAAAGAATCGCAATTTGTTATCTCATAGTAATAGTAATTCTATGGAATAATTATTTTTGCTAGCCAAATATAAGAATAGGTTTATAGGGAACGAATAACTATATATATATATATATATGTATTTATCTTAGCCAAATTAGTAATTCTAAATATATTTTTAATCTATTATCAATATGATTTTGAGAACAACAATATGAAATAATAATTATTGTTTATATTCGTTTATTCTTTTTTAAAAACATATTCAAGTTCTATGTTGTTTTATTTTACAAATAAGTAAGTTATAACCTAATCCATTCAAGCAATTAGAGAAAACTTCCATTGAAAGCCTAGAAAGGCTAAAAATTCCAAAAAGAATAGGGAAAAAAAATCGAAAAAGGATATTAGTAGTAGGCATGAGTAGGTATATGGTATGGGTTGGGTATGATATTTTATTCGTATCTTATCTTATAGGTACATATTCCAAAATTTTTATGCCTAAAATCTATCTTATGGTACTTTAGAACCACCATTTACCTTGTACCTTATAACTTTTACAGAATACAAGATATTTTGTGGAACTTATAAATTTTTTTTACTCTATCTTCTTTAAAAATATTGTGTAGGTAATTAATCAATATCAAATTTGTAACTATACTAATGAACCAAATAGGAATAATTTGAAATGTTCTTATATTTGCAATAAATTTAATTGTAACAATATGAAACTTTGGTGAGTAAAATAAGAAATATTCCTGCAATTGGAAATATTTAACACTTAGTTGGGTTATGCTATTTTTTTTTTTTATCTTTTCTTTTCAAATAATCAAATTTTTTTTATCAAATCATAAAATTATTATACATTGAATATAAGAACTATGCATCGAGTAACTCCAATAAAACATATTGGATGATAAATTAAAAATTGAGATGTTTTTAATATCTTACTATATTAGAATTAGTAAAAAAGGAAAAATAAAAATGATATTGTAAAAGAAAAAAAAAAGAGAAGGTTTTCCTTAAAAAAAAAAAAAGAAGAGAGATGGATAAGATATAAGACGCAAGAGCATATAGTTTTAGGATTTTATTATAGGATAGACTTTTGTTGTTATTTTCTTTACAGTTAAAATAATGCAATAGTATTAATTTTTATTTATTAGTATTATTCAATTATTTTTACAAGCATAGTTGTTAAAATCGCAATTTTATTATTCATTTGAATGTATAGAATTGGTATAATCATATAAAATCATATAAAACCAATAAAATCATAAGTTCATATATTAAAGTTTATAATTTTATTAAAAGTTTAGACATAAATGATTTTTGATCCATTTCAACTAAGAAAAATATTAAAAAATTATAAATTCGTAGAATTATATTATTGACTTACGATTTTCATAATTATGATTACAATGTGGGTACAAGGTATATTTAAATATGTACTCTATATACTTTAAAATGTGGATTTTTACATAGATATAGGATACTCTAACATTATATCTGTATCATACCCCGTGGAAGTAGGTTTTGAGAAATTACTATTCAAAATTCATCTTGTGGATCTCTTAATCCTTCTGAAATCTAGCTGGTGGAGTAGTGCTCGGGTGGATATCTTATATAGCAAGATTACTTGCTTACCCTTAATTAAGGGTGTGTGCATCACATTTGAGAATAGTTCTTTTGTGTTCACCAATTCACTTCAAAAATAGATATATAACTTGCTTTTATAAAAAAAATTAGTTTTGTGCTTGGCTAATGCCCAAGTCTCTTAAATTATCGTACATTATACATTATAATAGAGGTTATTGGATGGAAAAAAAAAAAACCTTCTTAAATGATATATATATTATTTGCTAAAAATCTAAGAAGTTGTCTTTCTTTTTTAATTTTTGCTTTTCTCCCTAATTTTGTAATATATAGTTACAATTAAATTCATCTCCTAAGCAATTTTATGCTTTTACACCGTCTATAATTGTCAATAAAATTTGAAAGTGTAAAGGGTTATTTCAATAATTAGGCTTTTAATTGAATTTAATATCATGGGCCGATATCTTGGGTTAATGATCGAGTTTATGAAATCAGCTCGATTAGGGATGTTTTAAGGAGATATGGCTTGGTAGGCTCAGAATGGGATCGTCGAATTGGATATTTTACTCTTAGCCTCGATCGGTTATCTTATATGTGAAAAAAAGATTTAGGAATAGTGCTTTTAGGCCTATTTAGGCTTGATTTGGGATTCATTTGGTTATATTAGGTCTTAAGGAAGCTCAGATAGTCTTTAAGCCCAATAATAACGATAATGGGCCTTTTTTAGTTATCAAAAGCCTTAAACATACTTAAGGCCCATATTTAAGCCCATGAAGGCTAAAGAAAATGATTAGCCTTATTTAAATCTTAGTTGTCCATCTTAAAGCCATTTGACGAACAAAATTAATCTCTACACTCTATAAATGGAAGGCTTCTTTTCTTATTTAGCTGATTTAAAACATTGGTAAGCTTAAGATAAATACCAAAGCTTTGCTAAAATCACTTCATAGAGAATCAAACAAGCAATTCAATCAAGAATGATCAAGAACACCAAGTTTGATCCACCGTCACATGCGTATCTGACCTCTCCTAAGTCGACCGACATATTCGTTGCACGTAATTAGCCAACTATAGGAACCCCACCACACAGAAAGTACTCTTCATAATTTATTGAAATCAATAATGTCAATTTTTTACGTGGAAATTTTGTTTAATATTTTCACTTTCATTTTTAAGTCAAATTCCTATTGAATAAAGTTTCAAAGTATTCATGTTTTCTTTCCATAAAGAAACCATATTGTGAATTTCGAAAGGTTTCTATTACAAGATTTCTTATGTATTTCATTTTTATCTATAGATAAATATCAAATGGTAGCATTTAAAGTTTTAAAAGAATGGTATCCATAAACAAAAAAATATTCATAATAAGAAACCATGCAAGAGAATAGAGATTACTTGATGATACGTGAATTTGATATTGAGAGATTTGAGCATATCACAACTACAAAGTCAAAGGCTAAAGTCAACCTTGCATTGAGAATGTAAACCATATTATTTCACTATGATTAAAATTTAATAAAGTTAAGAAATGATTAGATCACCCATTAAATCAGTACATCATCTATTTCTTTCTTGTAAGTCCCAAAAGTAACCAAAAGAGGGTGAATTAATTACTTATAAAAATTTGATATTTTTGCAAATGCGTTATTAAAATGTTCCCTTTTTGATTACTTTGTTAAAGTGGGATGAAAACAATATTTATAATAAAATAAGCTCGAAAATAGAGAGAGTAGGGTTGAGAAAATTAGGTAAATAATTTATAGTGCTTCAATCTTATATCTATTGCACTTTTTAATTCCATCATTGGGGATCTAATATTCCATGTTGGTGATTTGGTATTCCACATAAGTTAAATATTAAGAGTGTAAACCCCGCGAATTTAACTATTTAAGAATGGAACTGAACTTTTAAGTACTATAAATAACTTTATGAGTTGATAAGCTTGAGTAAGATAAAAATTTTATTAAACTATAAAATTGAATATAATATACATAATAAAAACCTTAGAAATTCAATCAAAACTTAAATCACGTATGAAAACTCTATACCTTATTTATGCGTAAATACTCGAGATTGAATTCAAATTTAACAATAATTCTAAAATTATAACTTTAAGCTTATAAAATGAATAATTATACCCTAATAGAAATAAAACCCTAATCGAATACAATTATTGACAAATATGTATAATCGCGTGAAATTATTAATGAACGCATTGAGATAACTTGTAAATACTATGAACATAATGGGTAACCATTTAATTAATGAATTTTATAAAATTATGAATATTGTTTCCTAAATATTATTAATTTTATAATTTCACTTTTAAAGTTAACCCATTATTTTTATTTTTCTTGTTTTCCTTTTTCCCTTTTTCTTTTTTTGTTTTATTCTTTTTATTTTTCTCTTTCTCCACGTTGCATTATGGAAGCTTGTCTCGGTTGATTTTGTGTGTTGTGTTTTACTCCATGTGATTAATTAAAGAGATAAGGATATGACCTAATCTTATATCATCACATCTTATCCCTTATCTTTCTTTATCTTTGATTTTATTTTTCTTTTGTATTTTTTTCCTCATCAAAAGAAGTAATCAAGTAGTATTTTTAAGTTATTTATTTTTATTACTTTACATGTGCTTTTATTATATATATGTATATTTTGTAGAATTACATGTATTTAGGCAATATATAATATAGTTGATTTTGTAAATTCTTTTCTTTGTATTAAAATTATTTGTACATGTAATAAGATTGTATGAAAAGTTAATATTTTATCATGTATATGTGTTCAAATATGCATATAAATACTTAGGTATATATATTTATGTATACATGTATGTTATAATTGATTATGTAAGTATATGGTATAAAGAGGTTATGTATATGTATATATGAGTACATAGTAGTTATATTTATTTATTTTCATTATTAATATATATATATATGTATGTATATCCAGATATATATATATATGGTGTATAAATATATATGTATAGTACATTGATATATGTATGGTATATATAGGTTTATAAAGTTACATATGTGTGTATATATATAAGATAAGAAAATAAAAGTATATGAGTGTATGTATAGGTGTAAAAATACATATACTAGTAGCATGGTATAATATAAGTATGTGTATACACCTAAATAGTATACATACAACATACTAAATTACTAAGTTATGAAATAAAGTAATATATAGATACATATACATACATGTCGTGGGTTCCAAAGAAAATAGAAAATAATTAATTTGAAAAATTTAATAAAATATAATAATAAATATAATTATATACATATTATGTAAAAATACAAAATGGGAAAAAGATTGAAAATATACAAATTATGGAAATGACAGTGGCACCTTTCCATGTGGTCATGTCAGCATATAATTAATTTTAATTAAAATCATAATAAAAAAATAATAAAATAATTAATTAATTAAAAAATTATTAAAATAGTAAAAATGAATTAAATAAGTATTAACCCTTAAAAATAGAAAAATAAGTAAATTGTGATAAAATAAACTAAGAAAATAAAAAAAATTACAAAATATAAAGTTTAGATATTTATTAAATCATAAATATATAAAGAAAATATTAAAATAATAATTTATAATTATTAAAGTCAAAATAATAAAATCCATAATATTTTTATACCATAATGGAAAATACGGGTTACAACATTCAAAATGGACTCCTATTATGTAAAAGTACGTTTGAAAAAGATAAAAATGGACTATAAGTTCATAAAAATCGAAATTAAGCTAAAAAAGTTATATATGGTTAAAAATTTAAGATAAACTGAGAAAAATAGTTAAAAAATTTAAATTAAACTATATTTATACTATACTTATGTTACAGTGGGAAACTAGGTAAATAGTAATAGATATTTAGTTAACTAAACAATCTAGTTTTTCAGAGTACTCATAAGTTTTATTATCTTTTAAGTATTCGATTGTCAAGATCTAGGAATCCCAAATGATTGGAGAGTGAGCATTAACCTATGTGAAGGAGTTTTGATGATCTATTATTTGCTTGGTGGTTGGTGTTGTATGCTGCTTGTTGTTTGATATTGATTGTTTGTTGAATGACTGATTGCTTTGCACGTTATCATTCGCGCGATTACTTTCTTAAATTGATAAATATAACTATTCGAATAAATAACCAATTATATTTGTCGCATATCTATAACTCAATTGGTATACTGATGGAGAGTATTAGTTTGTAGATTTTTGAGAAAAGTATTTTTGAAAAATATTTTTCTAATCTTAAATATATTTTGGATGATTTCTGTGAGGGTTCGTAGTGCCTATGAATGATATTTTTATTGTTAAAGTAAATATAGTATAGTATCTCCAATTATTTGTGAGAGGACTCACATATTTGTGCCTTTAGGGCTTTGGATATATTTTAATAGCGAAAGAACTTACTTTGTGTGCTCGAGAGGCCTTGGATATGTTTGGTGGATGGCCCTAGTTGGGATCTACGTATCTTAATTGCTGTTTCTCCGCTAGGCTAATAGTCAAGTGTCGTCTAGAAGGGTAGTGCCTTCAGGCAGCTTCATACAGTTAAGGTGAGGTGCTCTGTGTGAGTAAGTATAGAGAATAATTGACGTGTGGATGAGGTAAATCTATACTTTTCATAGTTCCAAACTCTTATGGATGTGTTGCTTACATTCACTATGTATGCATTCATTTTGCATCTAGATAGATTGCATATATAATAATAATGTTTAATAATTTGCTTAAACAGTAGTAGTGAGGAATAAACTCACTGAACTATGGTTTGCTTATTTCTCTATAGTTTCTTTTGTAAGTTCCTTTAAGTAGGGATTGGGGAAAATTTTAAGAGCAAAGTACAAACTGAAAATAGGTTTGATAATGTTAGAGTTGATTAAAGTATATATAGTTGGTATAAAAATAATTTATTTAGAAAATATTTTTATGATAAGATTATGTATAATATAGTATCTCTTATAAATTATCAAGTTGTTTTATCTTGTCTCAGTATTTAGTAAAAAATATTGATTCTCTGCGTTTTTGATAAACTGTGAAATATTAAATATTCATAATTATTTATATTTTATAGTAAGTTAATTAATTAAAAATGAAGATCTTAGTGATTAATCATTTAGAGTATTATAATTTCTTATTTATAAGGCGGTTTTTATATTATAAATACACGAATGATATAAAAATTTTAAACAATTTTACTAAATTTTCCTTAGGATCATAATAGAGAGTTTACAAGACACTTCATCCCTAGGCCAAAAATCCATTACTCAGTCTCCCTTAGTTACTACCCGACCTAACGCACAGACTGCAGTGATTAAGTTACTCTCAAAATTACAACAAGGCCTCTCCAAAATACATCAATAAATGAGGAAATATAGAATAAAGAATTCCCCTAGGCATTTGTACAAGTACAAATAATAAACAATAGTTGTTTCGTCCGCGTTAGTGCTTGATGGGGGTAAGAGCCTTTTGTTTTCTTTTGCCTTCCTAAACGTTTTCAATTTTCTTTTCTTGTATCTCTTCCAACTTGAATTTGCTGTTAATATATAGTTAGATAAGTCCTTCAACGGCCAAAAGAGCCATGAGAGAAAAATATCAAAAGTTCTGTTGAAGAGACTTTATCAAAATATTCCCAAGACCCATGCATAACAACTCAGCTCCACTATATTTTAGTAGAAAAAAATCTGAATCACAACAAATCTTGGATATTGAAAACCAAATCGAACTTCCGAATAATTCTGGAATATATCTCTTCGATCTTCATTCAAAATTCGTCCAAAAAACTGCCCCTTATTTTGCTCTTGACATTTTTCACCAAACACTCCACAAAATCTTGTTATATCTTGTCTCATAATATATCCATAACACCAACTTATTTTAAATTTAAGAATACTTATAAATCTCCAGTAAAACTTCAGATACAATCTCTATGTTTAAATTTAAATGATATCCCAGATATTTCTCTGAAGATGAACTCCACCGAAAATGCCAAATTAAAAATCTATACATTTATCCTTATATAATGGACACTCAGTCTTGTAGAGCGTCTTGTCACATAGTAAGTACGTTAAGCTTGGTGGCTGGTTGATAGATTAAAATCAAGTTTGCAAATGCCACGTTACCGAGACATATAACAACCTTTGCCACGTTAATATGAATGGATCTGATAGATTGACTCCCATGTAAAAAATACTTGAAGCTTGAGTTAATAAACTCTTAGGCCGCATGATAATGCATGACCGACATCATCGCTTTTAACACCAACTGAAATCGAGTTACTATATCAGGAAGCTTGAACCTGACCTCTTTCACATTTGAAAACAAATTTCCATGAAGTTCACAATGACTTTGATTGCTGGAATCATGTAACTTTGACTTCCTCTAAAACTTGCCACATTAATTGAAATATAAAATGAGTTCCTCTCTATATGTTGCAAACAAACTTCTGGTTTAATCTTCATCCATTAAATTATTTTACCTTGATGAAATTAATCTATGTGGATATATATCTAACTTTGGTGGAACACATTCAAATATATTCGATAAGTGGAGTTAGGCTTTCGAATCAATAAATATCCAACTTATTTTTTGTTTTGCAATTTTCTAATAAGATCTTTTCATCCCAAATATATTCTTAAATAAGTTAAACTGTTCAACTTTAATATCCTCTAATAAAATAAATTGTCCAACTATAATTTCATTAAATATTTAATTTTAACACTTGAATAACCTACATACTTGATAAACATATTATTATATATTTCGTACATGCTTTGTTGTCATCAATAAACCTAAACAGGGGATTAACACTTCTTAAGCATGTGGAATGAGTCGGTGGTAATTAAGGGATGAACTTGCCACCTAATTAAAGAAAAAAGGGTAGTGTATCTGAATAATTAAACGGAATAATTGATTTAAAAAAATCAAAAAGAGAAAGAAGGATTTAACAGTTTAGGCGTTCATGGACCGGATATTTCTAATTGAAGTGAAACTGAAAGAGCGTTTTCTTCTTTCTCCTTTATCCTCCTCCTCCTCCTCCTTCTTCTCCTTCTCCTTCTCCTTCTCCTTCTCCTCCTCCTCCTCCTTCTTCTTGGGCATATCAAAAGGCTCTTACAGTGGAATTGTATCTTTGGTAAGACTTATGAGCCTTTATCTGCAAAATTTAAAATAATTGGTGGTTTATGAGAAAATTCAAATGCTCAATTAATAATGGTATAGAGGTATTATAAGAAAATGCATAATTTGACCGTTACGGTTGAAAAAAATGGTACTATAAAAAAATATTGAAGAGCCACCTCTTCGATATTAGTTTTGTCTTTTAGTAATGTCTCTTTAACTTTTAACTGTATTTTACGAAAAGCGATGATTGATATAAAAAGTTAACACACAAGAAAACATTAGAAGAAAAGGATATAGGTACCGTAAGGAAATGATAACTCTAAAGAAGTATGATAGAAAAAATAGGTAATATCAAAGAAATTTGATGGTAAATAGGTAATGCCTCTTTGATATTAACTTTTGATTATTAGTATTTTCTAAAAAGTTATCATTAATTTTAAAAATAAAAAATCAAGAGGTATTAGAAGAAAAAAATATTGTTGAAAAGGTACAATAACACCAAAGAGGTATGATAGAAAAACCAAAAAGGTAATATGAAGAAATGTAATAATAAAAATTAATATAAAAAAAGTATAATAACAAAAAATAAAAAAAAAAGAGGGTACATAGGCAATGCACATGGCATATATAGGATTGGAAAATGTTATTTGAAAAATTACTAGTTTGTGTTTACTTGTTTGAGTAAATGTTGCATAATCTAAAGTTGGGTTAGCAATTTCTATTATCCCACCGTGTCTCATGTCCATATTTAAGTGGGTTTGTGTTTTCAGAAACTTTAGACCATACTCGATTTGTTTATTAATCGTACATGAAAGTATAAACTTGTAAGCTAACTTATTTAATAAACATGTTTAGTATCTGAGTTGAGATGAGCTTGTTTATTGATTAAAAAGTTATAATTAAATCTATAAGATACTTATAAACTCACAATGAAAATGATGATTATAGAATTAACATTTTGCAAATAAAAATGATAGTCTTGACACTTATAAATGAAATTACAACCTAACGAAATTTTAATAAAGTAAAATCCAATCAAATATAGTAAATCTAAATATTGATTGATTATATTACATCTTGATATAAAGTTGAATTATATCTCAATGTTATATTACTATTAGTTGTAATTTTCTTAAAAAGATAATAAAAATTTGTATTAATAAAAAATAGATAATGTTAAAATATATATAAAAATAATTTAGCTTATTATATTCTTCATAAACCAATCCTTTATACATAAAAGAGTTTTCATAATTTGAAACTTCAAAAACCTACTATATTGATCAAGAATTTGACCTTATACTAAATGTGAATTCTAAAGTTATTATAAATATCACTATACTTAAGATATCATGTGTCATTTTTTTAACTTGAAGATATTGAAATTGATTAATATTATAGTAACCCAAAATACTTGGTCCAACCATTATATGTTGCCCTTCATACAAATATTAAATTTAT
Source organism: Lumnitzera littorea (assembly GCA_024138015.1). Lineage (NCBI taxonomy): Eukaryota > Viridiplantae > Streptophyta > Magnoliopsida > Myrtales > Combretaceae > Lumnitzera > Lumnitzera littorea. The sequence goes on from JAMXBB010000005.1 coordinate 91,608,348, forward strand.
TATTGTCTCTAAGTATTTGTATGCTTTTGTAGGACTGAAATTCCTAAATAAAATATAAATTATAATAGTATATGTATTTTTAAAAGGTAAAGTTAATTAGAGGTAATTTGTCCATTCATTATTAATGGAACGCATCATTAGTTTTCACATATTCATTAAAAAAGTGAAAACAATACTCTTGTAACTTTCAAAATGTTTAAAGTTAAGCATATTCATGAGTCAAATTTGTAATATGTTTATGGAATCTGTTTAATAGATGGATTCATAAATAAGTTTGTAGGTTAAATAAGAATTTGTATGTGAATTTTATCGTACTTAAAAGGATTTTACATGTTTGTGTCATGTGTAGACTTTTTTGGTATATATACCGGTTTATAATAGTATCACGTTGTGTTTGGTTCACAGATTGTGTCCAAAATTGCCAACCACAGTCTAAAAAACCAACTGAATAAAAAGTTCAAAGAAATTGTTACCCTTATGTCGCGAGGTGAATATGCAAGTTCATTAAGGGAAAAAAAGGAAGAAAAATTACTAAACTAAGATAAAAGAAATGGTTTGCGATGCAGTTGTCCATCATTGTCCCTTCATTACTTTTAAAACGCTATACTGTCGTTTTTTCTTTTGTTTTCAAATAATTGCTTTCAAACACAATTACCGTTTCAAGAAATATTATTTACCCAAGTAATAGGAGCTTCCTCCTTTTTTTTTTTTTTTTTAATTTCCTCCCAAAATCGTTAATTTATTTTTGACGTGAATAATTTTGATCCATCGATAATCCATTCAAGTACAAATTAACAACTAACTTGGTAGGTTTATTTCCATAAAGAAGACCATTTGCTGACTTTCAATATTGTAACCCATTTAAATTGACCAATATGTGAAGATATAAGATTAACAAAATCAATGTTACTTGTTACATGAAATGGTCTTCCATTATTTCTTGTTTTGAAATCAATTTTTATTGAGCTAAAATTATTGGCAACAAACCACTATGAGGTTCTTGAAATCGCTTAGCAAAGGTTGGGAAATTTTAAACATGTGATATGATCATTGGATATGGTAATAGCTAACCTTGTCAACTTGGATTAGAAGGTTAACTTGAGAGTGAAAAGGAGTCACGAGTGAAGAGGGTTAATCGAGGTTAACAAAAATATTATAATATAATTTATATTTATTTATAAAATAATAAAAAATTATCTATATCCCTGAGAAGAATAAGATTGACAGAGCATGGTAAGCTTTGGTAATTGAGTCCATTATGTATGCCATGATATATACATAGCCAAACATCACTTATGCCATAAGTATGACGAGTAAATATCAAGCCAACCTAGATGAGGCTAGTGGCTACTACTAAGACCATTCTCAAGTGTTTGCGAAGAATAAAGGATTTGTGCTTGGTTTATGGAGGAGATAAGAAACTAGTTATCAAAGAATATGCTAATGTTAGTTTCTAAATAGATTAGGATGATTTGAAATCGTAGCAAGATTATATATTTTGTCTAAATGGTGGAGTTGTTCGTTAGAGGAGTTCCAAATAGGAGACAGTAGTAGATTCTATAGTAGAATTCGAGTACATTGAGTCTTTTGAAGTAGCTAAAGAAGTCATTTGGATAAAAAATTTATCTTCGAGTTAGGAGTAGTTCCAAGCATGGTTGATCCAATTACATTGTATTGTGATAACAATGTAACTATAGCTCAAGTTAAGGACAAGGAATCACGAGAGGTTCAAGCATGTGCTTAGGATGTTTTACATTCTTAGAGAGATAGTTTGGAGGGGTGATACATTGATTTGTAGGGTAGTAACAAAAGAAAATGTTCCAGATTCACTCTTGAATGCCTTACCTTAATAGAAACATGAGACTTATGTGAGGAGCTAGAACTTAGAGTTTATGGTGCTTGACAATAGTGCAAGTGGGAGTATTGTATTTTGTGCACAATGTACTAAAACACTTTTGATATATTTATGAATATTATTAATGAAAGACAAATATTTACTGTATATGTATACTTTTCTATTCATATATATTTTACAATATAATCCCATAAATAATTAAAGTTTGTTTGGAATAATAATGAAGGCATATTATCAATGAGATTTCATGATATTATATTATTTAAAATTTGTCCTTACGTGGATAAATATATAGAGGGAATATAGATAATTAAACCAACACGTTATATAACTGAGGTCATCTTATTAGATCAAGGGAAAAATATCCAAGTTATATAAGTAGTTGCTCAAAGTTAAGTGAGTATACTAAACATGACTTACTAATATAAGATATCACATGTTTAATGTTATTGGTCTCTCTTCTATATGAAAGAGTATAAGTAATCTTTAAACTCAAGACTTTCATATATCCTACATATGGAACATTGTGTTTTGAAGCCATTAAATAAAGTTTTAATTTAGATTTTAAATAATACAACTATTAGGTATGATATGAAGTATAGAGAGAATAGCAACGAGTTAAGATAGAATTGAGTACTCTATTAGATTAAGAAGTTGATATCCAATTGCTTAGCTAAAGTACTAGTGACTCATAAGCCCTTGACTATGAAAAGTCTTATTAAGTTTAATTTATCTCGGAAATTGTAAACCTAATAGGTTTTTGAGCTCAATTGAAAGTTAGTCAAGAGAGAGTCAATGGATAATTCCTAAAACCTTACATAATATAACGGAAATAACCTTAAATAAGATGACCAACCTTAATTAATAAGTTAAAAACCCTAAACAAGAAGATTGAAAACCCTAAAGAATGTTCAATGCTAAAACCTTAATTGTATGTGTAAAACCCTAAAATACTAAATACACGAGAAACCTTAAAATGACTACAAGCCCCTAGCAAATTATCTAAACCCTAAAGTAATGAGAAAAACTTAATCGTATAGTGAAAATTATTTATTAAGTATAAATAAGTACACCAATTACCCAAAACCTTAGGTTTCTAATGTACACATGATCCGATAACTATAAACAGATTCAAAACCCTAAGGAAACCCTAGGAGTACACGTGGGGCACTTCAATTTGCTAAATTAAAGTAATAAAATGTAATTAAACCCTAAATTTCCATTAATCATGCTTAATGTTCTTAATTGAACTTAATTGCAAATAATTACCTTAATTACACTCTAATCTATGACCAACTCTTGTTATATTTTAATTAATAATAAAATAAGCACAATTAAGGATAAAAGACAAAGGGATTAGTTAAGGCACTATAGCACAATTGTCCTTTTGGGAGATAAGATCATGCCCAATTTGGTTAAAAGCAAGAAGGTTACAATAGTACATGTTAGGACCATATACCACCCTCCTAGAATAGCCTCACTTTGTCCCCCCTCTCTCTCTCTTATTCTCTACATCGGCCACCCTATTCCCTATCCCTCTTCTTTTCATTTTTCATCTTATTCCATTCCTCATAAACAAACTTAAAGATCTTTCTCAAAAATCACCGAAAAACATCACCTCAAACCTCTTTCTCTCAGCTACCTATTACCACACCACCTCTAGTTGCCACATCGTCACCACTACACCACTAATCTCTCAACCAGTAGGCACCATACCACCCCCACACATTCCCATTCTTGGCTGACACATACTCACATACACCACTTTCACTAGCTTTCAGCATACACTTATAAAGAGGAGCTACCACATCTCAACTATGGTAAGTAATCTAGCATGGTTTTCTTGTTTTTTCCTTAAGAGTTAAGTGACTTCTTTATACTTTAGACACATACACATTCATGTACACGTATATCTTAGAGTTTTAAGGTAGTATAATATAGAGTGATGTGAGTTCTTTATAGTTTAGACACATACACATTCATGTACATGTATATCTTAAAGTTTCAGGGTACTATAATGTACAGTGAGTTAAAGTAATGCATAAACTAGGCTCATTGATTAGAGTAATGACACTAGTATGTATTGGGTTGAATAATAAGCAAGTTTTTTACATTGAATCACTAAGAAAAGCTTTAGACCCACATTTCCTCTTGTATGCTACCACCCTCTTAGCATGCCACCATCTTGTTTTCATCAAATTAGGTGATAATACTAACTTAAAATGACTAGAAATGTGATTTAGATCAAGAAAACACACTAGAATAGGTGTTTTGTTGAGAATGTGGAGAAAACCCTAGGAATGCCACCTTGGTTGCCATCTTTGGAAGGCCAAATAATTTGTAACTTTTGATTAATTAGTATAATGATATGATTAATTAATGTTAAGTATGATATATAATGTAATTTACCAAGTTAAGTAGGATAATGATAAATTAGTGGCCTAAGCTCGATTAGTTGATGATTAGAAACTTAAGAATAATGTTAGGAGCTCCATTAATGAGAAGAACTAGACTTGGAACTTTAGTAAAAAAATGGACTAAACTTGAGGCCTTTAGTAGGTTTAGGCCTAAAATGATAAGTGGAATTGAGCCTACGGGCCTAAAATGCAAGATAAACCCAAAAGCCTTTAAAAGGATCAAGAATGAAGCCCAATAACTTAGTAACTAGATTTGATCTTTAAATTAAAAGGCTTGTGAAATAAAATATGAAAGGCCCATTAATTCCAAAAGCCTATTCAAGTTATCCTTTATAAGTCTCTTAGTGAGTTAAGGTCTTAAACTAGTAAAAATGGTTTGTTTAGATTGAATAGAATAACATTAAGGCCCAAATTAACACTTATGAAATTGGGTAGAAACTAAAACTTAAAATACCTAAATAAAGGTTTAAAAGGTCAAGTATAAGGCCCAATATCCAGAAGTAAGCATAAAGCCTAAAACTAAGCTTAATCCTTAAATAGTCAAATCTAATACAATTGACCAATAAACTTATTTAGCCCAAATCGGATTCTTACAAGTCCAAATACCTAAAAAGGATCTCACCAAATGAAAGAACACTAGAAAACTATACAAAACGATTAGAAGACCATTAATAAAGGAATTAAAACAAAGAAGTTATGATCAAAATACGAAAACAATAGAAATGTGAAGTTTAGGACAGAGAGGAGCAACTAGGTAGTATAGGATATAATACTTATGTGCTTTAATTATAATCTTCAGGTGACGTAGACCTAAGGATCAAGTTAATTGAGGATTATTGGGACTGCTAGATGCTATAGTTGAGTGAGTACATCGACCCTTGTATTATCTTGTATTTGCTCGTAGATTAGTGCACTACTTAATTATATTTATGAAAACTTGTTATATTTTAAGAGTTAGGATTCTTGCATGTGCTTGTATTGGTGTACTAACTTGCTTAAACACCATATTATATCAAACTGAGAATTGGCTATTGCATTAGTTGATAGGACTTTAGAGTGTTTATTAGATATTTTGGTTAGTTACCTTATAAGCTGGAATAATACTATTTCAACCTTTAAATGAACTAATCATGTATTGTACGTTTCTGCATTATTATGAAAGGCCATCAGCACTACATAGTAGAGTAGGAGATCATGCATGTTGAATCCATTATTATGTTATGTTATTGTTATATCATACGATATTTTCTTGTCTTGACTTAGCTTTAGGGAGTGTTACCCTTTACTTGAGGTTAAGCGATATCCATTGTTTTGGGTCAACTAAGAGAGATGATAGTTATTTGGATGATAGATGTAGAAACCTGGCTCTTAATGTGCTTAAAACTTACCAACCAAAGCAATGGTGGGCATAATACTATGCTTTACATAATCGTTGGCAAGCTGTGTATGATGTGTGTATTTCATATGCTTGTTTACATTGTACATGTGTGTTTAATTAATTTATTTGTAAATTACTTGTTGGTAGGAAATAAAGGTTACTCATTAAGTAATTGTTGCTTACCACCTTATAGTTTGTAAATGCAACACAATTTATAGCTAAAGCTGACCTGTAGGATACCTGAGGTTAGTACTAGTAGCTTTAGAAATGTCAAAGAGAAGATAAGAGTATGAGTAAACATTTATTTTATAGTTTGACTCTTGAGTATCCAACTTATCTTTTAAGGACTTATAGTTGCTTAGATTATTGATCGTTTGGCTATAGCTTGTATGACTTATTTTAGGGTAATATTGCATGTCCCTAAGTATTATGTTATCTAATGTCAATGTTTAAACTTAAATTATGTTTTGATATTACTTTATACAAGTCTCCAAAGTGGAAGTTAAGGTTGTATTGAGACCTTGTGTAGTGTGATTAAGGTTCTTAATTGATAATGGTATTGATCTCGAATCTTCTCGTAGTATACGGTAGTATTGCCATAATGTGGCTACCCTAAGGTTGTGACAGAAACCAAGTAGACAATTAAACATTAATAGTGTTACATACAATGATTTAATTGAGACATCATGTGATGAAGAGATTTAAATGCACAATAATCGATTTATAATGGTTTCAATTTCACATTTTATCTATTACATTGGGTGGCTAATGCTTGTTGTTAGACTGTTATCATGGCTTATTTCAAGATTAATATTATCTCTATATATAGAAACCTAAAGGGTCACACAAGAATATGATTAATAAGACTAATAATTTTAGTATTTATTTGTTTTGAAACTAGAGTTTATTGGTCCAAAATGGTGAAATTGATAGCATTTTATATATATTGTAATGAAAGCACATTATATTATTTGTCGAATAAATAGCATAAATAATTAGCATTTATTCTTGTATTAATATATTTATATATATATATATATAATTTGTCTTCATTGTCTTTCGAAGACGTTTTCGGAAAGGGGAGTCGAAAGAGCCATTATTGAAATATATTTCTTTTTGGCTCATTATTCGCAATGAGACGTTTTCAAAAGAGAAACGTTTCCTGTTGGTTCATTCTTCGAGGAAATCACCCAGACATTTTCTAAGAAAACTATATAGAAGATTGCTTCATATTTTTGTGACTTTCTCACCGACATTGAAATATTGTTTTTCAACAATATTGAATTATAGTTTTGTCTTCCTGAAGTTTTTCCAATCCAAGTGATTTTGCAATCTAAGTATTAGCAAAAAGTTATTGTAATTATGAGTGTGAATAATGTTGGAGGATCTATACTTGTAATTCTTGCGGTGACCATAATTTCAAAGGGCATAGCATTACGGTTTATGTATTGTATTGAAATTTCATACCTAGGAGAAGACTATTTTTCGCTAGATGAAAAGGTAATCATTTTATAATTTATTGATCTATTATTATTTACATGTTATACTTGGATCCTAAAGTATAGGTTTTATAATAAAAATTTATTCTGCTGTTTTAACTTAAATCTACAAAACCTAACAATTAAGTGACATTTAGTCCTTAAGCGAATCGGACAAAGAACACCAGGCTGAACCATAAAAATTGGGCAATAATTATAGTATTAGGAAAACAACTCTAATACTCAACAGCTGATCACTAAGGTCCATACTACACTATAAACAATAATCAGGAATTTTACTTTGTAATGGTAATATGAGAGAGAAAAGGAAAGTTGTAATTTTATATTTTACATAAATGGGTCCGTTAACTTTATATTATGATAGATGGGTCCAGTAAAATTATTAGCACATTATATTGAATTTTATTGTAAATTCTTAATGGTAATATATATATTGTGACTATATATATATATATATATATATATTACCATGATAATATTGAATAATGATAGATGGGTCCTGGGGAAGGTTAAGAATATGATGCAGAGGGACAGTGATAACGCCATAACGGATTAATTATTAGAAATCGACGTCTATAATGTGCTAACAGATTGTATATAGGGAATTATGATTTAATTCCATCGAGCTTGCAATTATGATTTAAGTCCATGCCATTCTGTACGTGTCAGTCCAAACACCATTCAGCCCATGCCATCTCACGTCTCCGACAGATTGCAACAAAGTAGCCCACATGTTTCCATGCTTCACCATCCAGAGTCATTATGCATACAAAGTGAAAGAACCCAAGCCCAAAGTCAAGAGCAGCATCGAGTTGAATTAAGCAATAACGGGGGTGGATATATTAATAAAATTCAAACATGTAACTGTTATTGATATATAATATGTCCAAATATCATTAGTAATTATTATCGGTGGTGCATACATGCACAAAACAGGTTCCAAAATTTACAGGGCTTTGCCACAGGACGAATAAAACAATTCGACTCCAAAATGAAAAGAAATCTTTATTAAAACAATTCGACGCCATAATAAAACAGTTGCTGACAGGTGGAGGCTAGGAGAGGCTAATATAAATACTCTGCCATGCACCACGGATCAAAGGAAATACATGTACACACATAAATCAAAGATTAATCTATGCTACTGCTACCGTTTGTCGACCTCTATGAGTTGCTACCAGTGATGCGATGGCTGCGTATTTTTCTTTTGGAGTTAACGTGTGAATTAGATTTGCGATAGTAGGATTTCTCTGCTTATAAAGTACATAAAATAAATAAACCATTATATACACCTTGCGCATATAAAAAAAAAGCAGGGTTTCTCTGTCCCCTAAAAAGAAAAGTTTTATCAGATATTTCATAAAAATGTATATGTTAGCACCCATTTATATTTTGACACTTTCAATGTTCAACAACTAAAGGATGAAGACAATAAAATAAAATAAAGCAGATCTAGTCTTGATACGAAGTGATTATATTGATCAATTACTAGTAACAGGCATTATAATAGTAAGATGAGTTGGTTAAAGTAGATATTACTTGGTGTTACTTTGCTTATTATCAAGTTTTTAGCTGTAGGCAACTGATGGACAGTATTAAGTGATGGTAATTTAAGTCTAGAGTAAATAAAACCATTGATGAAAATTAAGAAAATTTTCATGTGATTGAGCATTACAATCTGCAACTTTGTGAAGCAGCTGATAGGGAATGTGTTATTATCAACATATTGGGTTAACACTGAAAGGACTACCAGGAGGAATCTACTATGAATTATCTAAATTCGTACTATGATTATTTTCTATAGGCGATCATGGATGATATTTAGTCTCTCTTCAATATCCTAGTAGGAGTTTACTAGGATATACATGTTTTCTTCTTGTTAAATATAAATTAACAAAAATTTATATCAAGATTGTATGTACATGTGGAGTTGTACAAGTGGGGTTAATCTAGTGCTTGTTCGCAAAACCCACAAAAAAATGTAGGTCAGGTTAAAGAATTTTGATTTACTTAAATATCGGTTTATGTAACAAGTTTTTCATTACTTAATCTACAGGTTAAAGTAGGCCAATCAATTGCAAGGTAAGTATTATATTGTTTAATATATTGTACAATAATAATATGTTTATTATTAACAATATGTAATAGGAAATAATAAATATAAAATCTTATATGAAACATTCAAAATAACTGCATAATGAAGTTTATCATCATATTAATACTATAGGGTACATGAACATTATTTTTATGTAAAGCTAATTATAAATATGGTTTGATATGGTATGAAATAATGTCTTAGAAATAATTTACTTCTTTTATTCTTTCATCTTCATATTTGATTTTTATAAAGTATATAAACGTCGATGTAAATGTATGTATGTATATTATGAATATATTTTTGTGAAAAGATTAGAATTTTATTTCTCCAAAACAAAATAAAAATTAAATTTCAAAGTAAATAAAAACTAAATATGAACATTGGAATAGATAAAATTGTGGATTGTGATTTGTAATTTGTAAATATTCCACATAATACATTTATAGGAAATAAAAGATAGTATAATTTATGGGTTGGCTCGCTTAACTCGCTAATTTACCACGAGACAGGTTAGGTTAGAACATTTAGCCCATATTTGCAAGCAAGCCAGTATGAAGCAGGCGGAGTGAGTTGGCCCATTTGGCCTACTTGGCTCACTTGCTTAGTTTTATTTACATGGTATATTATCTTTACTTTTAAGTATATTCTTAATTGTAATTTACATATGTATGGTCAAATCAGCAGTTAAGTAAGCTCTAGTTAAAAGTATCTTATCACTTTAGTGCTGAGCTCCTAAATTCTTCGTTCAATTTTTTCTACTTGTTATGATGAATTCTTCATCCATAGCTCATTAAAAATTGAAATCATTGTTGAAGTGGATAGCACTTGTTCTTTGAGTTTTTCTACTAGTGAATTTTAATTATCAAAATTCGTTTTGCTTTTAAGCCACAACTTATTAATGGTCTACAACCTCTCCTGCCACCTATAAAAGGGGATTGAATCATTTTATTTTTGTAGCAGTAGCTCATTAGTTTCTTTCTTGTTCCATTCTTAAGAGAGTCCTGAGAAATAAATTTTCACTTTATTATCATGCCCCCAAGTGCCTATATTATAATAGTCCCGTTATGCATACTAATGGTTGATGATAACACATGGCCTATAGTTACTATTACACTATTGATATACACAAGACTTCACATCCGAGTTGGTAGCATTTAGTGAAAGTGAAGCATATCTATCAATAATTTTGAAGAATAATGTCTCCTTTATCTTAAAGTTCTTAGTTCAATTACTTAGCAAAGTGGTTTGTCAGCTTTTGTTGATTGAACCTCACTTGGTTCTTCCATCTCAAGCTTTAGTAGAGTTAACTTGCAAAATAATAACTATAAAGGTATGAGCAAAACCACGTCCTTAGTAAGTGGGTAGGGATAAGTGTCATATGTAAACAAACAAGGCAAGTCAAGTCTTTTTAGAATGCAATGTAATAGTAAAAGTGTCATTTGTACGATATTGACTAGTACATCGTGAGACTATAGAAATTAACCTTACTCTAGTCTAAGTTTTAAGGAGTTGCACACCATAGCCTAACGTTCCTAAGACCAATTTCCCACCAGTCCGAGGTTGTGAAATGGACATACTCCTTTTCTCTTCTATACCCATTCCAAATTATTTTTGATATTCTTCAACTCAAACGGTAACCTTCTCTCTTATCACTTAGTTCTACAAGATTGAAAAGAAGGAAATCACAATATTTACTCACCATATGGATGGTCTTAGTGGGTATCATGCAATATGCGGGATGCAATGCATGTATTGATTTTAGGGCCGAATATTATATTAGTCAAATTAATTAGGCACCCAAATAATGAATCAATTTCAAGTTAGAATATTAAATGCACAAGCCATCAAGACAAATAGTTAGCTACAAATATTACATCGACATTCACTACACACGTACAAATGGCTAATTAAAAGCACAAGTAGTATAACGCCTTATTACCCTTTGTTAACTCAATTAAAATTGTCGTGATGTAGATTACTTACTTGGATTGCGTGTACTCAAAATTCATAGACATTACATAGAAAATCCTTAAAACAAGCCTTTAGTTAATCAATCTTTTAAGGTAAGATAGACTAGGGATAAGTTTTATAGCAATGTAGTTAGATGATAACATTTTGATTTGATCCCTATAGGTTATGTAATTTATTATTTGTTTTCAAGAAAAGAAAAATAAGATGACTAGTAATATTTGTTTACATATAGGTATTTACTAAAAGTAATAGATTTGTTAATGGAAATATAAACGACATGTATATATAAAAGTTGGAAATGTAGTATAAGATTGTTAATATAGGAAAAAGCTAAGATAAAGTAATTAGACCAAGATTAATATGAATGATAAAATAATACTATAAAAATGCTTAAAATGAAAGGGATTCGATAATAACTATTATTCTAGAATTTTAGTTTATTGTAATATTTACTATAAATTAGATATTTAAGTGAAAATATCGTAAGAAAATTAGAAAATATTTCAATACTTGGTGAACTTGGTACCTAAAATTCTCATTGGATATAATAAACTATGATAAAATGTTTGAGAATTTTAGGAAGTCATTAGATAGGGTTTTATACTTTTTGTTAAAAATAGACATTTTTTAACAAAATGCGTAAAAACTTGAAAAAATTATAAAAAATATCAAACATGTGAATTTAATTCTACAGCAATTATTGAAAGAATATAAAATTATATAATATTTATAGGTAAAAGGACTCCTTGAAATAACATAAATTGGAGGTTCCAAAACTATTGAAGCTTGAACCATCGAATTAACAAAAATCACCACCTACTAATGGCCACCACCACTCTTAAGTTTCCTTTTTTTGTTAATTAAATTTTTGCTATTAGTTTTAGTGTTTTCTACTTTTGTCAACTCTATAAACCCTAATTCTACTGATGGGTTGCTATCCTTAGTTAAATCTCATGTTCTAAGATTGTTTAAGGTCATGGTGTTAGTAATTGAATTCGTAAGAACATATGGTTTAAGGTTTGCATTCTTGTATTTTCTTACGTAAGTTAGTGGGCCTTACATTATACCCATCTTAAAAAAGTTTCATCCTTGAAACTTTAAGTAGTTGACATTCTTGCGCTTCTATTGTATACTCAGATTCTAATTGGAACTAGTTTTGGTAATCTATCTTTGGAATTGTTGGCCTTCGATCAGCTGTTAAGTTTAAAGAGGTATAGTTGGGAATGAAATACTTTTTTGTTTTTAAGGAAGGAGTATTGATAATTCGTAGTTAGCAGAAGTTTTTTACATATAAGGTTAGACTTGTTTAATCATTAAGGAAAATGATTATGGCCATGGAGATAAGGAAGTTATCAAATGTAATGGATGGTTATGATGCTTATTGAAGCATATAAAAGTTTTTTTTAAGAGTTAAGAGAGTCTTTTTCTAGGTTTATAAGAGGAAAGTGAAACAAAAGATGATGAGGAACCTTAAGAAGCTTTAGTGGGCGCATGGTTAATAGAATTATATATGGATGATTCAAAGTTAGGTAAGTATATGAGAAAATCTAATATAGTTACTCAAGAACAGGTTCAAATATGTCACTATGAAACTAAGGAGGTACAAGAAATATGGTTAAAAGGATAAAAGTTAGATTGACAATTATTAGAGTTTATATTATGCTTAAATTCTTTTGCAACTAATGAAATGAATACTAAAGGAAAAGAAATTCTATTTATAGCTCTTGTTGTGAGTTTAGAAATAATAAATCTATAAGTGGCAATTAAGGCAAAATAGGTAATTTTTGAATTGTGTGAATTTTCTTTCGAAAGAGATGATATGATAATTATGGAAGCAAAAGACTATGTCAAGATTTGATCAATACAATACATGTATTAGTAATAAAGCATGGTTGCTAAGTAAAGATCTAAAGAAGATGGGTCGAATTGTGAATTAAATATAGGGAATGATTTTCTTTTGAAAAGGAAATCATATAAGACTAAGGAACAATAATTGTTGCTTTTATTCTAAGATTGTTAGATTGGACCTTATCTTAAGAAAACTGTATTGCATATTTGAAAGAGTAGATAGGAAATCCTGTATCAAATAAAGCTTACGGAAGTGTTAGATATGAGATTAAGGTTTAGTTTAGATGACCCAAATAGTATCAAACCAATGAAGTTTACAATTAAAAGGGACATAAATGTTTAAGATGTTAAAAATTAAGTATCTCAAAATGGTTTAGAAAGAAGGGAACATAACAGAGAATTTTCATAATCTCCTTACTCTAGAGCATGGAGACTATTGCTTAGGAAACTCAAAGTGGTTGTTGAAATAAGTGCATAAGTAAAGGAATTCTAGTTATATTTGCAGTTTTTGCTTTATCAAGAAGAATCAATGGTACTTAAATTGTCAAGGCTAGAGGGCTTATTGGGTTGCTTTTATGATTAGCATATGATAAAAGATGAGAAGAAAATTTTAGATCTAAGTCTACCTAAAGGAAGGTTCATATAAGAGATCTAAGTTAGTTGGTTTTAAGAAATATGTTTTATTAAGGGAATTTCAATAATTTGAAGAAACAAGTTGAAGTAGTTAAGGTTTTTGATAGGTTCAAAATGGTTCATAAAAGAAAATCTACAAAGGGGTTCATAGAAGAAACTTTATAAGGAGGAAATTGGAGTTAATACCAGGTTATCCAAAGGATGAAAATCGAATTTGGAAGTTCTTCTCTCTATGTCATCGGACTCAAAGCTTATGAACTTTTGAATGCCAAGATCCATTTCATCTTCCATGAAATAAACAAAGTAAGTTAACCACCACATAGAGAAATCAAAGGATCTCTAAAAGAAGATCAGTATTCTAATACAAAAGATAATTTTGACCGTAATGTTTTAGAGTTAAGATCTAAGTGTTTTATTTGATATAATATGTTTTTAACTTTTGAGCAAGAAGTCTCATATTTTTATTAATTAAGTCTACCATGCTACCCACTCTTAATGTAGTTTAATCTTCACTTTTTTTTTTAGGCATTCTTCTTAAGGGTTATAATGCTTTGATAACACTATAAGATTGTTACGTCCTAAGTGCCTATATCGTAATAGTCCTATCATGTGTACTAATGATCGATGATAGCATATGGCTCATAACTACCTTTACATCATTGATATACCATAAGGCTTTACATTCAAACTAGTAGCATTTAGTGGAAGCGAAGTACGCATTCTAATAACCCTGAAGAACAATGCCTTCTTTATCTTAATGTTCATATTTCAATTGCCCAGCAAAGTGGTTTGTTAACTTCTGTAGATTGAACCTTATTCAGTACTCCCATCTTAATTCTACTAATGGGTTAGTATTTTTAGTCAATTCTCATATTATAGGGTTATTTAGGGTCATGGCAATAGTAATTGAGTTTGTAAGAGCTTAAGGTTTGAGTTTTGTATCCTTGTATTTACTTAAGCAAGTTAGTGGGCCTTACATTTTTCCTCGTTATCATTAGATTATTTTGTGCTCTCATTTTATAGTGTAATTGCACTGTTATGCTATTTACTTCTCTTTAATTCTCCAATTGATTTGATCTCGTGCTTTCACATAGCCTATATACTTTTATAAGTGGTATTGGATCACTTAATTGAGAATTTGAGATGTTTATTGTTGTAAAATTTGACATTGAGAAGTTGGATGAAAAGATTTTTTTTTTCTTTTTTTCCTATTTGGCAAGTCCAAATGAAGGAACTTCTTTTTTATAACAAATTAAAAAAAAAAAAACTTTATATGGAAAGTCATAGAAACCGACTTCCATGATTGATGAGCAATGGGACAAGTTGGATGATGAGGTGCTTTTGGCAATTCAACTTTACTTGTCCAAGGAGATTCTTCATGAAGTAGTTAAAGAAACTATTGCTGCAAGATTATGGCTATAATTAGAATCTTTATATATGACAAAGAGCCTCGCAAATAAGCTTCGTTTGAAGGAGTGGTTATATACAACTTATATGATTATAGGTATGGTTGTTAAAATCACGAGTAAAAAATATGATTCTATGAATTTACAATTTTATAATATTTTTTTAGTTAAAATTGATGTAAAATTATTTATGTGTAGAATTTTAGTAAAATTATGAATTTTCATGTATGATTTTATAAGTTTATGATTTTATCAGTTTTGTATAATTTTATATGATTTTATTGATTCTATTAATTGAAATGAATAGTAGAATCACGATTTTGACAATCATGACTGTAGGTCCTTTGATTCAATCTCATCTTGATGAGTTTAATTCTATTATTATGGCTTTTGAAAATATTGATACTAAGATTAAAAATGAAGATAAGGTAGTTTTGTTGATAGTTTCCTTGGCTTTTACTTACAAACACTTCAAAGAAATTATGTTATATGGTAAGAATCATACTTTATCCTTTGAAGATGTTAAATCCAATTTATTATTCAAAGAAAATTTTGATCTTGAAGTTTATTTTGAGAAAAAAAGGATAAAGGTTTAAGTATTAGAGGAAGAACTCTAAAAAGAGGGAGTACCAGTAATAAAAAGTTCTGATCCAAATTTATGGGATGGAAATCCAACAAAACTTGTCGTTATCGAAAGAAATTAGGGCATGATTATTTTTATTGTTTTATTTTAAAGAAAAATCAAGAAAAGGAAGAAAAAAGGAAACTTCCACAATCTACTAAGGCTGCTAATATTGAAACTAATTTTAATAATGATATTATATTATTCATTGTTACTTTAGTTGAAAGGAGTAAAGTTGAAAGGACTCTTGATTTTGGATGTACCTTTTCATATGTATCCTTATATGGATTTGTTTACCACTTTTGAACCCGTTCATAGTGGTGTTGTCTTGATGGATAATGATGTCCAATGAAAAGTTACTAGACTTGAGACTATTCAAATCAAGACTCATGATGGTGTTACTAGGACTTTGATTAATGTTTGCTGTACTCCTGACTTGAAACGGTAATTAATTTCTTAGGTGCAAGTACTTAATTAAAGGTAAAGTTTTGAAGGGATCAAAAGTTACCCTTATTTTCTATGAAAGCTAATTGAATTAGTAGTCTATTTGTCTTGTAAGGCTCTGTTGTGATAAGTTCAATGGCTATATCTTCATTTCTTGATACTGATGTTACTAAACTATGACACATGAACCTAGGCCATATGAGTGAAAAAGGAATGCACCTCACTAACAAGCAAGGTCTCCTTAGTAAATGTGGTATAGGTAAATAGGAGTTTTATGAATATTGTGTTTTGAGAAGACAAAAGAAAAAAGTTAATTTCTCTACTGCAACTCACTATATAGAGGGTATTCTTTATTATATTCACTCTAATCTTTAGGATCTTTCTAAAGTTCCCTCTTATGGAGGATGTCACTATATGATGACTATTATTAATAATTTTTCTCGTAAGGCCTAGATTTATTTTCTAAGGCAAAAAAAATGAGGCTTTTCCCACTTTTATGAAGTGGAAAACTTTTGTTGAAATCTACATGGAGAAAAAAGTCAAAAAGCTTAGAGCAAATAATGGGCTAAAATATTGCAAAGGTAACCTTAATGAGTTATGTGCAAATCATGGTATTGCTAGACATAAGACCATTCCATATAAACCCCAGCAAAATGGTGTTGCAAAATGGATAAACAAAACTCTACTTGAGAAAGCTCGTTATATGCTTTCAAATGTTTTGTTATGGTATTGACTTGAATTTTAAGCCGATGCAGCATTTACTGCATGTTCCTTGGTAAATCATTCTTTATACTTATCACTTGATTTTAAAATTCTAGAGGAAATTTGGTTAAGTAATCTTATTGATTATTCAAATTTGAGGGTTTTTCGAATGTCTTACATATGTATATGTTAATGATGGAAAATTAGCTCCGAAAGCTATTAAGTGCATATTTCTTGATTATGCATCTAAGTCTAAAGGATATCATTTATGGTGTTATAATTCTCAATCATAAAAGGTAATTCTTAGCAGAGGCATGACTTTTATTGAAGATGCCTTATTATCTTTTGAAAGTCAAACTTCTATATCTTGATAGGAATTAGGCTACTGGACCCTTAACTCCTAGTCGAGCTTGAGGCCTAGAAAGACTAATAAGGTGAATTCTTTTATTTTAGCCAACTCCTGTTGAAGTCGAGTTGATGCTTAGTGCTGACCAGTTCCTAATTCCGAGCTGAGTAACTATACATCTTTTGATAGTTGAGTGTTGGCTAGATGTATGCCTTGTTGTCAACCTAACCCCTCATTCTTGTACGAACATGATCAAGTCGACCTTCAACTGGGCAACATTGATGTCAAGAAGCCAAGAGCTCCAGTATACGTTCGAAGCCAATTCTCCTAAGATGGTTTTGCCTTTGCTTGGTACCTTGCTTATCAGCTTCCATCCTGATCGTACTATTCGATTGTTTTTTATTAGAAGCATTCTTAGAAAATTGTTGCTACGTAGCCAGTCCCACATAAAAAGGAGTCTGTTGCACCACTTATTGTTTCCCATGAATTTTCATTTGTACCTTTTTGTTTTTCTTGTATATTACTTCTTTTAGACATTACCTTTTTTGTCTTTTTTTTATTTTGGGCAGGTTACCGTAGTTTTTTTAAGTATAAATACTTACTATACATGTAATCCTAATGATCATCATCATCATCAATATATTGAATATATTTCTTTTTTTTCTATGAACATTGTTCTTATTAGCTTGTTTACTTGCTTCATTCTTATCATAACCCTTAAGAAATGCTAGGTGATGAATAATCTCACCAGACTATCTTGTGTGTCATATTGAGTTATACTGTGAGTCCTCGAAAGTTCAACTGGTGTGTCATATCCTTTGGAGCTGTTTGTAAGTTTTCTTGATTTTACCTTTTTTTCTATTGTTTTTGTACATTTCCATTACCTTTTTTAAGCTTTTTACAAGCTCGAAACCATCCTAACAATCGGCCTTATTGGTTCTTGGCTACGGTTTCGCATCATATCTTCTTTTACTAGTACAAGTAATCTATAGGGTAGTAGTGAGAAGGTGGAATTAGAATTAAAGACTACAACTTTTAATGCCAATGTTTTATCTTCCTCCAATAATGAATTTAGTATTGATGATCATCATGATTATCCTGATTGTGATGATAAGACCACTTCTCATTTTCAACCACAATGAGAAGATTATTCAATTGTTTGAGATAGATTGAGAAGACAAATTAAAAGGCTAGCTAGATAAGCTAATAATGATGATAATTTAATTACAAAAGAATTGTTTGTCACACAAGAGTAAATGGTGGTGCTGAACCTACTAGCTATACTGAAGCTATTTCTTGTGCTAATTCTTCAAAATAGCTAATAGCTATGAATGGAGAAATAGGGAGTCTTTATAAAAATGGTACATGGGATTTGGTTGAGCTTTGTAAGGCTAAGTGATCATTGAGATGTAGATGGGTTTATAAGAAGAAAGAATGCAATCTTGGGGTTGAAGATCCTAGATGCAAAGTACGGTTAGTTGTTAAAAGTTTTAATCAAAAGGAAGGTATTGAATTTAATGAGAATTTCTCACCAGCTATTTGTCATACCTTCATTTGTTTTTTTTTTCTTGCCTTTGTTTACTTTATTTGATTTGGAATAGGAGCAACTTGATGTTAAGATAACTCTTCTACATGGAGAACTAAAAGAAGAATTTTATATGGAGCAGCTTGAGGGGTTTGTTGTTTTGATAAAGAGCATCTTATCTTTTGATTGCAGAAATCTTTATTTGATCTTAAGTAAGCTCCTAGATAGTGGTACAAAAGATTTGATTTCTTTATGATTAAGAAAGGTTATTATAGAAGTCACTTTGATGACTATGTTTATTTTAGAAAATTTTTAGACGAATCTTTTATATACTTGTTAGTTTATATTAATGATATGTTGATTGTATCATGCAACAAGTCTTTGATTAGAAAGTTGGAAAACCAACTTGGTAATGAGTTTGAAGTGAAAGAACTTGGTGTAGCTAACAAAATTCTTCATATGAAGATTTACAAAGACCATCAAGCTGGTAATCTATTCTTGTCACAAAAAGCATATATTGATAATGTGCTTGCTAGATTTAATATGAGTAATTGCAAACTTATTTTTACTTCACTTACTTCACATTTCAAGTTATGTTCAAACCTTTGCCCATAAACGAAGGAAGAGATTGACCGTATGTCATACGTTCCTTATGCTAGTGCTATTAGTAGCCTTATGTATGCTATGGTATGCATTAGACTTGATTTAGCATATGTCGTTAGCATAGTAAGTTGATATATGCATAATCTTGGTAAGGATTATTGGAGTGTTGTGAAGTGGATTTTTTGGTATCTAAAAGGTATTTCTGATATTGGTTTGGTATTTGATAAAAATAAGGCTACAACAAATGATGTTGTAGGTTTTATTGATTCGGATTGTGTTAGTGATTTGGATCGAAGAATATCTCTTTCTAGTTATTTCTTTAATCCTTATAATTGTGTTATTAGCTAGAAAGATACACTTTACTCTATTATTGTATTGTCTACAACTGAAGCAGAATATGTTGCAATGATAGAGGGTATAAAGGAAGCTTTATGACTTTGAGGTTTAGCTAATGAGCTTGGTCTAATAAAGGAAGTTCTTATTGTATTTCATGATGATAGCTAAAGTGCTATTCATTTAACCAAGAATAGTTGTTATCACGACAAAACCAAACATATGAATATGAAACATCACTTTATTAGAGATGCTATTCCTATTAATAAAGTTACGATAAAAAAGATTCATACTAACTAAGTCACTTACTAATAATAAGTTTCAACATTGCTTAAAGTTAATTGGTATTTGTAACACTTAAGTGCCCTTTAAGGCTTTATGTGGCAATAAATAGCTTGTTGAGTTCGAACAAAGGTGAGATTGTTTAAGTGGATGGCTCTCATTCTTTCAGTTTTAAGTTAATTTTAATGGTCAAAATTCTTTTTACTTTTGAGCCAAGACTTATTAATGGTTTACAACCTCTCTTGCGGAGATTGATTGATTTATTTATTTTTTAATTTTCATAGCAATATCTCCTTGGTTTTTTTTTCCTTGTTCCATTCTTGAGTGTCTTGACAACTAGTTTTTCACTTTATCCTTATCATTATTAGTAGAGGATTTTGTACTCTTATTTATAGTGGAATTGCTTTGCTTTTATGCTATTGACTTTTCTTTAATCCAATTGAATTGATTTGGTGCTTCTGCATAGCTTTTATACCTCTACAATCATGATCTTACCCTGTAACTTTTTCTTTATCCATTGGAATTTATTAATTGTGTGTTAAATTATAGTTGACTTATCATTCTATATATATTTGAGTTTGACACGATAAAGCATAATAGAGAATGCAAGCTACTCCCTATGACCATGAGACCGATAATCTTATCCTTTTTAGCATATTTATACCTAACTTGGGGCTCCCTTTCTCTTTCTTAAGCATATGTTTGAGTATGACTAGTCTTGTGAATGATAAGTAACTATTTGATGATTTCTTCTTGTAAATATAGATTATCTTTTTTAGCCAACTAAATGTCTATTAATCTATCTATTAGATCAATTTTAACATGTTATGTTGATATTTTGAACGTCTTGACACTTCAGACTTTGAATTTAAACTCAGTTCTCTAAAATTTGTGTTACAAAATCGTAATTTACATGAGAAGCTCATCTTAGATATTTTAGGTGTGTACTTATTCGGATGCCGCTATGTACTAATACACACATTTATCGACTCTGCCTGCTCTTAATTCTTTAATCTTTTTTAGTAGAAACCATTGATATGTTGTATTCACGTGACATACTTTCAATATCTGTGGTTATTGACGTGGTATATATATATATATATATTTCTATATAATATGGGAAAGGAGACAAAGGGACATATTTTGATCATCGAATTTCTGACTTCTTAGTATTAAGAAAATATTCCCGCTACTTTATGCGATTTTTCACTAGTGTACATGTCGTTTGACTTCTTATAATCGTTTCCTAAAACATCCAGCAAAATTTGACCCAATGACAGGCTCTCTATTCTTAATAATTTCGAGTGGGTTTAGGGGGGGCTTCTCATAAGACGGAGTCAAACGCTTTCTCTTTCTCTCTCTCTCTTTTTCTTTTCGCTCGTTTTATCGCAGGTGGCCTATTTGAAGTTGCAAACACATGACAAACGGAGAAAAGTAATGAAAAGAGACAAATGTTGTCAATCAACATCGGTTTCTCCTTCTTTGTGGAGTCAAATTATGTAGATCACCTTATGGGAACCTTATTTCTCTTTTGAGGGCTCGAGGATGGTATTACCAACGCCGAAAATCTGATTACAATTCTAAAATGTTCTTCCAAATATTTACGAAGAAAAAAACAGGGAAGTAAATTGGTCTAGCAGTGAGTCCATCTAAAAATAGACAATCTTTTTCATTCATTTTTTAAAGGAAAAGGTTACTGGAAATCCTTAAATTTTATGGATTTTAGGGCTTAAGTTCTAATCTTTTAAAATGGTAATTGAGTAATAAACTTTTTTCAAAGGAATATTTAAGGTTGAAATTTCTTTTCCCCCAATAGAATGGCACATTAACTCTACTATCAGTTCATTAATAACCTTTTAGAAAAGTTTTATGGACTCAATTAAACTTTTTAAAAAGAATATTTAAGATCTACGTGCACCGTTGGAGTGTTTTGGGCTCAATTTATTAAATCCACTAAAGACTTAATTGCAGGTTTGAAAAAGGTTTATGAGTCAATTGATAAAATTTAAAAAAAAAAAAGTTTAGGACATATGGTGATATTATCCAATCTTTCAACAATTGGAAAAACAAGCCACCGCCTAGCTTTAGGGTGGTTGAATCTATTTATTTATTTATTTTTTTTATTTTAGCCCTTTTAAAATTTTTTTTTCTGATTTTATTTTTTAATTAATCATATTATAAAATATTATATTTATTAATATTAATAGTTTAAAATTTTTTGAGATAATATGTATTTTTTATGTCCTTTTAAAAATAATTTTATAATTATTTTTTATTTTTATCAATTTTTCTATCTATTTATTATGTATATGTGCACATTAGTGCCATGTGTGTATCGCACATGTGCCATTTAAGTACCATTTTTTATTTAACTATCACATTAGATGGAACCAATGAGGATATAACAATGATATCTTATTTTAACTACTGTTAAAATGTTAATTTTTGTTTAAATTTTTTAAAATATTGATAACTTATTTAAATTTAATAAAAAACGATAATATTCTCCGGTATAATTTACCTTCACTAATCTAAACACTTAAAAAAGTATCGGTATGATTGAACATTCTTTCACGCGTGCGACGGTGTCTATAGATGTTTCTTTTCTCCACTTATTTTCTTTTTTCGATGATGGCGGTCGACAAGATCATTGTCGGCAATAGCTAGCTGCGTACCCTAGTAGCTTGTAGCAGATGTGGTTTTTGGCATATGCTATAGCTAATCCCGCATGGTTAGTTTTACAAGGAATGAATCTGAAGGACCCAAGTTATTATTTTTTCAATAGCTTAACAAGTGGAGGGTAAAATGAAGAACCGAAAAACGAGAGAATAGATTGAATTACATAATAATATAAGTAGATTAAGGCGAAAAGAAATAAAAGCAATAACACAATAATTTAACTGTGGGAAGAACTGTGAAGTGATGAAGAATCAGGTTTCCTCCATCAAAAGAGTTATTGTAGTTGTGAAGAAATCTGTAAATGAATAGTAATGAACATTCGAAAGAAAATATAAGTGAATAATGCATATTCTCTCTCTTCTGATTAAATTAGTGTACAAAAGAGTGTATATATGTACAAGTGCCAAGTCATAAGCTGATGTGTTAAGAGTGACCAATGATAAAATAACAACCTAACAACTAAGCTAGCTGTAAAGATAAAATGTGTGCTGTAAAACCAAATAATAAATTATATACAAAGAACAATATTTTCACACCTCCCTGCCTCAAGTGGGAGCTATTTGAAGCCCCAACTTGGAAACAACAACAGTAAATTCAGCAAATATGTCCATACCTAACAAGTACAATAATTCAATATTGTGAGAAAATACTTAGCTCTAGACAAGGAAGGATATGAATAGGGTCTCCAAATATCAATATGCAATAAAGAAAAGGGTTTAGTTGAATGACTAATACTTCTTTCAAATGGCAATCTATGAATTTTAACTTGGAAGTAAATATCACAAAAGAATTTAGATGAATCCAAGTGTTTACAGTCAACTAGTTGTCTAAGCTTGGAGAAAGACAAGTGCCCAAGCCTAGAATGTAACAAACATACATTAGACTCTTTTTTCTAGGGGTCCTAGAAAACGAAATGAGTGGAATCAATCTTAGCAATTAAATTGTTATCTTTAATAATGTAATGTACAAACAATAAGTTATATTAAAAGTCTAGTATGTATAGTACATTTTGAAGGGTAAGATC
This sequence comes from Lumnitzera littorea, assembly GCA_024138015.1. NCBI lineage: Eukaryota > Viridiplantae > Streptophyta > Magnoliopsida > Myrtales > Combretaceae > Lumnitzera > Lumnitzera littorea. The sequence continues at coordinate 91,632,013 of JAMXBB010000005.1, forward strand.
TTTGTTTATGTAAACAAAACCTACAACTTTGATAGCTTTAAATTGTCCATCTAGCAAGCTGATTGAAATAGGTTGTGATAATGTTTATATGCCAAATAATAAAGATTTAAATAGTGTCATGTGATCTGATGCACCAATATTAACAATCCAAGAACCATATTTATTATTCCCTAGACTAAAATAAGTAAATGAATGATGTAGTGAAAGAGGCGCACCTGCACAGGCCATGTCTTGCTACATTTGCTTGTCTTGCGTAATTTTAAGCATTTCTTGACACATAGATTGCACCAAGTTTGCATTAAACTATTTCTCAAATATACATTTAGTGTTTGAACCATCATCTAAAGGTGAATCTCAAGTAGGCTGAATGCTATCAATAAAGGAACCCATGTTCTAGAATAAGTGTCCTATTTTTGTAAGAGTGGCCATCTTATTTTGATCCATTGCTCCTTTTCTACCTTTGTACCACCTCGGATAACCATGTAACTCAAAACAATCCTCAATAGTATGCCTAACCTTCTTGCAGTGTTTATAAACCAATTTAACAATGCTCCCTGAACTTAGTTTTCCTTTTTATTTGCCATTAATCCCCTAAGAAAACTCAACACATTTGGATAAAAAAGTTGAAGCATCATTATCAAATAAAGGTATAGTCAACAAATTTTGCTTTTTCTACTTATTGTGGAAGATGATACGCCCTGTTAACTGAAGGTAAAGGGTCCATCGAAAGAATATGATTGTGTACTGACTCATAAGCTTCATTTAACCCCATCAAAAATTGTATCAATCGACCATATGAGTCAAATTCTTGAAACTTTTCTCTCATGTGACAATTACAGTTAGCTAAAGCACCATAATCACAAGTAGGATAAAGAAGAGCACTTAATTCATCCTAACTTCGCTTCACTTTATTATAGAATATAGTAACAGATTGATTTGCTTGTTTGAAATTATTCAACTCATACTAAATTTGAAAAACAGGAGGAGCATTCCTCTAACCATATTGCTTAGTAATTTCAACCCATAACTCTTGGGCATATTGTGTATAAAGGTAATTTTGTGCTATATTTGACGTCATTGAATTTAAAATCTAACAACATGCCATATAGTCGCTCTTAGTCCACTTATTTATATCAAGAGAGTTGGGCTCAAGTTTTGAAATATTACCATCTATAAATCCTAATTTGATTTTGGCACTAAGTCCTAATTTGATAGATCTACTTTATGCAAGAAAATTAGTGCCATTAAACATGATATTTTCGGTCACCATTCTAGGATGATCAGAACCAGAAAGGAACAATAGACCCTTATTCACATGATCTAACTATAGACTTTATGGTAAAACTACTTGATTGTTCATTTTACTAAATCACAAAGAAATTGAAATAACATGAAGAAGAGAAGACTTACGAATATCAACGCTAATCTGATGTCGTGTGAAGTGATGAAGAATCATGTTTCCTCTATCAATGGTGTTCTTGGAAATTTGAAGAAATTTGTAAATGAATAGTAATGAACTTTCAAGAGAAAATATTAGTGAATAATGTATATTCTTCCTCTTTTAATTAAATTACTGTACAAAGGGTCTATCTATGTATAAGTACCAAGTCATAAATAGATGTGTTAAGAGTGACCAATAAAAAAATAACAACCTAACAACTAAGCCAGTTGTAAAAACAAAATGTGAGTTGTAAAACCAAAAAGTAAAATACAAACAAAATATACAAACAATAACACTTTCACAAGAACAAAGAGGGGTTATGGATGGAGAAGGGTCAATTAACTATCACGAAAAGGAGAGGGAGTACACAATAATTATGAGATTCCTCCAACAAATGCAAATCATTAACAAAATTCTTAGGAATTATCATAAGTTGAAATGAATCAATTGGAGTCTTGACTTGATTTCAATGATTTTTTACTCAAGGTTTTATGGATCTGGTGAACAAAATAAACATTTTTTAGGTCCTTTTTGTAATTTGGATAAAAAAAGAAAAAAAAAACATAAATGATATGGACCAATCAAGCATTTATATTATGCACTATTCTGGAAATAAATTAGATGAACAAATTATATGACTTACAATTATCAAAACAATGGGATGTTAAATAAAATCCGATATGACTTGTGGAATTTTAAATGAAGCAGTTTGACACAATCTAGATAAAGATTGATAAGAACTTGTGAATAAAGAAATAAGGAATTTTAATAAAGATACAAATTTTCTTAATACTCATCAATAGTAAAATGTCATAAACTAGTACTTGAAACAAGACTAAGCATAGTTATAGGGTTTAAGAGAATGAACCTTAATCAATAATATAAAAGAAACTGTCTAAAATAAATAACTAAAAAATTTTCCAATAAACTAAATAAGATAATTTAAAATATCTAAACATAATAAAAGACTTGAATTGATCATTTGCTCTTCATAGAACAAGCTTCAGGCTAGTTGCACTTTGTTAAGTTGACTTAGACTGATCAACTACCTAATCGACCCATTGTCAATATTCTTCTAACTGTCCTTTTGAGCGATCTCAATTTCATTGGTCTTGCCTATTCATGCCCTATCCACTTTTACGACCCATTTAATTCATTAAATTAAATAAAAGCAGAATGGAATTAAGATGCATTACGAATGGAATAAAGGGCGAGTATGTATTACATTGTTTAGTTGGAAAAAATAAGAGTATAAAGAATGCACTCATAATAGAAAGTAAAATGACATTTTCCATCATCTCCTTCCTTTTTCATTTTCATTTTCACTGAACTATGAATTTCAAAAGATAAAGAACTCTTATAGGAGCCATTGGCATAACTAATGCAAATAATGTAGACATGGACAAAATTAAACTTGGCTTTTGTCCCTTCTCCTCTACTACAATCCTACACCCTTCATCCCAATCCACTACGACCAAAATTTTGCATGAATTACAACCCAAGCCTCCTCCCTAAAAGGTAAATCAAAATCGAAACCAAAGATAAGCTTAGAAAACAAAGCGAAACAAGTAAGTAGTTCTAATTTGCTGTGGGCTTAGCAAAGAGTGAGTATAGATCTTAGTTCGATATGAAGTGGACTTTTATTTTTCTAATCTAAGCATAAGAATCATAGTGGTGTGGTGTTGGACTTGGTTGTAAGTGGTGTTTGGATAGTGGACCTAGTTGTATGTTGTGGTTCTAGTGTTAAGCTTGGTTGTTGGTCATAGATTTAGTTGTGTAGGTGACTATAGTAGATAGCTGGAGGTGTTAGTGTTTGATGGTGGTGGTGGGTGTTCATAAGATAATTAATGTAGGTAGTGGTGCATTGGAATGAATGGGGTGGTAGGTGTTGGTCAAATGGCATTGGTTAGATGGACACAAGGCTAAGTGATGTCTTTTTGACTTGGAATCTTGATTAATAGCTCTATGTAAGGGATCCCAATTACTTATTTTCTTGTAATTACAATCAATAAAGTGAACACTGTAATAAGGAGCAAGTAAGGAATTAAAAAGGGGGGTAATGGTAATTCCATTCCATCTAAAACTTCTTTCTCATTCCATTTGCAACCTTGATTGACATCATATGTATTTTGGATTACATTAGAGTGAGATTATGGGATAAAATGAGAAAGCAAATAACAAAAATTTAAAGGGCCCAATTGACAGCCTAAAAGGCTCAATAAATCTTCCCTCTTCATAGTTGTCTATAACATTTAGTTGTAGTTTAGTGATCAATTGACATAAGCCTAAAATCACTTCTCTACCTTTAGTTTACCAACTTCACATTCCTACCTCAATCCAACATATTTAGAAATACCAAATTCTAATATGCATGACGTACAGCCTATTTTACCATTTTATCCTTCAAAGAAATAATAAAATGATAAGAAAACTAAGAATTTGGAGAATTAAAAAGTAAATTATAGTAAATTGTATAAATAACCCTTTTATCTTCTTACTTTTTCTATATATATGGGGCATTCCCACAATGACTTATACACTTCCACTAATTAAATCAAACTCGATGTAGGTGATCTACCTTATTACTACCATAACCTTTGGTGTGCTTAGGAGCTAAATTATCACTAAGGCTTACCATGTATTGTTATGGATTATCCTTAGAGAGAATAAATGTCAATGGAAGTCAGTAAACCCATGAGCTACTTGAAGGATATGATAATTGATGTTTGCATATTACAAAGGAAGGCTATTTATAAGAAGTTGATAAGAAAATAAAATTTACTTAAGAGGCTCTCAACTCACAAGAAAATAAGGAGATAACTGATGGCTTCATATTACATAGGAGGGCGACTTATATATGCCTAACTGGGGTATACTACATGAGTAAATGGACATTAAGGTACCACCAAAAGGTAGTAAAAATACATGTAATGAAAAGTAAAAAAAAAAAAAAAAGACATCAAGAAACAAAAAGGAATCAATTTAGGATCTCGTACTAGTGGCAAAACATCATAACACGTCATAAAGGTAATGGGTGCATCCTTACCAAAACAAAAAAAAGAAGTAAGGAGTTAGTTAGGCAAGATGAGATTTGATTTGAAGGATAAAATGGGAAATGAGCTAGTCAAATGGAAAATAGGTTAGAGAGTAGAGTAGTCAGATAGTCCATCCTTTATGAGCACTATCCAAGTACATAGTTACTATGCTTGATTGTTAGAGGTTATAGAGTAAGAAGTTAAAATATTCTAAAGCTATTGAAAGCATATAATTGTACACCCAATTATGCTTGCTTGTATGCGGAGGGGATCTAGGGTGCTAAGGTACTAAAAACGGAGTTCATAAACCAATAGTTGTCTCATTTACAAGAGTAATGGGCCTAAGTGATGCAATGGTAGCTTAAGCAATGAATCGCTATGTATCCATAAGTGGTTAGACTAGCTAATTATTGCGTGATGGATTGCTTCTCTAGAAGGAAGCAACAATCCTCTAGTAGAATGAGATGCCTCCATAGAAGACTATCATTAACTAGTTGCATTGGTGATCTTCGGGATGAAATGACTTTTGAGGATATAATTTCATATGTATATAGATAATATATATATACATATATATATGTATATTATACTGTGTATTAGAGAATATGAGATACTCCAAGTCTTAAGACTCTAAGACTATATTATTTGCTACACCTAAATGAGATAATAATAGTGATTTGTTTTATTAGTGTTATGAATTCATGTGTTGTCATTTACTTGTCATGCATATGTGACTATAGTGACCACTGTATTATGCTCATTCGTTCACCCCTCTTAAGGACTATCTTTTGGGTCTTATGACTAATCAGGACTTATATGAAGACTTAAGACTTGACTTGTTTTATGGGATTAGGAATGACAATAGCGAGTTTGAATATTTTATGATAATTGGCTAATCAAAGTTAGGACGTTTATGTTTTGTGGGGCTAAGAAATGTTTTGTTTGCTTTATGTAGACATTGTTAGTTTATGTTTCTAGATGATAGTCTTATGATGTATGGCATTACTTGTGGAATTTCCCTGTTGGGTTTTGTTTTGGTAACTATTTAACTCTCTTCAAGAGTATTTATGGAGATAGTCATTGATCGTGGATTGTAGTAGTGTTAAGAGCCTTTTGGTAGGAGTATGTAGTGAACTGTTGACGTCCTTGGGTTTGGGGGTATAATAACAATAGTATTTCAATTTCTTGAAATTAAATCTTAGTTTCTTTTGTATGATAATCTTAATATTAATCCTAAATTCCCTAAATGGAAGATCTAATAATAATATCATTAGCACTTACGTAATGAGGGAGAAGGGAAGTATGAGTTAAATAGAACGACAGATAACCCTAAAGCTAATCAACTTGGAGAATATAACCAACCTATGTACTTTGTTTTACTTTTATAGGAATACATACTTCTACTTATAAAGAGAATTTACTTGCAGTTAGTTTGATAAAATCGCATAGCATTGCTAAATTAAGAAATCCCTTAGATTATTCTAAACCTAAGTGATCCACCTACACCAATCCTCATCGGTTGATCATCTGTCCATTCTCCTATTAACACTTTCATTCTCATACCGACTTTGCTAGACTATGGTTGTTATATGACATTATTTGTTATATGAATCTAAAACTTGTTATCAATTTCCTTTTGCATATGTTACTTAAAATGTTTTTCTTTTCGAGGTTTACTTTTAAAAATATTAATTATAGACTTAAAGAATGTAAGATATACGTTAGCTCAACTAATAATACGTAAAAACATTTTGATGTAAGAGTAATGGTAGTAAAAGTAAGATGAGATAGTGGAATACCAATTGCCTCATAATAGGAATGGTGCACCAAGTCTCAACTAACATATTCATAGCATATTCATCTACACATGTAGCGATGGAATGATCTCTTTGATGTATGCATTGTGTAAGTTTACTATATTAATCGTACATTCTATTTTAGTAAGATTACAATTAAACTTTAACATCACATGATTCTTGTTGATAGTTAATTTTTGTCTCCATCTTACTCGTCTATTCAAATGCTGACATGCCGAGCAATCTATATTCTCGGCATCTCGCCAGGTGATCGATATTCTCGGCATTACATCGAGTAACTCAGATCCATCGTAGATTTGAATTCAAGTTCATAACATGAACGGTTATTACAAGCACGGTTATGATTACATAACTATCCATTCTCCCTACATTTTAGGGAAGGTGTCTGATAAAGAAGTTTCCATGTGTCTTGACAGTTATTCTAATAATTGCTACTTTAGACAGGACAATCTCCTATAAATACAGAAGAGGAACCTGGTAAGAAGGGGCTAATAACTCTCAACTTCTCAACTCTATTATTTTCATTCCAACCTACTAACTTAGGCATCAGAGTGACCGCATCAGACTAGCTTTGGTACCAAGTATTTGTCTTATCTTTATAGGATATTTCCAATTCCCTAAATTTACCAACAACATTTAGCATCGTCTGTTTTTCCCTAAACACACCTACATGGCAAAAACAAGAGTGTTTAAGAGTATAGGTATTGATACTCCTTCGCAATACCCTGAAGGGGGGAGTTGGCATATTAATGAGTAGCGATTGGCTAGACTCAGGTAACTCTGCCTCCACTTAGCCAAAGAAAACCAAGAATTAAATAAAAAACACGAGCAAGTCCTTAACCTCCTCCATAGTAATATTCACCCGAACCCGACCTAAAATAACTAAGGCGATCATGATGCTGAAAAAAGCTATGATTCCATTTATTCACCTAAGTTGCAATAAAAGCAAGTTGAGAATATGATAGGACCTTTAGCTCCTGCTTTTAAAAGGAATGACAAAGGCAAGCAATCGCAGCAAGTGCACTATGCGGGTCCTTTGCATTTTAGTACCCCTACTGCCCCAAGCAAGCAGTTCCAAATTAAAAAGAGGCCCTTTATTCCAAAGATTTTAGAGGAAGTGATACCTCAACACGTTAAGCTACCACAGTTTGAGACTTACGGTGGAGCAAAGGACCTCGAAGACCACTTGGAGTACTATCGTATGTTGGCTAAGTTATATGGTTTGAGTGATGCAGTGGCCTGTCAAGCTTTTCCTTCAACATTAAGGAATGTAGCCAACATATGGTTCAAACATTTGAAACCAAATACCATTTCCTATTTCGATGAATTGGCAAAAGCATTCCTTCAATACTTCCTTACAAGCAAACTTCCTATTAAGGACTCTTCAATCCTTAACACCATCAAACAAAAGTCTGATAAGTCAATCGAGGACTACTTAGCTAGATTTATGGCCGAGATGGCTCAAATCCCAGAATTGGATATGAGTGTGGCCCTTAACGCTGTAATTGATGGAGTCAAGCCCTATGGAGACTTTTTTAAGTCTCTTGCAAAGAACAAGCCAAAAACTTTCGCTGAGTTTAAGGCTAAAGCTACCTTATACATCTGTTAGGAAGACAACATAGAGGCATGGCGAGAAGTCGATCAGAGAAGAGGAGATGGAAAGAATGAAAAGAGAAAAAGTGTGAAGGATAGACTCAGTACAAACAATGATCACATTTCAGATGTCGAGAGGAAGAGACCGAGGATCCCAACATACTCATCCTATACGCCTGTCAATCGTCTAATTTCAGACATTTTGATGGAGGTGCATTAGGAGAGTGGCATTCTCTAGTGGTCGGAAAGAATGAGACGGAATCCTTCGAGGAGAAACTCCAACTAATACTGTGATTTCCACTGTAACAAAGGTCACAATACAGATGAGTGCATTTGACTCAAGAATGCAATTGAAGATGCGATCCAATGTGGGCACTTATACAAGTTCTTAGCGCATGATGTTGAGAATATTGAGAGAACGTCTCAGAGGAGAAGTGAGGAACAAGAGAATGACACACGGCCGACATCAGCTGTGAGAGACACTATGCATGTGAATTCCAACAGAGCACCCAATGGAGTGATCAACACCATTGTCGGCAGACCTACTATAGGCTAGTTGACTTCTTCGAACTCGATTAACACCAAGAATTACACTTGCAATATTTAAGGCAAAAAGGTTAAGATCGACAATATAATATCTTTCGGAGAGGAAGATTTTGAAGGCATCCAGAGGCTACATGATGACGCCCTCGTCATCAATGTGAGAGTCACTAACTTTGAAGTTGAGAAAATTCTTGTTAATATAGGAAGTTCGGCCAACGTCATTTTTCAGCATGCCTTTGACCAAATGAGGCCTAAGATCAAAGCATAGCTATGGTCTTACAAGTATGATCTCTATGCCTTCAACAATCAAATTATCCAAGTAGTCAGAGTCATTTCTTTGCCGATATAGATTGGTAATGATTAGCATGTTATAGAGGGTAAAGTAACTTTTCTTATTGTCAAATGTTGGTCTCCTTACAACATGATAATGGGACGGTTGTGCCAACGTCTATTCGACATTGTCCCTTTAACTACACATCTTAAAGCCAAGTTCCCTACTCTTACAAGGGTCGACGTGTGCAAAGGGTATCAGTAATTAGTACGGTTCTTGTACATAAGAGTCTTGAGACGAGAAGAAGTATTTCATGTTGAAACCTTTTTGGAAGGTAAGTCAGTTGGCATTGAGAATGCCAAGAGTGATACTGATGAAATTCCCTTAGGGGACGACTTAGGGAAAACAACGAGAATCGGGAAACCCCTATCAGCAGATACTAGGTAGAGTTTGATCAACTTTTTGTAGGCCAACATTGATGTGTTTGCATGGTCTCCTTCAGACATGCTGGGTATCTCGAGAGAAGTTATGGTATACAAGCTCCAGATTGATCCGAACGTAAAGGTGGTCCAACAAAAGAAGAGGCATTTTGCACTAGAGAGATAAGCAGCAATAGAGGAAGAAGTCTAAAAGTTATTGAAGGTAGGATTCATTCAGGAGGAGCCTTATTCGACTTGGCTAACTAATTATGTATTAGTCAAGAAGTCTAACGACAAATGGTGAATGTGCATAGACTTTACGAATCTTAACAAGGCCTGTCTTAAGGACTATTTCCTATTGCCAAAAATTAATCAGATGGTAGATGCAATTGCTGGACATGCGTTACTTTCCTTTATGGATGCTTTTTCTGGTTATAATCAGATCAAGATGGACAAGGAGGATGAAGTCCACACGTCTTTCGTTACTAATTTTAGAACATATTGTTATACGGTGATGCCCTTTAGGCTTACAAATGCTGGCGCGACATATTAGAGACTTATTACCAAGATGTTTAAGCCCTAAATTCAAAGGAACATCGAAGTATATGTTGACGACATAATTGTGAAGAGTGTAAAGGAAGATTGGCATCTTACTGATTTGGAGGAGACGTTTGTTGCGTTGAGGAGATATAACATGAAACTCAACCTACAGAAATGTGTCTTTGGCGCAACATTAGGAAAATTTTTAGGTTATATGGTTACTCAGTATGGTATTGAGGCTAACACAAGAAAGATTGAAGCCATAAGGAACATGAAATTACCTTGAATGGTCAAAGAAGTGCAAGAACTCACTGGGCAAATTGTCGCCCTCAATAGATTTGGGTTAAGAAGTGTGAATAGGTGCACATAATTCTTTAAAATTTTAAAGAATCTAAAAGAATTCAATTGGACTAATGACTGCAAAAGAGCTTTCAACGAGCTTAAGGAATTTCTTGCGTCATCCCCAATACTTTAGATATCTATTCTTGGAGAATATTTATAGTTGTACCTATCAGTTAGTTGCCGAGCTCTTTCTTCTGTACTAGTCTGAGTTGATGATAAAGAGCATTGACTCGTTTATTACGTGAGTCAAGTTCTACAAGGGTCGGAGCTTTGGTATACAAAGGTTGAAAAGTTCGTATTAATAGTGGTTCTTTTAGTAAGAAAGTTAAAGCCATATTTTGAAGCTCACTAGATTATTGTTCTTACCAATCAACCATTGCGGTAAGCATTGCATTAACCCAATTCCTCGGGGAGGATGATGAAATATGCCCTAAAGCTTAGTGCCCATGGTGTACAATATAAGCCCAGAACGGCATTAAAGGCTCAAGTACTAGCAGATTTTGTAGCCGAATTTACTAGAGAGGAAGATTATGTGGAGTTTGCTGAGAAACTTATCTGGTTTCTTTATGTGGATAGTTCTTCGATGCAAGAAGGAAGTGGTACATTCCTAGTTCTTCAAGGCCCCTATAATGTCAAAGTTCATTACGCTCTAAAATTTGGTTTCCTGGCTAGCAACAATGAAGCAAGGTATGAAGCTTAATCGCTGGACTAAAACTGGTAAAAGAAATTGGTGTCAAGAAGCTCATAGTGTTCTTTGATTCCCAATTGATGCTGAGTCAGGTGATAGAAAGTTACATGGCAAGGGAAGAAGAAATAAGCAAGTATCTACTGATTGTATGCATGTTCATAGAAGAATTCCAATCTTTCTCCATCCATAAAATTCTGACAAGTAAGAATATTATGGTTGATAAGTTGTCAAAGTTAGCTAGTATGGCTTTCCCTGAATTGAGCGATAAACTTTTTGTTAAGTTTCTTTTGCAAAAAAGTTTATCAACTCTCTTGCAGAGTTGTGAGTTGGCTCCTTACCTGAGAGAAGAATCATGGATGGATCTTCTAATGGATTATCTAAGAGATGGTACTCTCCTTGACGACAAGAAAGGAGCGCAAAGATTGGCATACCAAGTTGCTAACTACACATTAATTGATGGTCAATTGTATAAACGTGGCATATCATAACCATAACTTCGATGCCTTCATCTGAGAGATGCCCAAAGGGTGTTATCTGAGCAGTATGGTGGCGTATGCAGTAACTACATAAAAGTGCAGATACTATATGTTCGAGCACTCTGACTTAGTTATTATTGGCTAACTATGAGAGAAAACATAAAAGAAGTTGTCCGGTACTGTCCCCTAGTGCTAGAAGCATGAGTTGCCAAGTCATGTGCTTACAACTAAATCATGTAGCCTAACCAGTTCTTGGCCCTTAGCTTAGTAGGTGTTAGATATTTTCTGACCATTTTCGAAGTCTGTTGCCTAGTGACAATTTATCATTGTCGCTATAGATTACTAAATGGGCAAAGGTCGAGGCAGTGGCGAAGATCATCGAGCAGAAAATGGAAGCATTAGTCTTCAACTCCATCATATCATGGTTTGGAGTTCCTCACATGATGATTGTGGATAACAGCCCACAATTTGACAACAATAAGTTCTATGCATTTTGTGAGAAGCACAGCATTTTCCTAAATTATATGTTTGTAGTGCACCCTTAGACAAACGGACAAGTTGAAGCTGTAAATAAGATCATACTACACGACCTAAGACAGAAAGTAGATCAAGTCAGAGGGAAATGGACCGATGAACTGCTGAATATTTTATGGGGGCATTGAACCACCCACAGAACTGCAACTGAGGAAATGCCCTTTAGGTTAGCATACGGCATGGAAGCTGTATTGTTGATTGACACCAGATCTATAGATTCAAAATTTTGATGTTATGGTTAATGAAGTTAGATTAACAGGAAATTTAGACACTATTGATGAAATTTAGGGTATTGCAAGAGCTAGGATCATAGCATACCAGTATAGAGCGGCAAGCTATTACAATCAAAAAGTAAAGCATAGAGTTTTTCAACCTAGGGATTTGGTTTGCCCAAAGATAGAAGCTCTTAGCATGCAAGCAAATCAAGGGAAGCTTTGTGTGAGTAAGGAGGATCCTGTTAAGATTTAGGAAGTCATCGGCGATGGAGCCTATCGACTGGAGATGTTGGATGGATCCATCATCCCTCAAGTGTAGAATGCCAAAAATTTGAAATTGTACTTTAATTAATAGCTTAGCTTATTTGTAAGGCAACAGTCGATAAGCTTGTAAGACTACGGTGCCTTTTATTTACAAGAATTATGTTTGAAGTCTCGTGTTTCTTATTCTTCTTATTAATGGCGAGTTAATAAGTTCTAGTCTATCGTGGATAATGAATTGCATAAATTAATCTTACAGTCAAGTAATGTGGTTAGTTTATGCCTTAAATGGCTAACAAACAATGTCTATAAAGACGTACAAATTGGGCGTATGAAATAAAAGATGCCGAGAATAATTGGGCATGTGAAATAAAACATGCTGAGAAATGATTGGGCATGTGAAACAAAACATACCGAGAAATAATTGGACGTGTGAAGTAAAAACCGAAAATTAATTGAATGTGTGAAATAAAACATGTTGAGAAATAATGGGTATGTGAAATAAAACATGCCAAGAATTAGATAGTTATGTGAAATAAAGTGTGTCAAAAGATAATTTGCGTGTGAGTAGAAACATACTAACGAATAAGGACGTGTGAACTAGAACATGGGGAACTCTCGGTGTGTGAACTAAAACGTACTGAAAAGAGTCATATGAAGGATATTTCATTTAACCAATGTGATTACAAATGTACAACCTAACAAATCGTTTGAACGATTACATGGGAGGATGCATGGTACAAACAATACAAAAGAATCCTATGGCTTACTATTGGAATCAGTAGAAGTAATTCTTGGATTAGAGGTTGGGGCATTCTCTGAGCAAGTCGCTTTCTTGGCACATGGGTTGTTCTCTTCCTCTGGATCCTCAGCGTGAGCTTTGCTATCATCTTTATTAGGAATCTCGACACCTTCCTTTTCATCTTTGTCGACACCACTAACTTTGTTGTCCATGTCGGTGGAGTTAAGGCATGAGATATCGTAATTAGGATGAAGCTTCAAGATCTCCTTTCTTACCACTTAAACTCTCTTTAACAACTTCCTCCATAGAAGTCTCTTATATTGCTAACTAGGAGTGATTATATTGAAAGCCTCTTCAACTGATGGTCCTCTCCTCACAGTCTTCTCCAATTCAGCTACATGGCTCTATAAGTTTAAGTTATTGGTCTACAACTCTTTAATCTACATTTTGAACTTATCTTCCTCCTTGCTCATTGTGCAAAGAGTTTGGCTAAGGCCCTAACACTCTTCTTTCTTCTTCTGTAGCTCCTCTTTTAAGCCTTCAGACTTTTTGTACTGCTCTTCCATTTTAGCCTTTCAACTTGAGACTTCATTGGCAGCAAGGTTATGTGCCAACTTTTCGGTAACAAGGTCTTCTTAGAGCTTTCTCGCTTTCACCTTAGCTCTTATCTTCGCATTCTCAACAACAGTAATTTGGGCTTTTGATGCATTATATGCATCCTTAACTCTCTACAACAAATTTATTTAACACAATTAAGAATGATTCGGCATAACACGTGGACACAACCAAGGATATTACCTTCTTTGCTTCTTTATTGGCTTCGTCTAAAGTCGTCAAAATGTAGTTGCTCATTTGGAAAAGGAAATATGTTAGTAACCTGAACGAATTCGATAATTAAAAGTATTAGTTATGGATACTCACATCATACAATTTGACTGTAATATGGGCCTTATTGCAACCGTCGACTCTATCAACATCCTTCTTTGCAAAATCTTTATGCTTGAGAAGAATAACTCCTTTCATTAGAGCCAAGGACTTTGTCCTATCACCCAGGGCCGAGTCGGTGTCCAAAATTGTGTGGTTTCAACATGGGACGTATTACTCACCAACTTCCTTATTAGGGATGAATTCGATACTGTTAATGCCAAGTGCTTTACTATGCATTGCCTCCTTCATTCTTTTATCCCAATCTTTAGACCTTTTGGTAACTAGTTGGTCGACGAGTTCTTTTCTTTGTTTTTTATTATTGCTTGGCACCACCTCCACTATTAGGGACGACCCTTCGGTTGTAGTGACATTAGCCTCATTATGGGGTCGAATCTCTTAAACCTCCCCTTTTGACTCTACAGTGGGTGGAACATCTTCAATAATCTCGACAGGTTCCCTCGAATGAGAGATTTCAGTTTTAGCTAGTAGATCTTTCTTCCCTTTTTGCCGCTTTTCGGGTGGTTGCGAAGTTTTCTATTGCACCGTAGGTTGCTTGTTTGACTTTTTTGCTACCTTTTTCATGGCTGTTGGTCGAATGGTGGATGCAATGGCCGCACGCTTGTCAGCCTTTGATTTTTTAGCCTTTACCTAGGCTAGTAACTTGGTAAGATTTACCTTGCTAGTAGGCATATTTGCAAGATGAGTAAACAAGTTAATATCAACACGAGAAAAGGATAAACTTACATTCTCTGTATTGAGCAAGGCTCAAAGGCGATAATTCTTCCCCTAAATATTTTTAAAGGTGGTAACTCATTAGTGCATCTTCTTTTTTAGAAAAAATTGGTTCTCCGCTTTTGTAATGTCGTATAATTCTCTCAGCATCCTAGAAGAACATTTTATTCTTCCTCCTTTCCTAGATTTTCTTTGCTGCTTTTACATCATTTGGCATCAGATCAATATCTTTAGTGCGAATTTGCTCAGTCCATTGGGTCCAGAAGTCCAATTCTTCAATAGATACTATCAACACGAGTTTATCATGTCAATTGTGGATCTTGGGCTCTAACTCATCCATGAACTTCTACCCATGCCTTACAATGGTAAAGTACCACCCGTTGGGTTGCCTCTTAATCGTGAAGAAATACTAAAACAGCTAAGGCATAGCCCTAGCTTCGACTTCTTCACAAACTATCTCAAAAGCCACTAGAAGCCGATATGTGTTGGGTGAGAACATACTTGGTATAACTTTGAAGTAGTTGAAGAAGTCCTTAACAAAAGTCGAGAAAGAGAAGCACAACCCAAAATCTAAATATTACAGGTATATATGAAACTCGTGCTCCTTTAGGAAACAAATCCTCTCCTCCTCTCTTGGCCTTCTCAGATTCCACATTTTAGGATGGTCTTGCCAGTTTTGATTGTACTTTGTGACAAGAATTTTGTCGATAGAACTGGTGGTTCCATCTAGAGAGTCACTGAAGTAGGCTATGGTGTTATACAAATACCTTATCGAGGACTGACCTTCTTTGTCCTCGGGGTACTTATCTACAACAAGCTGATTGATCTAACTGAGTTTGTCTTACCTTGTCTCAATACTTTCATCAAAGTTTCTAGAAGAGCATGCCGCCTCGCTCCTTCTTTGGGGGGGGGGTGGTAGTGGGGAGAAGTGGCCTTAGTTTCCATTGCTTCAAAGTTAGAAACAACAAGTTAGTGGGCAATGTTGTGAACTATACCTGAATGTTTATGAAGATGAGAAAGCAAGAAAATATGGTTATGACAATTGAGTTTGAACAGAAGTGAATTATGTTCTTGAAAAGTCCTTTAAATATGGACAATTTGCCCTCGTAATTGCAAACATGTTTCTAAGAGTGATGATCACTAATTTGATAAGTAGTGCAGATTGACGACGGGTATCGTATCTTCTGAATCTAATGGTCAATAACTCTCTGATAGTTATTAAGTTTATGGCATAGTGGTTATCGAGGCGACAAGTGTCATATCACCTACCTTTTGGTCTCTTCAACAGATGGGAATTCAAAAATTATGACTTTTTAACTAGGATGCGAACCGTTTTGCTTCCTCTTTTGCTTGGCATCCAAAGAACTACTCCTACTTGGCCTCTAGTGCATTATATATTACTCCCTTGATCGATTACTTGAACATAGGAGTTAGAGGGTAAATGTTGATAGTCAGTTTTCGTTTCCATCTTACTCGTCTATTCAGTTGCCGACATGCCGCACAATCTATATTCTCGGCACCTCGCCGAGTGATTGATATTTTTGGCATTATGCCAAGTAACTCAGATCTATTGTAGATTTGAATTCGAGTTCATGGCGTGAACGGTTATTATAAGCATAGTTATGATTACATAACTGTCTACTCTTCTTACATTTTAGGAAGGGTGTTTGATTAAGAAGTTTCCACGTGTCTTGGTAGTTATTCTAATAATTGCTCCTTTAGACAAAACAATCTCCTATAAATATGGAAGAGGAACCTAGTAAGAAGAGGGCTACTAACTCTTAACTTCTCAACTTCTCAACTCTATTATTTTCATTCCAACCTACTAACTTAGGTATCGGAGTGACCACACCAGATTAGTCCCACTGGACTGACTTCGATGCTAAATATTTTTCTTATCTTTACAGGATATTTTCAATTCCCAAAATTCACTAACAACAATTCTATCAATAAACATGACATCCAAACTTACACTTTCCTTATGTCCTCCACTATTTTTGAAGAAATTTAGTTTTTTCCCTTTTTAATTTTTTTCCTTTCTGTGTAGGAAGCTAATTTTACTTTTTAATGGTTAATAAATTGAAAATTTCGTGTCCGCTAATATTATGTTAATTCACTTATGTCATCTCTCAACAATATTAAATGGGATCATTAAAAATAAGTACCTAAATTATCAATCAAATATAGATAAATGAGAAAAACTCTCGAATTCAATTTCATGTTTCATAACTTTTAAAAATATGTAAAATAATCTCAAAACTATTACTAGTATCCCAAAAAAAAAAGAAAAATTTCATCATACATCCATAGATAGTTATGGTATTGGTTTAATGGTGGTTTAGAATATGTATGTATAAATTTTCAAAAGTTATGAAAATAATGATATCATTTGATTAATAATTTAGAAAATACTTATACATATATATATATTTATTGATATCAATTTTATATCAACATACCAGATATACTAAAAAAGAATTATTTATGTATCCATATCACAAGTGTTCCAATCTTTAATCTTATAGTATGCAAAAGATCTACTAACCAATGAGCGACACGGAAAATGTCGAAAATCGAGGATGAGCTCAGAAAAGTGGCATCCTATGAACAGAAAAAACTAGAAATAATTAAAAAAAAAAAAGAAAGAAAAGAAAAGAGACTTCTACACAACAAGGTGGACTATTTGATATAGGGATAGAAGAAATTTGAAAAGCTTTTTGTTTGACTTGGGCAAATGCTTCTACGTTAAGCACATCGAATGTGGGAGATCAGAGTCAGTTGATGCCTTTGTCTTCTTCTTATTACTTTTGAAATAGAACAGTGACTCAACACATTATTGAAATGAGAGATGGACTTCGTATAGAATTAAAAAGCAATAGAAGTGTTAATACTGTACATAATAGTCATATTAAGAAGGAAAAAAAAAAAACATCATTCTTGTAAAACATATAAAATCCTGACTTCAAATTTAAAAATGGAGTTTATTCGACCTTAATTGAGTTAGAATTTTAAGTTTGAATTTGTTAAGGTGCCATTAAAAAAATTTAGTCTTGATGCATTAAGCTCATTTAGACTTACTTTATAAAATAGAAATAACTTTATCTTAACTAAAATGTTAATGTACCTTAATTTCACCCTAACTCAACTTACATATTAGCTTATTATAAACTTGAGTAGGCTAGTAAGGCTAGCAATTGTTAATACAATACAGTAATATGGATATGAATATAATATGATTATAAAAATAATTATAGAGAGAAATTACAATATGGGATACAAGATACAAAATGAAGATATGATTATAAAATGAAGAAATACAATCAGATTATAATTCAGTTATTTGTAATTTCTATTTAATTTCATATATTTTAACATTAATAGAAATTCGATATGAAATAATATAAGACAGTACTTACTAATATGGATTATCAACTCTATGAGCTTGTAGGTCATCTAACTAATATCATAAAATTAGAGCTCGATTCATGAAATTATCATAAATATCAAGCATGAAAAAATATCACGGCAAGGCAAATAATTTGCCCATGAATTTGACCATTCGCGCACCATGTGCCCCTGAATTTGACAATTCTCGCCCTCACTCATTAAAGTAATCTTCAAGAAAAAGTCATACCGAATAAACTAAATAAGACTTTGTGTTTTTTTTTTTTTAATAATTAATTCCGATGGACCGAGCACTTTCTTGCACTGCTTTCCACGTGAATAAACTAGAGAGATGTCGTATCTGCATATTGACTTATAGCCGTGCGAGAATTATTGAGAATTTTCATGGCTTTCTTGTTAACCCATGTTTTTTCTCGTGTCCTTTAGGTTAAATTTTCATGGTCGCCTGTTAACTCATGTCGGATTGATTTTGAAAGATTGCATCTTCCAATAGAAAGAGACGTCCTACGAACCTCTACACCTTTCAATTGATTATAAAGAAATTAGAAGTCTATGGCTTGGCGAAACCTTTTATATTTGCTCATACGCCAAATATTCAGCTTTAAGAAGCAAATGTAGAATAATTATTTGAAAATATTAAGGACAAATTTTGCAGATTCTTAAATGTTTTTCCTACCCTTTTTTTTTTTTTTCATTCCTAATCACATGCTATCATATATGGAATAATAATTAAAAGTGACTCTTTTTATATGTTTTTCATATATGGTGATGTTTGATTAAAGAAAAAGAAATGTAATATTTAATGCATAAATACCATATTACATTGAACAAACTCTATAATTTAAAACGTAAAGCACCCAAGTACAAAAGTAAATAAATTTTTAATTTTTTTAAGGATTTCCTCTCACCCTCCTTACCTATTAATGACCATGCAAGTCTATCTATGAAGTAAAGACGATAAATATCGTCATGAAATGAAACTCGTGTTGAGTTATTTCTACAGCTTGTATCGGATCAAGTGTGTTTGTGCTACTTGGGTGACAAAATTTAGGGGGGAAAAACATAATTTTGGGTTTCTATATAATTTGAAACCATTCAAAAATATTAAAATTCTGTATATATCACCAATGACCTTATAACCTCCTAGTATAAATGCTGTTCTTGAATGAGATGGATCGGGTTCAAATTTTTCATTTTTATGTTGAAATCATTGATAAAATTCCACGTATATCTCAACATTCATGAAATACTTCAATAAATGTTTTAAAAAGTAAACATTCAAAGAGTGACACCCATTTCTCTATTAAGAAGACTTATTGAACTTTTTCTCATATTCCTCCAAAAAAAAAAAAAAAAACAGAAAGAATCTCTCTCTCCCATTAAACCCTAATTTGAAACTTACTGTAGTTCTAGGCTTCACAATGAATTAAGGCTTAATTTTGTTAAATTGAAGATTAGATGTTCATAAGTAAGAATAGGTAATAGTAATCTTAATATTTTGGTTGTCGATCTATTATAATCAATATTTGGAAAGGAGAAGTTTTTTTTTTTTTCTTTTTTTTGGCTTTTGTCAATTCTAGATTTGAAAAAAGAAAAGGAACAATGTCATTGTGATCATAATTACTTTTCTAGGTGAATTTATTTTGTAATAGGAGTATATTTCACGATATAATTGAAATTTTAAGGTTGTTTTTGATATGGGGAGCTCGAGTTCCTGTATTAGCAAATTTTTGAAGAAGTGGCCACTATGTCGGATAACTACACCCTAATGTGACCAACCACCTCCTTGAACACCTCTCCCATAAGATCTATAATTTGATCTAGAAGTCATACTTTGATTTCCTGTTGAATTAAAAAAAAAAAAAAGTCTTATGAGCTGAATCAAGGTAATCGGGATTACTATTATATGTCGTTGGTGCTTTTAGATATTTAAAAACCAAATAAACCTAGGCTATGATCTATGTGGTGTTGCTTATATGTGCTCCAAGGTTGGTAACCACTCTGAATGGGCAAGTTATAAACTAGATATTATTGCCTTTATAAGACACGTGGTTGGGATGAAGTGGCTAATAGTTAGGTATAAGACTAGTAACCACTCTATACAAGTGGGTTATGAATATATTACATAACCATCGATAATACGAGCCAAGATACTCTAAAGGAAGTTTATATGTTACATTTGTGGTGTGGAATAAAGTTATAGGTAAGAGTATTGGACCCGACTACAGAGGCTAATATAGTTAGTAATTTCAGTAAGAGTATTGGATACATGTGAACATTTTTTCTTCCTTCTGTCTTTCTTTCTTTTTCCTTTTTTTTTTTTTTTTTTCCGTCAGAGTATGAATGTACAACTTATATAACAATCAACTTTATGTTGTATCACGTTGAAAACTGAGGCCCAATGAGAAATTGCCATTTTGGGAAGAGGCGGGTATAGTAGGGGCCTGTGTCCATGTGTGCATCTTGCATTCACATTTGAAGTAAATGCACACAAGTCACAAACCTTCTTTTCATTTGATGGAGATGAAGTAGGGGCTAGACTTTTTGTGTTTCATCATCCTTTCTAGTCCGCAATATATTTGACCGGTGGAAATGACAATTGACATGTAGGGGCCTCTTTGAAACAAGGTAACCACTCTCTCATTCAGCAGCAATAATACGGAGACAGTGGCATCTTTTCACATAGAATAGACATACATACTTAGAACATATATATATATATATATACTATTGTTTCATTAGTTCATCATTTGATAGTTAAATTGGTTATTGTATTAGTTTTTACAATCATCTAATAGTCAAATGATGTATTAGATCATCTGTTCGATAAAATCGCAAAAATCCCACACATGGCATTGGTGCATTTTTTATGTTGGAGATTATTTTTCTGCAGTGAAGCTTAAAACGAAAGTCAATTGAACTTTCAGCTTTTCCATTTTGGCATATTAAGCCATCATCAAATTAGTGTAATTGGTGAAAAGTGAAACCGATAATGTCTTTTCATCTTTTTATTTTGTGTCCTAGGTTGTGGAGGGATAAATATTAAGATTTCTTCTTTCCTGTTATCACGAGGATGCTTTTGTTAGAAATAACCCGAAAGAACATTATCTATCTTCGACAATCAATTTGGATATGAATCAATGGCTAACAAATTTTACATACCATTTTATTATTAAGCTTACTGTTGATAGGGCTCTTTAGATATGAACAACTCAAACTTATTTAGATCTAATGCATCTTGCCACCTAGGGTTCGCCACCATGGGCTTAAGTCATAAGCTTGAATTAATTGAGCCTAATGAGCCATTCAATGGTTATAAGTCATAAGATAAAGATGAGACTAAGTCAATACCTATTTTCAGTTAAAGTGGGTTATATCAATACCATGACTCTACTCTCCCATACTTGTGGAAGAAAATATCCCTCATTAACTATCTTCCATCTACCGATACCACTTCATTATAAATACCTTATCACCACCTAACAGTATTTTCTCTCTATCCTTTGCACATTAAGCTTACTTATTAATCCAAAGCACCTTTTATTCTTCAAGAGTTCACTGCTAACTTAAATATTAGAGCGATCACGCTAGACAATACCCCAGTGTCCCCTCATAGTGTTTTGTTTTACAGGCTTATTACGTATAAAGCTTAATCACTACCGATAAATACTCAAAGACAGCATTTGGCATTGTTTGTAGGAAGGAAAATTCCTACATGAAAAACCCCAAACACACTAAACACACTCCCTAAACAAAATTCTCAAACATCATGTTACATTATGATGAGCAAGAGAACCGCCAGTTGGTGAATAACCAATCTATGACTAATCAGCCTCTCTTAAGGGTGACACTAGAGGAGTGCCTAAAGCGTATGGAATAACGAGCTGAGGAGTAAGCCACTCAAAATAGGCTACTCTACGCTCGCCTTGAAGAAGCCGAGAGGTGCAGCACACAAACCCATCTTCCCTCCCCCTTACCCTCGAAGCTTCGAATGCTTGTACTGGGCAAAACAACCCCTTGCAACAATAGTAGAATGGCAGGGATCAGCAACTTGATCCACCACTGCAACAATACTTAGCAAGGTCTGTAACCACCCATGACTGAGCTTTAGCTAGTAATGAACAAGTAGCTGACTTGTAGGGAGTATCAGCTCAATCAGCAACATGCTAAGCTTAACTGGTAGACGATGCAGACCTTAACAACTTTTGTGCAATGGCGAGGAGGTTCTCTAAGCAGTAGGGGAGTAAAGCCGTTGGCGACACCAGGCTAGTCGCTAGTAATAGGACCCCTTCACTAGGGGCATCTAAGACAAAGTGTTGCCTCCCAATAGCAAACTTCCATCTCGAGACTAATATGATGGCACAAGTGACCCTAATGATCACCTCTTCCACTTTTGCATCCTCATGAACCTTCATGGTCATGTGAATGATATAATGTGCAAGCTTTACTTAGGTACCCTGAGGAAAGCAGTTTAAACATGGTTTAACTACCTCTCCAACAATTCCATTAGCTCCTTTGACAAGCTAGCATGAAGATTCAGTCTCCATTTTAGTATTAGTAAACCCCTGTCCAAGGACACGCCGTCCTTGTACCTCATAAGGCAAGGTGAAGGTAAATCCTTACATGACTATGTGGCCCGATTTAACAATGCCATGATTGAGATCCCTTAACTAGATGAGAGGGTTGTTGTCCATGCCACTCAGCTTAGCTTCTAATCTTCGGGAGACTTCTTTCAATCGCTTGCGAAGAGCAAGTTAAAGACCTTAGCCTACTTTTAGAATAAAGCCTAGAAGTACATCGACTAAGAAGACAACATTTGTGCTAGGTGTGATGCTGATCGAGAGAGATTGGGTAGAAAGTAGGATGAAGAAAAATTGTCTTTGAAGGATTGCCTTGGCGCAAGGTTGCCAGGTAAATCAGAGGGGGAGAGCTTTGGGAGGAAGAAGCGTTGACGTGAATGCAACCCGCTCCCCCCTCTTATTTACACGTAACATATGCCCCTGAATAGACCTATTGCTCAATTCTATTCTCAAGTGAAGCACTAAAATTTGCTCTAGAAGTTGCAAAAAAATGCAGGGAAGCCCCAATTGTCGGAACTTCGATAAGTACTATTAGTTATACAACAACTACGGCCACACCATCAACAAGTGCTTTCAATTGAAGAACATCATTGAGTATGCCATTTAGCGAGGCTACTTCAACGAGTATGTGGCCCATTTGAGGAACGATGACCATTTCGATGATGATGGAGATAAGGCACCTTAGAGGCAATAGATCGAGAACGCCTATATATAGCAGAACAATGACCGTCGCAACAACCACGCCCCCAACAGTGTCATTAATGTAATTATGATGGGGCTGCACCTTAGGAGCCGGTTAAGCACTAGCAGCTTAGTTAATGCCCCATTAGAGGTGTTAGTTGTAAAGGAGAAGAGATAGAAGTTGGATACTTCCATCTCCTTCTTTAATGAAGAACTTAACGGGGTTGATACACCCATTAAGATGGCCTAGTAATAGGGGTGAGGATCTCAAATTAGAGGTCTTAAAGATTATAGTGGACATTGGCAGTTCTATCGACATACTTTTCATCCAATCTTGCAAGAGGATGAGGAAGAAACTGCTAGTAAAAATGAAGCTGTACCACCATAATCTAATCGAATTTAATAGAAGTATGGTCTGAGCTAAGGGGATCATCACATTAGACATAGAACTTAGCAATGACGATCATGTGGCACGACAACCTGTAGAATTCATCTTGATCGATTGCCCTTCCTCCTATAATGTACTCTTAGGAAGACCAAGCTTGAACATGTTTGGGGTGATGACATCTTCCTTTCATTTGAAGGTTAAATTTTCGACTCCAACCAGGGTAGGACTATGCAGGTATGATCAAAAGCTCTCATGAGAGCTATACGTTAAGGTCATTAGGGGAGGTGGCGTCCTCACGTTGGAGACTAGCTTGTAGGAGAAGCTAGTTAAGAGGGGTAAGTCAGGGGGTAAAAAAGAAGAAGTCCAAATTGGACCCTCACCTGAGTAGACCATGAAAGTCGGGATGGAGTCCTTATCCCGAAGTAAAGGATGAAATCATCACTCTTTAGTGAGCAAATTCCGATAGGTTTTCTTGGTCGACATCAGACATGCCCGGAATCTTACCTAACTTGGCAACCCATAGCCTCAATATCGACACTACAATGTGGCCTATTAAGCAGGAAAAGAGGTATTTCGCTCCAAAAAAGCAGGTTACAATCGAGGAAAAGGTACAAAAGCTGCTTAAGGTCGGCTTTGTAAGGTAGGAAAAGTACTCGACTTGGCTAGCAAACATGGTGCTAGTCAAGAAGACGAATGGGAAGTGGTGAATGTGTGTCGATTACACCGAGCTCAATAAAGCTTACCTTAAAGATTGTTTCCCTCACTTAAGAGTCTATTAACTCATTGATTCCACTTTGGGACACACCTTATGAGTTTTATGGACACCTTCTCGGGGTATAACTAGAACAAAATGGACCTAAAGGACAAAGTCTATGCTTCCTTCGCCATTGATTACGATACATACTGCTACACCATGATGCTATTCAATTTGAAAAATGCAAGGTCCACATACCAACGGATGGTGACAAAATTGTTCAAGCCCTAGATTGGGCGTAATATAGAAGTATATATTGATGACATGATTGTCAAGAGCTAAAAGCTAGATAGTCATGTCAAGAACCTCCAGGAAGCCTTTGACTAGATGTGTATGTATGACATGTGCATGTACAACATGAAGTACATCTCCGAGGTCAGATTTTGCAAATTCCTCAGCTTCTTGGTTACACAAAGAGGTATTGAGGTCAACCCTAAGAGAATTACTACCATCAGGGGAATGAAACGTCTAACCTCATTCCGAGATGTATAAAAGCTCACCGGCATGGTAGTTGCATTGAGTAGGTTCATCTCGAAAAGTATAGATAGATGCGCTAAGTCCTTTAAAATCTTGAAAAATCCAAAGGGTTTTGAATGGACCTCGGAGTATGCCGTCACTTTTCAGTAGCTTCGAGACTTCGTTAAGCACTTATTGGTCCTCTCCAAGCCTATCTATAGGGAGGACCTATTTTTGTACTTGGCCATCAACGATCGGGTGCTCTCTTCCATGCCGGTCAGAGCAGAAGGAAGAGAACACGAGTTCGTATACTATGTCAGCTACATACTCTACGAGCCTAAGGTCAAGTACACTTGGGTAGAAAAGTTTGCCCCGATTGTTATTATCAAAGTACAATAGTTAAGGCCTTATTTCTAGGCGTACCAAATAATCGTACCTACAAATCAATTATTTTACACCATGTTGCAAAAGCTTGATGTGTCTGAACAGATGACAAAGTACGCAATGGAATTGAGCACGTACGAAATTTAGTATGAGCTACAAATAGGCTATAAGGCATAAGTGTTGGCTAACTTCATAGTAGAATATACAGGAGAGGAGGAAGCACCACTAGGTAATGTCAAAACGGATCTTCTCGAAGTTCATGCATGTTGTCCAACAAGTCCAAGGTGAATATGAGGCTAGGGATAACACTATGGCTAGGTGCTTTGAGAAGACGAGAGCCTTTTAGCTGAATTCCCTTCATGGATGTTGAGCCCTACTTCGATTTTTCTTAACTTAATCTATATTAAGCTCAACTCGCTTAATATAGATTACTTGACATAAAATTAAGGAAACATTTTTCTTAAAAAAATGTTTAAGTCACCAACTAGTTAAACTGGTAAAAAAATGAAATTAGGGTTTTTGAGTGAGAAAACCATAATTTGGCCATCAATTTGTGTATTTTCTAAAAATAATTTTTAGAAGCTTAAATAAAAAAATCTAAGTTCAAGGGCTAATTTATTAAGATTAAGTCACCATAGTGATAAAAAAAAAAACTAATAAGCTTTTATTTTTTATAATTTTTCTAAAAATGCTAAACTACATACAAATATTCAAAACGTAACTAAAATGAATTTTTTACTATTTTTTTTATTACAAATTTTTAAGAAAATGGAAAAAGCTTTTTTATTTTTTATATGTTTGCCCCAAAGGTATTAAAATACCTGTCAATTGGGATAAAACTAACGTAGTTCTTTTTTTTATAAAATATTTAGAGGGTTAATTCTTTTTAATTTGAAAAGTAAGTTAGGTTTATATTTTTTAACCAATTTATTTTTATTAATAAAAATAAAAAAAATAATTTTTATTCTCAATTAAAAAAAATCTAATGACCTAATTTTTAAAAAGACTTAAAGTTAGTATTTTTTTGTTTTTTTGGAAAAACTGCTATGTGACAAAAATTAAAAAAAAAAAATCCTAAAGCACTTAATTGAGAAAAAATAAAAGATACAACTTTTATGAAATTATGCTAATATGCAATTATCATGGAAAATGTGCCGTCTTATGAAAAAAAATATATAATTATTATTGATAATATGCTTAACCATAGAAAAAAAGTCTAAACTACGGAAAAGATGTTTAAATTATGGAAAATATGCCTAAACTTTGGAAAATATGCCTAAATCATAGAAAAGAAGCTTAAACTATGGATAAAATGCCTAAATCATATAAAAAAAGCCTAAACTATGTAAACGATACAAAATCATACAAAAAAAAGCCTAAACTATGTAAAAGATACATAAATTATGAACAAGATGCTTAAATTATAGAAAAGATTCCTAAACTATGGAAAAAATACCTAACTATGGATAAGATGCCTAAATTATAAAAAAAAAAAATATTTTTAATTTTTATAAAGATCTAATTTAGTGCTAAAAAAAAATATCTAAAGAAAAACCTTAAGAACCTTTTTATGAAAATTTACTAAAAGATGCAACACGTGCCAAAATTAGTAAATTTTCCTAAAAATGCAACACCTAATTAGATATACTAAAAATAATTAATTAGAAAAAGAAATCAACATCCAACCCTGAAAATACCCATGTTAGTACCAATTCCATGAAATCACACTAATCATGCAAAAAAAAAAAAAAGCAACACCATATATATATATTAAAAAATGCTAACATGGCAAATACTTGACTAATGAAAATTAACGCCAAAACCTATAAAAAAAAATCATATTAGTGACTATCCTAATCATGTTAACAAACACAAAAAATAAAAGACTAGTTAAACTAAATTAAAAACTAGATACCTATCGAATAATAAGGGGGTTAGATCTAGGTACTTACATATCGTGATCAGATCTTAGGTACAAAATAACCATAGCCATCAAACTGACTTCTTACGGCGTACTACAATCGACGGATCAAACAGGAAATTGAGATCAATGATGATTCGATTGATGAAACTTGCCTTGGTGTGAATGACCAACAGTGTTCGTTTCAGTAATGTTTAGATCATTGGTGGTGTTGGGCATAGATTCGCTAGCTTATGCATGTGCTGCTACTATTGCACTTGCGTGGATGGGATTACCGTCGGGTTGGGTCGCTGTGTTGGGTTGTTGTGTTGGGATTGAGTTAGAGTGGTCTGTCGATGGATATGTGTGGATTTCGTACAATGTGTAGATGTGGACTTGTGTTTTTGTAAATATGGGGATGTGTAATTGTAAAAACGTATCAAACGTCACTGCCAACTCATTATTTATAATTCACACAATTGAATCTTTCATATCTCTTAGATATGGATTTTATTTCAACAAACCTTAGCTATGATAATGAATCTTAAATACAGAAGATACATTTTAGATTCTTTGAAAATTTGACTTAATGTTTAGAAACTTTATTTTAATTCGGGCTTTTTATTTTTTTAGGCCCAACTCAGTCCAACTTGATTTAGCTTAATAACTTATTTAATAAATCTTAAGTCTATTTTAGCCCAATATAAGTTAGATTAAAAAAAACTACTTTATATCGGACTGGACTAAAAAAATATTTCAATAAAGCTCAATCCTTTAACGACTTTAGAATTTATTAAATTGAATATACACCATTATCTGATTTAACCCTAAACGATTTGACTCGACTTGACACTTTATATTTTTATTTTTTCTTCTTTTCTTTTAATTTTTGTTTTTTATTTTTATATTTTGTCTTTGTTTTTTTTAACCTGGCTTAATAAAAATAAAACGGTAAAAATAAGGTGTTTACAATTGCCCCTCTTTGTAGAGAAGTTCAATTAGAGATTCACTACAAAGATAAAAGATATACCCATATTTGCCGAATCTTACTTTCAACTAATTAGCTAAACTATGTTTTATCTTGATGAAGGATATTGTCTTAAGAGATCAATGAAAAAGATAATAACCCGTCTTGAAAGGATAGGGCAAACAAATACCTATCTCGAAAGAATAGGGTTAAAGATAAGGGGCTTATCTTGAAAGGATAGGGCTAAAGATTTTGGGGTGTCTATTTTGGAAGGATAAAGCAAAAGTTTTAAGGGAAGCTTATCTTAGAAGGATAGGACAAAAGTTTAGGGTACCTATCTTAAAAGGATAGGGCAAAATTTTTAAAAGGGTCTATCTTAGAAGGATAGGGCAAAATTTTTAAAAGGGTCTATCTTAGAAGGATAGGGCAAAAGTTTAGGGTGCTTATCTTGGAAGGATATGGGAAAAACCATTAGGGGTCAAATTATCTTGTTTTGGTTTAACGGATAATTCGAAAAAGATAGATCTCTTTAAGATTTAAAAAAAAAAAACTTATTTTGGTTTGGTGGACGGCCCAAAGAGGATAAATTCCTTTGAGATTTCAAAAAAAAAAAAAAAACTTGTCTTGGTTTGGTAGATAATCCGAAAAGGATAGATCTCTTCGAGATCTCTTGTTTTGGTTTGGTAAATGATCCAGAAAGGATAAATCTCTTTGAGATTTCAAAAAACTTGTCTTGATTTGGTAGATGATCTAAAGAGGATAGATTTCTTCGAGATTTCAAAAAGTTTGATAGATAATTCGAAGAGGATAGATCTCTTTGAAATTTAAAAAAAAAAAAATTATTTTGGTTTGGCGAATGATCCAAAGAGAATAGATCTCTTCGAGATTTCTTATGTTAGTTTGGTAGATGATTCGAAGAGGATAAGTCTCTTTGAGATTTAAAAAAAAAAAACTTGTTTTGGTTCTCTTAAATATTTCTTTTAAGGACTCTTAGGATCATTTTACTTGAGAATGGAGAATTTCACAAATAGCAACCAATTGGCATCCCTTGCACTGCCCCTTTTTGTTGTAATGTTTGTAAAAACTATGTTATAAAGACATACTCATTTTTACCTAGTCTTTGCTTGAATTGTCATGCTAAGGACTTTGATTGTTAAAAAAATTGGGTCTCGACTTAAAAGGTTAGGTATCCTTAAGAAGGTAGATCTCTTTCAAGATGAGTTGCTCAAAATGATAGATCTTTCAAAAACAAGATAGGATGACATTTTATTAAAGATAAAATAAGATAGCTCTCTTATGAGCAAGCGATCTTTTAAATGATTGGAGCGCTCTCCTTTGAGCAAGTGATCTAATAAAAGATAGGACAATGCTCCTTTGAGTAGGCGATCTTTTAAATGATTAAACGGTACTCCTTTAAGCAAGCGATCTAACAAAAGATAAGATAGCGTTCCTTTAAGCAGGTAATCCTAAAAAGGATTGGATGGTGCTCCATTGAGTAAGCAACTTAACTAAGGATTGGACAGCACTCTTTTGACTAAGCAAAAAAGGATTAGATGGTGCTCTAATGAGCAAGCAATGCAAGATTAATATATGAAATGGACAACGCACTAAAGTGCAAGCAATCCATGAATTTCAAGGATTTCGATGAGTTTTGACAAAATGATTTAAGACTTGAGTTTGAGGGATCTTGATGATTCTTTAAAAATTTTAACTTTTTCTTTTTAAAAATTATCTCTTGATAATATTTGAAAGAGGTTTCGTTTCTTATTTGAAATCTTTTTTTTTTGTTTCCTTTTTTTCTTCTTTTTTTAAGAAATTAAAAAAAAAAAACACACTTTGATAGAAAATTGTATTGCTAACAAGTAAGAAAGTCTTGAAAACTCTAAAGATCACAAATAAGGGGTTAGCTTACCCCTTGCCTGTTGATCACTCATTCTTTCAGTCTTGTTTCCTATAGCATAATTCATGATCTCTAAACTTTTTTAGAAGTACTGATTTCAAACTTTGAATAAATGACCGTTCATGTTTTTGAGAAAGTACTCAACTCTTCTATTTTCTACTATGGGGATAGATATAATTACTTAAAATATTTAGTTAAACTAGACTTCCTTGTACTCTCATAGGTTTGTTTTTACTCTTAGCATCAATTCCAAAAATTGTAGCCTATCTTGTAAGTGGTACACTTTAGTCAATCAATCAAGTTTTTTCTAGGTTTACAATGTAAGGCCTTTGGTCAATGGTTTAAGCAAATGAATATCAATGTGCTTTGGCCAATTTTTTTTTTTTAAAAAAATTATATACAATCAATCTCAAGTTTACGAGCCAAGAATCTTAGAGAAACAAAACATGGGCTTACCCCAATTTCATAAGCAAGTTTTGCTCAAGATAATTCCATTTCTTTAGTCAAAAGAGTTTTATCAAAGGTGGTATAGTAGGTAGGATCATGAAGTGAAGGCTCTGCTTTTGAGCTTGGGAATTTAAAATGTTTAGGTTTTGGATATCATCACAAGTTCAGACTTTAGGCTTATTGGCAATTTGACTCATGCTTTGAAGGTGATCACCTTGCTTATTTTCAATCTTTTTATTTTATTTTATTTTTTTTGTTAAGGTGGACACCTTCCCTTGTTAAGTTTTTTCTTTTTTTTTTTTTTTTTTTTGCTTGATGGGATTCAAAGCCCTAAAACCATGGGTTCAAAGAGTATAGGCTTGAGAGAAATGTATATGGCACGGAGCGTTTAGGAAAAGTCTACGGAATTAAGGTATTTAAATGAGTGTATAGGCCTGAGTGAGGTGTATATGGTCTAAAACTCTTTTTCATCCTAAAGAAATTGAATTATCTATGATAATATTTGCTTATGAATTGGCACAATTAAGGCAAACACATATTAGTCTACTTCTTTTCTCCAAATTAATGACCTTGACCTCTTGATTGTCCTAGTGTAGAGTGGTTCTTGGCAAGGTTAATTTTAAGAAAAATACCTTAAAGGTTTAAATGGGTTTGCAAGGGATAACTGTGTGTTCAGGGATTGTGAAATGAATGCTTAATATCATGTTGACATGTATACTAAGTTTAAGACAGGCCTCTTTTAGGGAATGAACTCAAGTACTCACATTGTGACACTCCTCTCTCATGCGTTTAGGGTTAGTGTTTAGGATATGATTTGCCTCTTTTCATCCTAAATCTTTTAAGTAATATGCTACCATTCCCTTAGATGGAAAATTTGAAGTTCTGAGTTTACATTTACTTTATCAATTTTCACTTACCCCAAGTCTTACATAAAGTATTTCATTTAGTAGAGGGCTAATGACATGCCCCTATTGAGCTTAGCTAAGTGCACATAATAGAAAAACAAAATGTACAAGAAAAACATTTTATTCAAATAAATCTTATCTCCAAAGTGAAAAATTATTGTAAAAAGAAATAAATACAGGAACTAAAACTCTTTTCCATTTCTTGCCCCCATTTTTGTCACTTCTTCGAACTTGGCCTATTTAGTTGAATTGATCTTTTGGAGGTATGCCCAATTGCTTCAAATGGTGAGTCACTTAGTCAGATGGTAGTAATAAAACCCTTAATACCTGATGTTGGAGGTTGTCTATTTAATGCCCCTAGGTTAGGGATACCATTGCCCATAGACCTACCAGTCTTTAGAAAATTTGGTTGAATAACCTTAGCATTAATTAAATCTTACACCTTATACTTTAGTTTCTAGCAGTCTTCTATGGTATGCTTCACTTAGCCTATATGATATTCATATTATCTGTTGGGGTCATAATCATTTGGCTTGTATTTCTTTGTTGGGTTTTCATATGCCAGTAGTCCTATATCTCTCAATTGCTTGAACACTTAGGCTATTGGAATCTTGAACTATGTAAATTACCTCCTCTTGTTGTAGACGGGCTTGTCTTGCTTTTAGGCTTTCGCAATTGGCATATTTGCTCCTAACTTCTCTTTCCCTGTATCATCCTTATGTTTGGGCTATGACTTCCTATTGGTATTATGATTTAAGTGTTCGAGTTGCTTGAGCACATAACTCATTGCCATTTCTATACTTATGAGTCTTTCTTCTAACCTCGCTAACTTTTCTTCTAGGGTTGCAACCCTTTTTTCTAGACCTTGGCAAAGACATACCCCCAAGGCTTGACCATTCAAATATGTTTCTAACATTTTTTTCAGACTTTGTATCATGTTAATAGTGGGCCCTAGAACTTGCAACTCTCTAGACTCGTCCACCAGAGATGGTGTGTCAACAAGTACATAGGCTTGGGTATGGACCATGTTATCGACTTGCTTTACGTGCTTATTGAGAATCCCTTCTAGGGTGTCTATTCTCTATTCAAAAGTTTCAAACATCTTGGTTTTCAAAAATGAGTGATTATGGCCTTCAAGTTAGGCTAAATTACTTTAAAAGACAATCTTTCAAATCTTACAAGAATCAATTCTTATTAGCAACACTGCATTTCCTCTCTTTTAAAAAAAAATTAAGCTTTTAGTTTTGAAATTTCTTTTGTTTTATTTTATTTTTGAAAATTTTTATTGAAAAAAAAAAATCAATGTGAATTTTATGTTATAGAAGCCTAATATTGATATCGACAAATCTAAAAAAAAAAAAAATGGAAATAGAGGGACTGACAACCATAGACACAAGATAATGATTATATTACAAAGATGATATAGAAAAGCGGAAATTATTTTATAATGAGAAATTTATCTAAACAAATAACACAAGGGTAACGACTCATGAAAAAAAATCCATCAAGACTATGATAAGTTAATGGTAAGCACAAAGAGTAAGAACTTAGATATTTACAAGATTAATGACCTTAAGATAGAAAATAATTTACGATGAAAATTTGATGATTAAAATTTTTTTTCTATTTTTGACTTTTTTATTTTATTAGTTCCGAACAATATGATACATATAGTGCATTGTAATAGAAATCAACTAAATAAATAATTATCATGAAACTGGTTTTTAATCATAAAATAACTTTTTGAAATTTCTTTTTTTAAAAAAAAATTATTTAAAGCTTGGAAAAGATAATAGTTCCATAATAATCTTTAACATAACTAACTTCTATAATTACATGCCCTAAAAAAAATTACAAGTTAATATTGAAGTTTCTTTTTTTTTTAACGTTGGCACATTACGGTACATAGAGAGTACTAATGATTTTGTGCTCATTACTCATGAAATAAAACAAAATCTACAAGACCTACATATATTACAAAAGATAGTATATATAATAGATGTGATGCAATATGCTACATATGCATACGATGCAATGAAGTTGGTTATTAATAAACTATAAGAATAGGATTTTTATAACTCGCGGTCAAGGAGTACCCTTATATATAAGTGGATCTAAAATAAAATTTTTAAAAACGACGAAGCTTATGAACACTTATACATAAAGGTAGCAATTTTTAAATTTCTCCTTAAATTTTGCCACACCAACGATGGATTAACTAAACTTCTCTTGTAATTTAAAAAATAACTATCCCCTTTTTCAAACATAATGATGCAGGAGGGTGAGGTCTATAGGTCTCAAGCTCTGTAACTTCAAGGATTTTCAAAGAAAACCTAATGAGCTACATTGAAGCTTGAATGGGCTCGCTTAATACTGCCAGGTGAAGGTAAAGACCCCAACGACTCGAGGGTTATACAATAGCAGTCCATCTTAAGTTCTTAAGGTAGCTTAGGTCTAACCACCTCCCCCTTACCCCTTAATTCCCAAATAAGGCCTATTAGGCTAGGTTTTTTCTTAAGACTTGTAACACAAAAACCCAATTAGTATAACAATAATACAATAAAAGAAAAAATAATACAAAAGCCCATTAATTAATTTTTAATTTTTACATGGTTAGCCTACTAAGCTTCTATAGTGGAGTTGCCAATTCTATCGAACCCTACTACGATTTTCCTTAACTTAATCTATATTAAGCGTAGCGATCACTTGATATAAAATCAAGGAAACGTTTTTTCTAAAAAAATGTTTTCAAAAATATTTTTAAAAATTGGAGTTGTTAACCAGTTAAACTGGTAAAAAAATGAAATTAGGGTTTTCAGGTAGAAAAACCTTAATTTGGTTACTAATTTGCATATTTTCTAAAAATAATTTTTACAAAGTTAAACAAAAAAATCTAAGTTCGGGAGCTAACCTATTAAGATTAAATCATCATGTAAAGATAAAAAAAAAAAACTAATGGGCTTTTATTTTTTATAATTTTTCTAAAATGCTAAACTACACACAAATATGCAAAATATAACTAAAATGAATTTCTTATTACGAATTTTCAATAAAAAGGAAAAAGGTTTTTTTATTTTTTATATGGTTGCCTCAAAGGTACCTATATACCCGCTAGTTAAGATCAAACCAATATAGTTCTTTTTTTATAAAATATTTAGTAGGTTAATTCTTTTTAATTTAAAAACTGACTCAGGTTTATGTTTTTTAACTAATTTATTTTTATTAAGAAAAATTCTATAAAAAACCTAATTTTTATTCTCAATTAAAAAAAAATCTAATGACTTAATTCTTGAAAAGACTCAAAGTTACTATTTTCTATTTTTTGGATAAAATGCTATGTGACAAAACTTAAAAAAAAAAATCCTAAAGCACCTAAATGAGAAAAAAATAAATGAATAAATAAAAGATAAAACTTTTAAGAAATTATGCTAATATGTAATTATTATGAAAAATGTACCGTTTTATGAAAAAAATGCAATTACTATTGACAATAGACTTAACCATGAAAAAGAAGCCTAAACTATAGAAAATATACCTAAATTATGAATAAGATGCCTAAACCACAAAAAAGAAGCCTAAATCATGGAAACTATACCTAACTATGGAAACGATGAAGCTTAAACCATGGAAAAGATACTTAAACTATGGATAAAATGTTTAAATTATAGAAAAGAAATTTAAACTATAGAAAATATACTTAAACTATAGATAAGATGCCTAAATTATAGAAAAGATTTTTAAATTATGGAAAAGATACTTAACTATGGATAAGATGCCTAAATTATAAAAATGATGCCTAGATCATGGAAAAGATCTCTAACTATGGATAAGATGTCTAAATTATAGAAAAGATTTTTAATTTTTATGAAAATATAATTAAGCGATAAAAAAATATCTAAAAAAAAAAACCCTAAGAATGCTCTTTTTATGAAAATTTACTAAAAGATGCAACATGTGCCAAAATGAGTAAATTTTCCTAAAAATGCAAGACCTAATTAGATATACTAAAAATAAATAATTAGAAAAAGCAATCAACATCTAACCTTATAAATACCCATATTAGTACCAATTCCATGAAATCACATTAATCATGAAAAAAAATGCAATATTATATATATATTTAAAAAATGCTAACATGCCAAAAAACCAACTAATGAAAATTAATGCCAAACCTATAAAAAAAATCATATTAGTCACTATCCTAATCATGTTAACAAACACAAAAAATAAAAGATTAATC
This sequence comes from Lumnitzera littorea, assembly GCA_024138015.1. NCBI lineage: Eukaryota > Viridiplantae > Streptophyta > Magnoliopsida > Myrtales > Combretaceae > Lumnitzera > Lumnitzera littorea. The sequence continues at coordinate 91,667,596 of JAMXBB010000005.1, forward strand.
AAACTAAATTAAAAACTAGATACCTATCCAATAATAAGGGGGTCGAATCTAGATACTTACATATCGCAATCAGATCTTAGGTAGAAAATAACCATAGCTATCAAATTAACTTCTTATGGCATGCTACGATCGACGAATCAAACAGGAAATTGGAGATCGATGATGATTTGATTGATAAAACTTGACTTAATGTGAATGACCAACAATGTTCGTTTAAGTAATGTTTAGATCATTGGTGGTGTTGGGCATGGATTCGTTAAGCTATGCATGTGCTGCTATTATCACACTTGCGTGGATGGGATTGTCGTTGGGTTGGGTTGCTATGTTAGGATTGAGTTAGAGTGGGTTGTCAATGGATATGTGTGGATTTTGTGCAACATATAGATGTGGACTTGTGTTTTTATGATTGTGGGGGGTATGTAATTGTAAAAACGTATCAAACGTCACTGTCGACTCACTATTTATAATTCACACAATTGAATCTTTTGTATCTCTTAGATATAGATTTTACCTCAAAAAACCCTAGATACAATAACGAATCTTAAATACGATAACGAATCTTAGATACAGAAGATATGTTTTAGATTCTTTGAAAATTCAACCTAGTTGCTAAAAACCCTCTTTTAATTTAGGTTTTCTATTTTTCTAGGCCTTGTTCAGTCCAACTTGATTTAGTCTAATAACCCATTTAATAAATCTTAAATCTATTTTAGCTTAATATAAGTTAGATAAAAAAAATCCACTTTATATTAGACTAGACTAAAAAAATACTTCAATACAACTCGATCCTTTAACAACTTTAGAATTTATTAAATTGAACACATGCTATTATCCAATTCGACTTCAAACGACTCAACTTGACTCGATACGATTTTACTCAACTTGATATTTTATATTTTTATTTTTTCTTCTTTTCTTTTAATTTCTGTTTTTACTTTTATTTTTTTATCATTTTGGTATTTTTTTTTTAACTTAGCTTAATAAAAATAAAAAAAATAAAATGGAAAAAATGAGGTGCTTACAGCAGAACATCATGAAGATCCCCTAACTTGAGAATTCAGTAGCAAATTGGCTATCCAAGCTCACCTCCACTAGGATCCAAAAGCTCAAGGTGATGGATAGGAAAATCTTTATAGAATACCTATTAGAAAAGATCGTAACTTTAAGCTTAGCTAAAGTTTTAGAATTGACTACAATAATACTTGAGCCGAGTTGGAAGGATCTTAATCAAAGTTAATTAGAGTAGGGTACGCTCCCAGATGATAGGAGGAGGCAAAGATGCTTTGGTATTATACTACTAACTATACGTTGGTGGATGGCGTCTTGTATTGTAGGGGAGTCAACCTTCCCCCACTTCAATGCCTCTGGGATGGTAAAGGGTACGTCATAGAAAAGCTATATGTCGAAGTATGTAGCAATCATATTCAATCCTAAGCCTTCTACCTTTGGGCGCTATAACTCGGGTATTATTGACCTACCATGAGGTAGGACGTGAAAGCCATAGCCTAAAAGTGCTCACAATGCCAGAAGAATGCGCTAGTCAGTTATGCACCTAGCATTAGCCTCTAAACCCTGACCAGCCTATGGTCATTCTCACAATGGGGTATTGATATTCTTGGTGCCTTCTCAAAAGCTTTGAGAGGATGGCAATTCATAATTATTGCCATCGACTACTTTACAAAGTCAGTGGAAGCCAAAACGTTAGCAAAGATCATGGAGTGAAGTGTTGAATCTTTCATTACAAACAACATTCTCTTTCGGTTTGGGGCCCCCTATGCTCTCATATGGACAACAGGTGACAATTTGATAACCCTAAGTTTAGGGAGTTTTGTGTCAAGTACTACATCACCCTACACTTTACTTCAATTGCTTAACCCTAATTAAATGGAAAGGTCAAGGCAACCAATCGGATTATCTTGGATAGCTTAAAGAAGCACATGGACTAATCTTAGGGCGCTTAGGTTAACGAAGTGCCCAATATCCTCTAGGAGTATAGGACCACCCATCATACTTTTACAGGTTAGACCCCCTTTTGCCTAGCCTTTGGGTCAAAAGTAGTCATCTCCAACAAACTTGAGCTTCTTAACATCCAAACTCAAAGTTTTGGCACTACCCTTGATAAGTCACTGTTACAAGCTAGTGTCAATACCATTGAGGAAATCAGAGACCTCAATGTGACTCGAGTAACTACATACCAACATCAAGCCACTTGATACTACGATTAGAAGGTTAGATAGAAGGAGTTCAAGGTAAGTAACCTAGTGTGTTGAAAGTTAGAAGCCATGGGTTCACGAGAGGGGTAGGGGAAGTTGGCCCCTAATTAGGAAGATCCCATCAAAGTCAAGGAAAGATTGGGCAATGGAGTGTACAAATTGGAAAGACTAGATGGCGATCTCATCCTACAAATATGGAATGCCGACAATCTTCGGATTTATTTTGATTAGCATATTGTAGTGTACATATTTCCAAAATAATGAAATGAACAATTTGCTTCATAATCAATTATCTACCTCTATCTCTCTTTCTTTTTGTTGCCATCCCAAACCTTGAAAGGATAAATGAACTGTTTATTAGGCAGGTCGAAACACCACCTACTTGACCCTTTAGGTAATCTCGCAAAGGGAAACACCCCTTGTATAGAGGAACTCCCATTTTTCGGGCAGGTCAGAAAACCACTGACCTGACCCTCTTAGGTATCATTGGTAAAGGGAAACACCTCTTACATAGAGGAACTCTCATTTTTTGGGTAGGCTATAACGTCACCAACCTGACCTCCTTGGATAACCTTGACTAAGGGAAACACCCCTTATATAAAGGAACTCTTGTTTTCTAGGTAGGTTGAAATGCCATCGACTTAACCCTTCGAGTAACCTTGATAATGGGAGACGCCCCTTACACAAAGGAACTCCTACGTTTCGAGTAGGTTAGAATGCTACTCACGTAACCTCGGCATAGGAAAACACCCTTTGCATATAAGTACTCCCATGAGACATAATAGAAAGAAAAAAAAAAACAAAAGAAAAACTAAGTCCAGAAGTGCATAATATGCGACATTCATAAAGTTGGAATTTCATTCATAAACTTTTAAATTATGAGGATGAGGTTGGCATTTTGACCTAAAATACAAAAAGGAAGAAGAAAAGTATTACCTAAGATCAGCGAACTCTAGTAGCTTCGAGAAGCCCAAAGCTTCGATTTGCTCAGAGCATTGATTTGATGGTGCCTCTTGAGGAGGTCGACCTTGTACTGGAGCAAAGGTGAGATGTTATTGATGAGGGATGATAGAAGGATCACCCTAATCCCGATCTTTATGAGTGGCATCCTTCGAGGTGACCTCCTACCAAGTTGCTAGGAGAGGAGTAGATATATGAGCAATCTGTTTAGCCCTAGTAGTAGAAGATGTTCTTGGAACTTCATTGGTCACCTAAGTAGCCTCCGTTTCTCGTACTTAGGCCTCCCTCTTCTCCCTGAAGGTGAGGGAGTCCAAGAAATCCAAGAAGCTCAAGTTAAGGCCCAAATGGTAAGAGAGCACCTACCTCCTAGTATAGCGGGCACAATCGATTAATAGGTCTTCTTGCTCTTCCAACCAATCTTCCATCTTCCGATAATCAGCTATGGCCTTCTTCATGGCAGTATTGCTAAGTACCTCTCCACTCTCCATCTCGAAGATTATCTCCTCTATCTCTGAAATTCTTCCCTATAGCTCCTGGACCTACTGCTCCAACCTAACCTTCAAACCTGCTAGCTCTAACGAAGTGGCTTTGACACTTTCGCACTTGAATGACTTCATTGCCAGCTCGGTTTGCAACTTGGTGACTAATGCCTTTAACTCAGTGTTTTCCTTTTCGAGTTGGGCCTTAGGTGAGCCTTGGTTCTTTGCTCATCTTCAAGCTGAGCCTTCAAGTCGTTAGCCTTCTTTGCTGCCTTCTCGGTATTCTCTTTCTCTCTCGTTTTGCATCATTCAGCCATGCTTGAAGCCCCATTACCTACACAGAAGAGCAACCCAGTCATTGGTTAACTTTGGAGAATTTTTCCAAATATTTATTTGTAGGAAACTTTGACTCTCATAGGTGCTTCTCAACCTAACGCAACACCTCCCTAAAGCCCTTTAGCTCTTTTCAGGTGACATCATACTTGGTTAGGTTAAGCAGCATCTGGCCATGGTACTGTAAAGAAACGCGAGTCAAAGTTAATTCAATGAAAGGGATGAAGCGCATTAAGATAAAGAGGTGAAGGCTTACTTACTACCTGAGCATGCTCAAGTGGCTCGCCATCTCCATAGGGTTACCCCCATCTACCATGGATACCCCTTAAGTACGGCTTAGTCGCTAGGGGTGTAAGACCCTAATAAGGCCTGGTAGCTAAGAGTTCGGTACCATAATGTAAGGTCATTGGCCTAAATCTCCCACTTAGGCCTCAAGACCTTCCCCTTGACCCTCTTGATCTCGAACTCAAGAGCTTCCTTAAGCAGCTCTTCATTCTGGGAGACGTATATGACCCCCTTGAATGAGTTTGGCCCAATCCCCAAGTATATGAACTTATTAAGGACGTTAAAAAACTCATCCTTAAGTTCATCTATACACTTGAATGGATGAGTAGTCGACCACTTAGCCTAAAAGGTACGGTTCAAAGGTGCCTTCATTAGGGGTTTCTATTTCTTAGTTACAAGCCCTGTCTTCTCGTCTATTTCAAGAGCCTTCCTCTTTTGCTCGACCACCTGAGGTAAGGCAAATCTTAGCCATCTCTTCCTCCCTCACCTCTAGAGGGGAAAGAATTTGAACATCAGGCTCCTTCATGTTGGTGCCCTCATCCCCCATAAGAATAGGCTCGGCGGCAGGGATGAGGATAAGGGCAAGAAGACCTATGCCTATAGGCTCTGCAACTAGTGGCTTGTCTCGAAGACCCATTGTGATCCCTTGAGGAACAATTATTGGTTGGACTCTGCTGGTTTCCCTAACCTTTGACTTTGCTTGTACTGCCTTACCCTTTGGCTCGAATGCCTTAGTCATCACCTGCTAGTGGTTCATCAGTTTGTCTACAAAGAGATAAGGAGCCTTTATAGCCAAATTTTTGCCTAAAAGAAATTAAATTCAAACAGTGAGAAAAAAAAAAAGGCAAAGAAGGAAAAACCAAAAGAAACAACTAATACCATTCGCCAACTTTGCTGTATCCAACACAGAAAAGGAAAGATCCTCCATTTTATAGAGATGTCAGATGAAGCATCCCTACACTAGTATAACAGACGAAGGCATTCGCAAAAGGAATGAACTTGTACCTTCGACCCATTTCTTCACTATAGCCTTCTTTATGTTAGGGAAAAGCTTAGAGATCGAATATCAGAAGTATCTCTCTATAGTCTTCGTAGCATTTATCTCTTAGTTGTGTCTAAGTGCCATGAAGGCCTAGATCTCTTAGGTGGCCTCTACATCATTGGGACTAAGCCCCATTTAACCCTCGGTTTGGACCATATTGGTCTACTGCATCCAAAAGTCTACTTCCTCAAGTAGCTTGACCACAACATACTCTTCCTACCAACCCTTCACCAAATTCATGAAGTCATAGAACAACTTCTTTCCCGAATGCAGCTAGAGGTATCACTACCCCTGACGCTCTTCCACATGTAAAAATGATCAAAGAGCTTAGGAGTAGCCCTTACCATTAAGTACTCATAAAGCGCTTAGAAAGCCTTTAGCACCTTCTACCTATTAAGAAGGACCTGCACCAAACTGCACCGGTAGTGGTTAAAGAATTCCCTCTCGAAGCAACTTGGAGGGAGGTGCTGCCCAAACTCCAAGCACTTATGAAACACTGTGAAGCGCCTCCTTGATAGTAAGGCCACCCATTTGTCCCTGCTTAACAACCTTATCTACCACCCAAGGTTCGTTTCAACAACAAAGTTACCTAGAATCTAACTAGTGGGGTAGGTGGGGGTGGTAGAGGGGGCAGTGGAGGGGCATATACATATATATCCCTTGGGATGGCATTGATAATCCTAGCTCTATCTAGCACTTCTATGACCATCTTAGTAGGCTCGTTAAGTTTTGCTAATGACGAAACTTCATCCTCTCTTATTAAGGGGTAGGGGGTCACCCATTGTTGATTTGGAGTTAGTAAGCTTGAATAGTGACAAGTTAGAACCCACCTCATCTATGTTTGCTGACATGCTTGCAAAGGTTAATGAAGAAGAAGGGAGTTAGAAAAGCTTTCGAAGGAAGTTTGATGATGTGTAAGAAAGTGGAATTCACAGTAATAAAATAGAGAGATTATAGAAAAGTGATCTCTCATTGTGATTATACTATTTATAGGCTAAGTGTTTAGGAACCTGTACAGGCAGTTATTGGGATTTGCATAAGCATAAATCCCTTGGAATGTTGTAGAACAAATACGTGGAGTGAGTTTTGATCGGATGGTTATCTTCAAAAGGCAAAACACATGTAGCTGTACACCAGTCTGTTACGGCAGGGCACATGTCACATCACATTAAATATACAATAAATGGGTGCACTTGGGTTAGAATTTGAAAATGTTTCATCTATAAGAGGTTTCCCCATAATCCCTTTAACTTTCACTTGGTTGGCAGAATAAAGGCACGATGTAATCGCACCTACTCGATCCATGACGAGTGCTATGGTAGGATACTTGTTACATCACATTAAATGGGCAAAAAACGGGTACGCTTAGGTTAGAATTTGAAAAAATTTTTTCCATAAGAAGTTTTCCATGATCCCTTTAACTTTCACCTAGTTAGCATGATAGAGGTACGATGTAACTGTGCTTACTCAATCTATGACGAGTGCTGTTTATCCAGACCAACTCGTAGCCTTGAATCACTTACCTAATGGGATGCAAAGATGTCTTGCTTTGACACCCCAACTAAGGCTCCATCTTACTCGGGTCATTAGTACGTCTCTTTGGCATAAGTTGTTGACCACCTCGGACATCTTTGGCCCTGGTATTCACCACCTCAAACATCCCTACCCTGCCCTGCTACCAACTTAGACCTACAACCTCGCTACATCAATACTGAAGTGCTAGCTCGAGCTCCTTTGAGTCAAACCAACCATACACCTGAGCAGCTTATATATCCCTTCTCCTAGCCTTCGCTTCGGTAACGAAACTATTGTGGGGGGTGGGGGGTGGGGAAGGGAAGCAAGTATTAACGGGACTCTTTAGACTTGGGGCTTACTGCCATGGGCTCCAACTCTAAGCCCAAATTGATCGAGCCCAAGGAGCCCTTCAATGACTAAAAGTCATAAGATAAGGATGAGATTAAGTCAATAATAACTTCTATTTAAAGTGAGACATGTCAGACACCACGACCCCACTCTCCTATACTTACGGGAGAAGAAATCTCCTACTAACTATCCTCTAACTACCGGTATCACTCCATTATAAATACCTTGTCACCATCTAATGATATTTTCTCTCTATACTCTCTGCACTAAGCTTGCCTATTAGTCCAAGGCACCTTTTATTCTCCAAGTGTTCACTGTTGACTTAAGCATCAAAGCTGCCACACCAAACAATACCCTCGCATCGCCTTACAGTGTTTTGTTTTACAGACTTATTAAGTGTAGACCCTAATAATTACTGGCAAATACTTAGAGACGATGGCTACAAACCTAGTTAGAACAACTAATCTAGCCAATATATATAATCCTATATGAATTTGCATTTGTAATATTTGTGTTTTAAATAAAAGTGATAAAATATAAAGTATATCATAAATAGAATTACTATCAAAGTTAGAAAATTTTCTAATTCTCAAACATGATTTGTTAAGATTCAGTCTCGTTACCTAAACGTAATGAATAAAAAAGTAAAACAATATTTTTGCATTCAATTTAGAATATGCTTGCATGACTAAGAAATTGGTACGTGCCATTTTACTACTAAGGTTTCAAAGTAATTTAAAAGAAGGGACCTAGCCAATATGTATGATCTGTTAGAATCGGCCCAAAAGCCTAAGCTTATTGCAAGTAATGAAAATATTCGATCAACTCACACATACACTCAGAATACCACTTTATGTGAGTCACACTTCTCTCTCCTTTCTCGAATTCTTTTCTTTACTTTCTTTGTTTCTATCGTATTGTAATTACGGTTTCTTACTAACTTGATTTCTTGTATTTTTACAAGGTGAAGGTGATTTGGGTGGCTTAGTTAAGCAAGCCAGGACTCTTATTTATTCAAGTATTTACTCAGAAAGGTTGATGCCTTTAGTTTGCTTTCTTTTTCCTTTCCTTTTCTTTTCTTTTTTGTAGTTTGTTATTACATTCAGTCAATATCTATTACAATATGTTATAGAATCTATTTAAATGTACTAGTTTTAGTTACAATCTATAATACTTTCCTATGTTAATCTAGTACTATATTTGAATTTTGTTACATGATGTAATCCTTAAGCCAACTCAGCTTCTTTATCAATTCTTTTCATAACGTAATCCTAAATAGATATGCAACTAAAACGCATGTATATAATATATATTAAAAATATAATTACCATAACAAATATAAATATTTTGCATTCTCATACGTAATATGTTGGAATTGACTCACTAACTTAAAGTGCACAACGTGATGAATAGAGAAGTAAAAACTACCATAATGAAACCTCCAAATATTTGTGAGATAAAAAGATATATTTTCAATTTAGAAGAGCAGTTGGAAGATTTTATGGAAAAAAGTTAACTTTTAAGAGATATGCTACTAAAACCAATCTCTTAATCTTTAATGTTATAGATATATTTTGTAGGTTTTTCAATCATGGATTTCAATAAATATAATACATGAACCTATTTTGTAAAGACATCTAACTATCAATTATAATAAATGCAAAGCACTACTTTGTTGTTTCTTATGATTTTGGATAAATTATAAATATATCATTTTATATTTACTTTATGTGTATTTAGTCTCTCTATCTTTAAAATACGGTATTTATATCCTCAAATTTTTTAAAATGATGCCTTTAGATGCAATTTTATTGAATCACCCTTAAATAAAATAGCAAAAATTAAGAAAACAATAAAAATTAAATTCAATTAACAGTAAAAAAGTTACCTAAGAGCTTAAAAGCATCTTTCGTATGGAATTGGAGTCTAACTTCTAAACACTCTTTTCCTTTTCTTTTTTCTCTCACTACCTTCTAAACAACCTTAAATTATATATGAGGTGTATTTATGATTTACCTTAAAATTTATAAATTTTTATTTATTTTTTTCTAAAAAGAACGTTTCATCCATCCCATTATCTTATCCTATAACTTAGGCTTCTTTTCACCATCCTTACCAAATTACTTAGGGAGGAATATGTACGCTATCTCATTAATGGTAGACTATTTTGAAGATTCTCTTTTTTTATATTATTCACATTTTTTTCTTGTTGTCGTCAAATTATGTAAACTATTTTGCTATGATGAATTTTTCTTACTTTAGGAAATACCCTCATTCCATGGTTGATGGTTGACTTATATATTTAAAGTAGTTGAAAAAAATAAATAAATTTACAATTTTTTACAATACACAATTAAATAATATATTTACTTTACATTTTAATTAACCATTTTAATTTCTTCATTTTGAGTAGATATATCGTAGGTGCCAAACCCCAAGAGTGAAAAGTCATAATAATCTTGTTGTGTACACTAAATTATAACAAAAGCTAGTTACTCAGTTGCTATCATTAAACTTGATATATACAAGGTACATATGAATAAACAAATTTAAAGCATCTTTAGTTCATTATCTAAGGTAAAACAACGGCATTTAATTTGTATATTTCATTTTAAAAATAGAAATTTACATGAAATTTTCATACAATAAAATTTATAAGAGAATCCAAAATTATTTTTACGGTAAGTACAATATTATAAGTTAGTTTAGGTCATTCAAATAGCCTAGTTGACTCCAAAATTAAGATAAAAAGAATATTTCAATACATTTGCTGCTCACTCTAGACTCATTGTCCATCTTATATATGCTCAAGGATTAGGTGATCTTAGTATCTATCTTCTAAGACTTAGAGAAGAACTATAAAGATATGAGCAATTACCACTTAGTAAGGGGATGGAGACAGAAGTATATACAACACAACAATCAAGTAAGGTTAGTAATTTGTTCATTAGATGCAATACAACAAACATATATCATTCATATGACGTTATCCAATTTGTCGTGAAGTTAAAAAAATTATGCCTACTCTAGCCTAGATTGAAGGTTTTCTACATAATGGAGGTATGCTCTAGCCATGATACCTTCCAGTTAAACTTTGGTTCTTTATGCAATGGAGGCGTGCTCCTCTCAAGACTGCTTAGAACCTATTGCCCTCAACTTTACCGCTTCTCCCTCTCTTGTCATTTAGTTTGGCCTTATGGATAAGGGAAGGCCAATTATAACTACCTCGTCATAGGGTCAATATTTGGTTGGAAATCATAGTTGCTTCCCTTAGTAGGTTACAATGCATGTCTTGTTAGTATTTGTGTCCAAGTTTTATCTTAGTCCATTTAGGGGGAGACTAACCAATTGCAAACAATCAAAGCAAGGATCAAAACACAACAACACACTTGCACATACAAGACAACAATCAAACAACATCACAATTAGTTTCCAAGCAAACATGTCACATGCACACAATCAACCACTTTACAACCACAAACAAGTATATATATAAGCCTCTAAGTATTTTTATGTAATACCCTAAAATGCCATTAAGCGTTGATCCAACTTACCTAGATTCTCACTTGCTATTGAATTTAGATGCCTTGGTCATTTTGTCATTAGTGGTCCCTATATTACAAAACATATCTTTTACTTTCAATACAATTTATTAAAGTAAGAGTGTTTTAATTAGTATACTTATGTTTAGGCTTAACATTCTTTTAGTATTCCTTAAGTTTTGGTTATGGGTATTAAGTGTTATTACTTAAATATCAATTATTAAAACTTTCTACTAGATTCCTTAGGTTTAAAGTACCTTCTATACAACTTTTTATTAGGGTCTCTTATGTGTGTAGTACCTTCTATTTAATCTTCTACTAAGGTCCTTAGTCATATTCTTTACTTATTCGATCTTCTATTTATATATCCTTCTACTATGGTCTTGATTAATGTTTTGTTTTAAATAGACCTTCAACACAAACTTTTATAGGAAATTGGTTCTAGTTTCTATATGAGAAAACCTTCTATTTGTGTTTCTACTATCATAACTTGTAGTTAATTTAATTTGGGAAACTTTTATAATACCTTCTACAGGTTAACAGTATGCACCGGTACTCATAAAAACTTTTACAGAACCTTCAACAACTATTAGCTTCTTATTCATCTCATCTAAAACTTCTACAGCACCTCCTATAAGCAACAGATTTGTCCCATTTCATTGAAAACGTTGCATTTTACTCTTCCCTTAACTTTATTTATATTTATCTTAGTTGAAACTCCACCAATAGTGGTTGGCATGGCTTAAAACTCATTCGCATCGACATATACAACATGAAATTCAACAAAAAAGAGTGTTAAAATATAACTAATTAACTTAATGTACCTAAAATAAATTATTAGACTGAAAATTTGTGGTTTTTAATTTGAAAATTCTTCTTTAACAGCAACTAAAATATTTAATTTATTACTGATTATTAGTGGTTTTTCAACAAAATTATCAATTTAATAACTTAGTGAAAATTCGCATAAATATTTAAGTAAAATCATCATGTTAGATACGGAAAACCTATCTTCTCATAAAATCCCCTATTTCCACCAACAAAATCAAGATCAACCTACTACATGTAACTAAAAATTACTCAAAAGTAGTGGAACAATTAGATCTAACAAAATTATTTGAAAATTAGTGGATTATCCTTAAATTTTAGCTTATTAGTTTTTTAAAAACTAAAAATCAACCCTAATAAAATTAAAGGTTTTAGGGAAACTCTTTGCATGTCAATCTTTATATGTAATAGGGCATTCATAGAAAAAAATTTGGTATGGAAACTACATCGTTTGGGTTTTTGAAAATCAAATTGAAAATTGATTTTGAACTACCTATTTCTTTAGGGCAATATATAAAATGAAAGAATTCTATAAAAATAACAATTTTACATCAAAACATACTTAAAATTATGTCACAATAAATTTTTTCATAACTTTTGGATAAATTTAATAGTTTTAACAAATTTTTCAAAATCGGATAGAAAATTAAACTCATCGGAGTTTGAAGATCCAATAGCCACCAGTGGTGGGGCTATTATCGAGCAAAAGGGGCATTGTTTGGTGTGTCTAGTGGTGATGGTTGTTGGTTGTTAGATCTTTGTCTAATATGGGTTTTCTACAATTTGGAGATTTACACCTATTTTCTTATTTTCTTTAAATTTTTCCTAGAATCCTAAAGATTTTCCCCACAAATTTCCTTCACTTATAGCGCATCCAAAGAATCTCCAATGAAGAAGGGATAGGGTATTTGTAGTCCTTAGATAGTGGGTTAGCTAAAATATATGGGTGACAAGTGTTGGTTTTTTTTTTTTTTCTGCCTTTAATGCCATGTGTTGAATGGTTTAGAAAAAACATGGCCTAATCCATGGTTTAGGTCTATTGTTTTCATGAAACCAACTACCAAATCCTTGGTTTCTACATAATATCTTAGGTCCTTAACTTATTAATTAAGTTACTCATCTTATTTCAATATTTAGGTTAATCTTTCCCTAGTATTAAAGCTTTCACTAAAGCTTTAATAGCTCTAAGTTAACTAAATGGACTTTGTTATTATTATTTATTTGATTTTTATTTTTACTATTTTTTAATACCATTTATTACTCTTTTTATTTAGTTAATTTATTTCTAAGCTCTTCTTATATTTTTGATATTCCAAAAATTTACAAAATGAAGTTAGTTTGGTCATTTTAATATATATTATTGTTTTAGCATTCCGTTTCACGATTTAAATTTATGAGGTCTCTTTATCTTAGTTTTAGAATCCTATTGTAGATTTCGTGCCTAAACGAACCGCTTTCATGGGCACTTTAAATTAGATGCTCAAAATTCTATGATTAAATTGAATCAATTCTTATGAAAATATATATCTTTATTATTTATAATATCGTTTCATGTTGCTTGATTATATTTTATTATTAATTAATTCAGGTTCAAGATCTCTTGAAATTAGGTCTCAAATTTCATTATTATTATATATATTTTTATTATTATTTTTTATTTTTTTTTATGAATACAAATAACTTTCAAAACTTAAAATTTTAACTTGTATTAATATTTTATAATTCCATTCTAGATATTTAAATTCTCTTGGTCGATTAATTAATTTATAGTCCTAGCATATAGTTTGAGTTATAACAAGTGGACTTTACGAATGTCTTAAATTTGAGCGCTATAGACTTATTTGCTAAGAGGTTAGGTCTTACAGTAGGTTTATCTACTATTATATAATTAAAATCTTAAAGATATATATCTAAAGGCAAGTATCAACCATGCTATAATTCATTATCTCAATAGTTTTATGACATGTACAACATTTGTTGAGTGAAAAAGTAGGATTCACAAGAGAAGACTATAAAGAAATGGATCAATTTTTTAAAGTAATTCCTTAAACAATTGGTGTTGACATTTGAAATAATAGAGATTTTTTGGTTAAAAGTAAATCTAACCAACTTGATATGATGTATGGTTTTCTTTATGCAAGAATGAGTGAATATAATGTATACAGGGGATGTGATCTTACGCGTACCCTATCTAATAGATAATAGTTCATACTTCCTAGTTTAAGAATCAGAATTGCTGATGGTTGGTTTTAGACATGAGGCTCCAACTTCAAGCTAACTTGTCTTACTCATAGGTCGAGCTCTTTGACACCCAAGTTGACCCTCCCTAACCTTAAGTCAAGCTTTATAGATGCCTAAACCAATCTCTCTTGAGCTAATTCTTATTAAGTGGCTCCAAGAGAGTGGGCATAACCTCTATGTTCCATAAGTCATATACCTTGTGGCTTAACTATGCCCATACGTCTTACAACAAAGGTGTTTAGAAGTTAAGTTCATACTAGTAGTTAAACCTTTGTTAAAGGTTGTCTTAGCCACTTGAGCAATTTTTAGGAGCTGCAGGTCTCTTCTACTTTCTTTGTTTATTGTTTCCTAGCCTACCATGGATTTTCTAGCATGATTCTTTAGTGTGATAGAGTTTTTAACAATGATTACACTAGAGTTTCTCTCAATGAACTTCTCTATTTACAATAAGGGCTAATCTAAGTCAAAGGAATTCGTTCTTCTCAAAGTCAGAGACGCTCCGTACCTTGCTTTACCATCGAGTACAAACTCCTGCCCCTCTTTCAGGCAAAGTCCTTTTTCTTGGCCACTCTATTTTGGAAGTAAATCCTCAACTAGAAATTAGATAGAAAGATTAAAGGCCTTAGAGGAGATATAAAATCGAGTTAGTCAGTCCCTTTGACCATCTACCCTTCTCATAGGCTTTCTTTGAGTGCTAAGCTTTCTTCCCTTTGAAAGTGATAGTTGTGCTACTCTACTCACTGGATTAAGGCTAAGGGATGCTAGAACAAGCCTTATAGATACCTTTACTATTACGAACACCATATGCCCTACTCATATAAAGCCTAAAACTTATTAAATGGGACATAATGAATGGAGAACCCTTATGAACGTTCATATGGCCTTACTATATGTGGCTAATAAAGTATTAAATGAGAGAAAATAGGCATGAGACCCAAAGTGATCATACCGTAACTACATTAGAAGTTCTTACCAACCTCGAGCCCTCAAAACTTAAGACTAGATGCCATAGGTTGTAGGATGTCATAAGTTGAAAGATATAAGTTGATTAGACCTCAAGATTATGCATATAAAAGCCCTAATTCCCCTTTCACTTGAGGTACATATGTGTAAATTCACTCTTGACCCCCAAAACTCTATCTTTCTCCCAATTAAACTCCTCCTTATTTCTCTTAATGTTGACTTAAGCATTAAAACTTTGGATAGCCTATTATTAGTCCCTCTCACTTATGTCTATTTTGTAGGTCTTTATAAGCTTGACGTGGCTCATTAGAACTTAAGAAAAGACTACTCAATAGTTTTTCCAAGCCTAAAACTCTCTACCCTTATAATCTAATAACATTCAGGAGTATACCCAGTAATATTTATAAACTAACCTAAAACTTATACCCTATAAAATCTGTGATGTATATGATAAATAATAATAACCAAAAATAAGAATCTCATTTTATCCATAAGAAGTTATATAACTCTTTCTCTTCACAACATATTGTCAATTCTTTTGTGTATTTGAGTTTTGTGACAATTACTTGATGATGAATTAAACCATAGTAGCCAATTCTTTGTAGACATTTTTATCCCCTCGATTGTTGAATTTGTATAAAGAGTGAATTATTTTGTTGGAATAATGTATATGGGGCTACAAACGAGTCAAACTACTCATACATTACTTGAGCTCAACTTACATTAAGATCCACTCAGACCTGAAGAAAGGTCGGTTTTGAACCATGAACTGGCATTGAGCTAGCCCACTAATTCAATGAAATAGAACCTGATGCATCTCCAAGGTTGGACAAACGGAGAAACACAATAACAGAATGAACCAAAAAGAAATGAAAGAAAAGCTAACAAAGTTTAGGCAGCTATTAACTAGGTATGACATACCAATCGGTCTTACTTGGCTTACAATCTACTGGATATGACTCATCAGTCTGAACTGAAGGGTCACTTGTCATTACTCCTTACTAAAAGGAATAGATAAGAGTTAAAGGGTAATAAGGAAACTAAGGTTGCTTAAAGGAAACTTAAATAAAAGTTTAATGTTGTTTATTGATCTTTGTGTACAATTAAGTAGAGGTTTATATATCTGTTTGCTAGGGTTACCTTACATGTATGAAAAGACAAAAATGGTATTCTTATAATTAGGTTACATAATATATACTAAGAAGGATAAAAGAAACAAAGAATATTTTGTACGGAAAAAGTAAGAATCTTTCTGGAATATTGTGCCAGAAGACACATATCACTCGGTGGCTGGATGTTGGAGATATGGTACAAAATGGATGAGAAAAGAACAACTTACAATCAGGGGCCGACCTAATCTTGATCAGGTAGGGGTCCAATTAGTTCTATTATAGGATAGTCAACTTGAGTTGGGGTCGGATGTTTGTGGTTAGCTAGGGAGATTGGTTCAAATAGTCTTGGGGCTGTCTTCTTAAACATCCTATCATAGCACAACTGCTTAGCAAGAGTAAGTTGGGCATAGTGAGGGTTTGGTAGTCAGCTTGGTGAAAGATTAGGTTGGGATAAGGTCTTGAGCTAGTATTCTCCGAGTAAGTCATTGGAGTCCTCTAGCTTGACTTCGTGTAATCTGTCTAGGGGGATGATTCCTATCATCTGTTTAGGGGTTGGAAAGATTTGTCCTCAAATCTGAAGTAGTCTCTAGTTGTTCTTCTTAGGAATTTGTGGCACCTTCCTCTAGTTAATGTAGGATTAGGTTACACACATTGAAGGTGGGGGAAACATCATAATCATTAGGTAACTCGATCTAGTAAGCATTGTGGTTGACTTTCTTTAAGACCTTAAAGGGACCATCAACTTAGAGAGACAGCTTATTCTATCACAAATGTGGGAATTGCTCTCGACTAAGATGAGTCCATACTAAGTCTCTTGAGTGGAAAGAAATAGTTTGGTGGCTTTGGTTACTAATCTCTTATTGTCTCTAATTGAACTTAGTCATCTTCCTAGTTATAGACTGGTGTAGCTCTTGTAATTCTTAGGTTTAGTCAACTTTGAATTAACTCTCTTCAATAGCTATAAGGGTACTAATTAGGTTTAGGGGAGTAGTGGGATTGAGGCCATAGACGACCTTAAATGGGGTCTTCTTGATGGTGTTGTGGACAATTCGGTCGTATGCGAATTCTATAACTGGTAGACATAGATTTCAGTCCCTTAAGTTCTTTTTCATGACAACTCTGAGCAAGTTGCCCAATGTTCTATTCACCGCTTTAGTCTTGCCATCACTCTTAGGGTGGTTACTGGAGCTGAATACAAGTTTAGTTCCAAGCCTTCTCTAAAGAGTCTTCTAAAAATAGCTTAAGAAGTTTTTGTCCCGCTTTGAAACTATGATCTTTAACACTCCATGTAATCAGATAACTTCTTACAAAAATAAGTGATGCATCTTTGGAGTTTGACATATGAAGAGGCACAACAATAAAGTGAATCGAAAGAAAGCAAAAGAAAGTTAGCAAAGTTCGAGTAGTTGCCAAATGAATATGATGCACCACTCGATCCTATTATACCTACAATTTACTGGATATGACTCACTAGTTTGAATTGAAGAGTTACTCACTACTACTTCTTACTAAAGAGAATAGATAAGAGTTGAAGGGAAATAAGAACACTAAGGTTGCTTAAGGGATACTTGAATTATCTAATATTGATGAGTTGTATACATACAAATAAATGGGGGTTTATATACTTGTCCACTAAGATTGCTTTATATGTATAAAAAAGACAAAAAGAGGTATCCTTACAATTAGGTTACATAATATATATTAAAAATTGTAAAAGAGATAAAGAATATTTAATATGGAAAAGTAAAGAATCCTTATAGAAAGTCGTGCCAAAAGACACATGTCATACAGTAGCTGGACCTTAGAAATATGATACAAGTAGGTAAAAGAGAGAGAAGAATTTGTAGTCAAGGGTTGACCTGATCTGGATCAAGTTAGGGACCAATTAGTCCTTCTATAGAGAAGTCAGCTTGATTAGTTGGGTTTGGATGTCTATGGTTAACTCGGGAGCTCGATTCAATTAGTCTTGGGCTGTCTTTTAGGATAAAGCATAGCTGCTGGGCAGGAGTACGTCTGATACACATGAGGGTCTAGTAGTTAGATTAGTAGAAAATCAGGTTCAAGTAGGAATCCCCATCTTGGATAAAGCCTTGATCTAATACTCTCCTCATGAGTCCTTAAAGTCCTCGAGTTCGGCTATTTGTGATTTGTCCAAGGGGTTGATTCCTATAATTTACCTGGGGGTAGGAAAGATTTGTACTCAAATTTGAAGGGGTCTTTAGCTCTCCTTCTATGATAGTCATGGGGTTTTCTTTAGTTGGTTGGTGGGGAATTTGGTTGGACACATTGAAAGTGCAGGAAACATTACAATCATCAAGTAACTCGATCTGGTAAGCGTTGCGGTTGACTTTCTTCAAGACCTTGAATGGACCGTCAACTCGAGGTGATAGCTTACTCTATCTCAAATGTGAGAATCATTTTCGGTTGAGGTGAATCCATACTAAGTCTCTTGGTTGGAAATAAATAGCTCCATAGCCTTGGTTACCAATCTCATGTTGTTTCTAATTGAACTTAGCGATCTTCCTTGTCACAGATTGGTGTAGCTCTTGCAATTCTTGAGCTCGGTTAACTTCGGATTGACTTTCTTCAGCAGCTATAGGGGCATCGATCATATCCAGGGGCATATTAGGATTGAGGTCATAGACGAGCTCAAATAAGGTCTTCTTAGTGGTGCTATGGACAGTTCAATTGTATGCAAATTCCACAACTTGTAGACATAAATCCTAATCCCTTAAATTCTTCCCTATGATAGCTCTTAGTAGATTGCTTAACGTCTTGTTTACCACTTCAGTTTGGCCATTAGTCTAAGGGTAGCTATTAGAGCTAAATACAAATTTAGTTCCAAGTTTTCTCTAAAGAGCCTTTTAAAAATAACTCAAAAATTTTGTGTCTCGATTTGAAATAATAATCTTTGGTACTCTATGTAGTCAAACAACTTCCTACAACAACAAATCAGCAGTATATAGAGCATCATTAGTCTAATGGCATGGAATGAAGTGTGTTATTTTGCTCAAGTGATCCACTACAACAAATATAGAATCTTTCCTTTTGGATGTCTGAGGCAACCCTAAGACAAAGTCCATGTTAAGGTTGACCTAAGGTAAAGTTAGTATCAATATGGGCATATATTCTCCATGGGGCTCTTTCTTCCCTTTAGCTAACTTGCATACCTTACAACAATTAACTACCAACTACCTTATAAACATCTTTAGTCAAGTTAGGCCAGTAAAAGTTTTGTTTCAACAGACTGACTGTCTTGGTCTCCCTAAAGTAATTAGATGATCCACCACTATAGGCTTCCTTGACCAATAGCTTTCGTATAGAACAGTTTGGTATACATAGCTTCCATTCCTTAAACAGGTAACCATCCTTAAGATAATACCCTTTAACAACAATTCCATCCGTGAACTATTCTATGATAGGGTTGAAATGAGGATTAAGAGCATACTACTTAGTGATGAGTGAGAATCCCAATAATTTTTTCTATAAAGTTTGTCATTGTGATAGAGCATTGGCAACCACATTTGTGCTCCCTTCTTATGTTGGATGACGTACAAGAATCCTTTCATGGACTCTAACCACCTTGCTTACCTCTTCAAAAGTTTGTTTTGACTCTTAAGATGCTTGAAAGACTTATGGTCAGCGTAAATAACAAACTCTCTAGGAAGTAGATAGTGCTGCTAAACAATGAGGGCTCGAAAAAGAGAGTACAACTCTTTCTCATACACAAAGTAGTTTAGTGTAGCACTACTAAGCTTCTCATTGTGGTAAGCGACGGGTCATCACTCTTACATCAAGATAGCACCAATTCCAACTCCTGATACATCACATTTCAACTTGAAAGGCTTGTCAAAATCTAGTAGTAATAGGATAGGCGCTGAGGTGAGCTTCTCCTTGATTTTTCTAAAGCTTTGTTCAACTTAGTCATTCCATTCGAATCCTTCACTCTTTTTTGTTGGTTCAGTCAAGGGGACCGTTATGGTACTGAAGTTCTTAATAAACTGTTTATAGAAAGAAGCTAGACCATGAAAACTTTAGACTTCAGTGACATTCTTCGGCGTTGGCCACTCCAGAACAACTCGGATTTTCTCCTCGCCTGCTCGAATTCCTTCCCTTAATACCATAAACCCTAGAAAAATCACTTCATCTTGGTAAAACGTACATTTCTTCAAATTTCCATATAACTTCTCAGTTTGCAGCATGTCAAATACTACTTGGAGATATTGAACATAGCTATTCAGCTCGATACTATATACTAATATGTCATCAAAGTACACAACCACACATCATCCGATCAAAGGATACATCACATGGTTTATTAACCTCATGAAAGTGCTCGGTGCATTAGTAGGTCCAAATAGCATAACTAACCACTGATAGAGTCTGTGCCTAGTCTTAAAGGTATTCTTCCACTCATCATTGGGTCTCATACGAATTTGGTGGTAACTACTTTGTAAATCAATCTTTGAAAATATTTTGGTGCCATAGAGCTTATACAACATGTCATCGAGCCTCGGTATCAGATATCAGTACTTGACATTAATTCAGTTGATTGCTTGGCTGTAGATGTACATACACCATGCACAATCTTTCTTCGAGATGAGCAAAGTTGGTACTATGTAAGGGCTTATGCTCTCCTTCATATATCTTCGCCCTATAACCTCATCCACCTATCTCTTCAGCCTAACAACTTGCTCAGGGTTCATTATGTATGTTAGTCGGTTTAACAGGGTGGTGCCTGGCTGTAAATCAATGTAGTGTTCTATGCCTTAAACTAGAGGTAGTCCTTTAGGCAATTCTTCAGGAAACAGATTAGAAAACTCATTTAACAGGCTTCAAATCTCATTAAGCACATCCTCTAAATCTCTCATCTCTAACAATCTTCTAATCAACAAGAACATAGGCTCTTTAGCCTTTTCAATAGCTCAAAGCTTTCTTTAGCTCATCACTAAGGCTTTCTTCTTACTATCTTAGGTGTGTTGATTATAGGTCTCATTTACTTGGGTTGGTATCATGGGTTGTAATATAATCTTCCTTCCATCATTAACAAAGGCATAGGTGTTTTTATACTTGTGATGAGTAACATGTCAATTGAACAACTAAGGTCTTCCTAGCAATAGATGTGAGGCTCCCATAGGGACAACATCGTAAACTAATTCATTCCTATACACATTCTCAACACAGAATGGCACGATTACTTCTTTAATCACGTACAAAGCACCTTTATCATAAAGCTAATGTAGCTTGTAAGGTCGGGGATGCTTAAAGATCGGCAGATCTAACCTCTGTATGAAGGATTATGCTACTATGTTGGTACAACTTCCTCCATCCACTATAATAGTGTACAATTGTCCCTTAATGGTACATTTAGTATGAAACAAATTTTCCCTCTAATCTTCCTCAGAGCTCAATAAGGAACTTAGTACTTGCCTTAGAACTAGGGTCAGCACTTCCCCTTAATAGGGATAGACATAAGTCTCCTCTTCCTCTTCGGCTTTGGCTTTTCTAACATCCTATTCTTCTTTGTGCTCGCTCTCATTAATGCTATCCACCACATCTCCTCGAAGCGCCATGATACGTTGGTTCAAATACTCAATAGCCATGTGTCTAAAACCTAAGCACTTCACCTTGCTGGTCTTCCATCCAAAGGTCTGCCCTTTCTCATATGTCCTTAGGGTCAATTTAGCATCAATATGGCTTGGTTGTCTTGCTTAGCCCTGCTGACCTGCTCGACTATCGTTGAGTCAGTCATTCTTGACTCGGTATGTTCTCCTTAACTCAGTTTGAATAGGTCGACATAGGGCAAAGATTTAAGAAAATGTTTGTTTAGGTTTGCTCAAAGCTTTTGTCCTCTGCTTTTCAACTCTTTGCACTCTCTTAATCGCCTTTTACAAGGTATAAAACCTCTATACCTCTACAATGTTGCGAATCTCATATCTGAGTCCAGAAATGAACTTCGATACTGTGCGAGCCTTTAGTTCTTCCATGTCAGCTAGGATCATAAGCATTCGAAACTTTTTGACATAGTCATCAATAGATCAGCCTCCTTGGCGAAGTTCTTGCAACTTTGCAAATGTATCATATAAGTAGGTCTTAGGTACGAATCTACCCCTTAGTAATCTTTTCATCTCATCCCAAGTCCTTACTCCTTCTCTTCCACCCCTTATTGTGGCTGCATTCAGATTCTTCCACTACATAGCGGTATACCCAAAGAACTCAAGTGATGCAAGTCAAACCTTCACAGCTTCCATATATCCATAACAGTCAAACACCTTTTCCACTTTTTCTTCCCACTCTAAATATTTATCGGTATCTTTACTTCTACTGAAAGGTGGGATTTGGACCTTGACATTATCTAGCCCTCAAGTAGCTCGAGTCCTTGCTCCTTTACTCGGTAATAACTAGCCACTTCTTCCTCCTCTCCATACTCCACTACATCAATCTCCTCATCATCTTCCTCAACTTCCCTTAACTCTAGTCTTCATTTAGTAACTCAGTTTGCAACTCTTCTAACATGTTGTAGTCACATTGGGCGATTGACTTGGCTACCTTGGCCATAATCTCGGTCTTAAATATTTTCAAGTGGGTTGTATGGCAACATGCTCTGAGGTTATTGCCTATTAACTTGCATTATTGTGACTAGACTCTCAACAAAGTTAGTGAGTCTTTCAAGTTTATCATTAATTAACCCTAGGGTATTGCTACCATTATGACTACGACAAAGTTAAGCACCACTACTCTGGTCTTCGATAACACCTTAAACACTTGAATCGAACATGTTACAATACTCCTCAAATAGATTAACAACATAACATAGAAAACAATATTTCCTTAGTATCTAAGACTCTGATTAACATTTTAACAATTTTAATACCCAGTAACAACTTGAACAAAATAGAATTGAACTTACTCTACTTTTGTAGTGAAAAATAGGGTAAGAATAGAGTAGTGATGAAATCATAATTGTTAGCACACAAATCTTCACTATACAACTCACAATTCCAAACTTACTCCATATAAACGCACTGTAGTAGCTATGGAAGGAACACAACAACCACTAACAACAAAGCGAACTAAACTTCACTGTAACTTCATACACTCCCTTTCGAAACTGTGCTCTAATACCAATGAAGCTGATGCGTCTTCGAGATCTAACATATGGAGAGGTACCACAATGAAGCAAAACGAAAGAAAGCTAGTAAAGTTTGGACAGCTATTAAATGGATATGACACATCACTCAATCCTACTTGGCTTACAATTCACTGGATGTTACTTATCGATCCGAATTGAAGAGTCACTTGCCACTATTCCTTACTAAAAGGAATAGATAAGAGTTAAGGGGAAATGAGAACACTACGGTTGCTTAAAACATACTTGAATAATTTGATATTAATGGGTTGTATGCATATAAATAAGTGGGGGTTTATATATACGTCCACTAAGGTTGCTTTACATGTATGAAAAGACAAAAAGGGATATCCTTACAATTAGGTTACATAATCTATACTAGAAAAAGTAAAAGAGAAAAAAAATATTCAATACAAAAAATTAAAGAATCCTTCTAGAAAGTCATGCCAGAAGATACGTGTCACATAGTAGCTGGATGTTAAAAATATGGCATAAGTGAAAGAGAAAAGAATTTATAATTAGGAGCCAACCTAATTTGGATCAGGTCGGGAACTAATCAGTCCTTTTGCTAAGAAGTTAGCTTGATTAGTTGGCTTCAGATGTCTAAGGTCGGCTCAAGAGCTCGGCTTGGTTAATCTTAGGTTGTCTTTTAGGATAAAGCATAGTTGCTAGGCAAGAGTAAGTTCAATACACATGAGGGTTTGGCAGTCAAATTGGTAGAAAATCAAGTTTAGGTAAGAATCCCTGTCTTAGATAAATCCTTGAGCCAGTACTCTCCTCGTGAGTCCTTGGAGTCTTCGGTCTTGGCTACATGTTATCAATCTAAGGGATTGATTCCTATCAATAAGTTAGCTATATATAAAGTGTTGTTAGTCCAATGGCATGGAATGAAGTGTACCATTTTACTAAAGCGGGCTACTACAACAAATATAGAATCTCTTCCTTTGGATGTTTGATTTAACCCAAGGACAAAGTCTATGTTGAGGTTGGCCCAAGGTAAGGTTGGCGTTGGCAGAGACATGTATTCTCTATGGGGCTCTCTCTTCCTCTTAGCTCACTTGTACGCTTCATAACTACCAATTACCTTATGGATATCCTTGGCCAAACCAAGCTAGTAAAAGTTTTCCTTCAATAGATTGGCTGTCTTAATCTCTCCAAGGTGACCAGATAATCATCCGCTATGAGCTTCCTTGACTAACAACTCACCCGTGGAACAGCTTAGTATACACGGCCTTTTGTCCATGAACAAATAACCATCCTTAAGATAATAACCTGTAATAACTACTCATTTTTGGCATTACTTAACAATAGGACCAAAATGAGGGTCATTAGTATATTGCTCAGTGAAAAGTAAAAATCCCAATAATTTTGTTTGCAAAGTGGCCAACAAGGTTTGTTGATGTGATAAAGCATCGGCGACCACATTTGCGTTTCCTTTCTTGTGT
This sequence comes from Lumnitzera littorea, assembly GCA_024138015.1. Lineage (NCBI taxonomy): Eukaryota > Viridiplantae > Streptophyta > Magnoliopsida > Myrtales > Combretaceae > Lumnitzera > Lumnitzera littorea. The sequence continues at coordinate 91,692,031 of JAMXBB010000005.1, forward strand.
CGCATCATATATGAAAATCTTTTCATGAACTCCAACCACTTGGCTTACCTCTTTGAAAGTTTGTTCTAACTCCCAAGATGCTTCAAAGACTCATGGTCTATATAAATAACAAACTTTCGTAGCAGCAGATAGTGTTGTCAAACAGTAAAGGCGCAAAAAAGAGAATAGAACTCCTTCTCATACATAGAATAGTTGAGGGCAGCACAATTAAGCTTCTTACTATGGTAGGCGACAGGTTGTCGTTCTTGCATCAAGATGGCACCAATTGCAACGCTTAACACATCACATTCCAATTCAAAGGGTTTGTCAAAGTTTGGTAGTGATTAGACAAGGGTAGTGGTGAGCTTCTTATTGATCTCCTTGAAGCTTTATTCAACTCGGTTATTCCATTTGAACCCATCACTCTTCTTTGTCAGCTCAATTAAGGGGTGACTATTGTACTGAAGTTTTTAATGAATCGCTTATAGAAAAATGTTAGGCTATGAAAGCTTCGAACTTCATTGATAGTTTTTAGTGTTAGCCATTCCAAGATAGCTCGAATCTTCTCTTATCCACTCGAATTCCTTCCCCCGATACTATAAACTCAAGAAAAATCACTTCATCTTGGCAGAAAGAGCATTTCTTTAGATTCCCATATAACTATTTGGATCGAAAAATGTCAAATATTGCTTAGAGATGTTGAACATGATTGCTCAGGTTAGCATTGTATACCAATATATCATCAAAGTATACAGCTACACATCTACCGATCAGAGGGCGCATTACATGGTTTATTAATCTCATGAATGTGCTTGGCGCATTAGTAAGCCCAAATGGTATAACCAATCATTTATAGAGACCATGTCTAGTCTTGAAGGCAGTCTTTCACTCATCACTCGATCTTATGTGAATTTAGTGGTAGCCACTTCACAGATTAATCTTTGAAAATATTTTTGCACAATGAAGCTCATTTGACATGTCATCGAGCCTTAGTATTGGTTATCTGTACTTGACAGTAATTCAGTTGATTACTCAATTGTCAATGTGCATATGCCATGATCCATCCTTCTTTAGGATGAACAGAGTTAGTACATCATAAGGGCTCATGCTCTCCTTTACATACCTTCGCTCTATGAGTTCGTCCATCTGTCTTTATAGCTCGGCAGTTTGCTTATGGTTCATTTTGTATGCAGGTCAGTTCAAAAGGGAGATAACTGGTTGTAGATCAATATAGTGCTCTATACCTCGGATTGGAAGTAGTACCTTAAGTAGTTCCTTAGGAAATAGGTTGGAAAACTCATCAATCAACCTTCGAATTTCATCTAAAACATCCTTCAAATTTATTATCTTTAGCAATCTTTTGATCAATAAAAACATAAGCTCTTTAACCTTTTCAATAACTTGGAGCTCTTTTCGACTCATCACTAAGGCCTTCCTCTTACGAGCTCGGGTGAGTCAATTATGGGTCTCATTTACTTAGGTCAGTGTCATAGGTTGCAACATAATCCTCCTTCATCCTTAACAAAGCATTGGTGTTCTTATATCCATCGTAAATAACACGTTAGTTGAACAACTAACGTCTTCCTAGCAACAGATGTGAGGCTCCGATGGGGTTAACAGCATAAACTACTTTGTCCTTATACACATTCTCAACTTTGAATAGCATGGTCACTTGTTCAGTCACGTGCAATGTACCCTTATCATGAAGCCAATGCAACTTGTAAGGTCGGACAAAGGACTGCGTTACTAGATTAGTACAACTTTCTCCATCCACTATAATGGTGTACAACTATCCCTTGATGGTATATTTAGTATGGAATAAATTTTCCCTTTCGTCTCCTTCGAAGCTCGACAGGGTACTCAATACTTGTCAAAAAATTGAGGTCATCACTTCTCCCTAGTCAGTATAGACATAGGTTTCCTCTTCCTCCTCAACTTTTACCTTTCCAACATCCTTCTCCTCCTCAAGCTTACTCTCATCAGTATTATTGACTATATCTCCTGGGAGTACCAAGACACATCAATTTGATCACTCAGCAGCTATATGTCTGAAGCCTAAACATTTAAAGTACTTAACCTCACTAGTTTTTCGTTCGGAAGTTTATCCTCTCTCATATGTCCTTAGGGTTGACCTAGCTTCCATTCAGCTTAGCTATCATGTTTGGCCTTACTGACCTGCTTAGCTATCATTAGGTCAGTCATTCCTCTCCTTGGCTTGGTATGATCTCTTTAGCTTAGCTTGAATAGGTTGGCATAGAATAGGGGTTCGGGAGATCGTTGGCCTAGGTTGACTCAGACCTCTTCGCCTCTATTTTTCAACTCTCTACGTTATCTTAATCGCCTCTTCCAAGGTAAAAAAACCTCTACACTTCCACAATGTTACAAATCTCAAACCTAAGTCTAGAAATGAAACTTGACACTGTATGAGCTTCTTGTTCTTTTACGTTGGATCAGATCATAAGCATCTGGAACTCTCTCACATAGTCATCAACAAATTGGCCTCTTTGGCGAAATTCCTGTAATTTTGCAAATATGTCTTATAAGTAGGTCTCGAGTATGAATCTACCTCTTAAGAACCTCTTCATCTCATCCTAAGTCCTTACACTTCATCTTCCATCCTTTCTTTTGGCTACATTTAGATTTTTACACCATATAGTGGCATACCCAAAGAACTCAAGGGCAACAAATTGAACCTTGACAATATCAGTATATCCATAATAGTTAAACACCTTCTCCACCTTCTCCACCTTCTCTTTCTACTCTAAGTATTCATTGTAATCTCCACTTTTGCTAAAGGGCGGGATGTGGACTTTGACATTGTTTAGTTCTTGTGGAGCTCAACGTCTTTGTAACTATGCTTAATAATAGTCATCTTCTTCTTCTTCCTCCCTAAATTCTTCAACATCTAGCTCCTCATCATTTTCCTTAATCTTCTCGAATTCCAATCTTCATCTAGTAGCTCAGTTTGCTACTCCTCCAGTTCACTACGGTCGAACTGGGCGATTTACTCAATTACCTTGGCCATAGTGTCTCTTAAGAGCATTTTTTGGTGGGTGATGGTGTTGTATACATTGAGGTTGTTGTTTGCTAACTTGTTTCATTGTGACTAGACTCTTAACAAGATTAGTGAGTTTGTTAAGTTTGTCATTAACTGATCTTGGGTGTTACTACCACTATGGCTACAACTAGGTTGAGCACCGCTACTTTAGTCAGTAATAACACCTTGAACACTTGAATATGATATGGTACAATACCTCTTAAACAAATTAACAACACACTACATGGAAAATACTGTTACTATACTACCCAAAACTTTAACTAACACACCAACAACTTTAATACCCAATAATCACTTGAACAGAATAGAAACAAGCTTGCTCTACTTTCGTTGTCAAATATAGTATAAGAACAGAGTAGCAATGAAACCACACTTACTAACACATAAATCTTCATTACACAGTTTGCCACTCTAAATAGCAACCACTAATAACAAAACGAACCAAGACTTTACTACACTTCACACACTTCCTCTCGGAACTATGCTGTAGTACTAATGAAGCTTATGTGTCTCTGAGGTTGGACACACGGAGAAACATCACAACAGAATGAACCAAAAAGAAACGAAAGAAAAGCTAGCAAAGTTCGAGTAGCTATTAATTGGATATGACATGTCAATCGATTCTACTTGGCCTACAATTCGCCAGATATAACTCGTCAGTCTGAACTAAAGGATTACTTGCAACTACTCCTTGATAAAGGGATTAGATAAGAGTTAAACAATAATGAAAACACTAGGGTTGCTTAAAGGAAACTTGAATAAAATTCTGATGTTGTTTATTAATCTTTATGTACAATTAAGTGGAAGTTTATATACTCGTATACTAGGGTTAATTTACGTATATGAAAAGACAAAAAGGGTATTTTTACGATTAGGTTACATAATATATACTAAAAAGGATAAAATAGACAAAAAATATTATGAATGGAAAAAGTAAGAATCCTTTTGGAATGTTATGCCCGAAAACACGTATCACTCAATAGCTGAACATTAGAGATATGGTATAAAGTGGACAAAAAAAGAACAACTTGCAGTCAGGGGTTAACCTGATCTGGATTAAGTTAGGGTCAAGTCAGTTCTATTGCAGGATAGTCAACTTGAGTTAAGGTCAGACGTTTGTGGTTGGCTAAGGAGATTGGCTCGAATAGTCTTGAGGCTATCTCCTTGAATATCTTGTCATAGCACAGCTGCTTGGAAGGAGCAGGTCTAGCATAAGTGAGGATCTGACAGTTAACTTAACGAAAAATCGAGTTGAGATAAGAATCTTCGTCTCGGATAAGGTCTCAAGTTAGCATTTTTCGAGTGAATCCTTGGAGTTCTCTAGCTCGGCTTCGTGTAATTAGTCTAGGAGGCTGATTCCTATCAGAACTAAACCGTCTATGGCAAACTTATATCAACTGAAGACCCATCGATTGATATGGGTCTAAGTGGTTCGAGCCTTAACTTACCCAAACCGGCGGGAATGAATAATTTTTTTTTTTTTGGCGATTTACATTTATATTATATTCCATATATATTATATTAACATACATTTTTATGCATATTATAAACATTAACATGTATGGTATATTATACACCTTAATATTAGCATATATATTATAAATATTAATGTATACATACATTGCATATATTATAGATATTAACATATATAATATAATATATGTATATAATATAATGTATATATTTTACATACATACATATATATATATATTGCAACCATAAAAAAAAAAAAAATTCTTTGTAATCCAATTCACATACCTATGAACAAGCTCAAAACCACCTTTAGATCGATTGATTATGGTTCAACATATAGTTGAATTGCGACCCAATAGTTCCAATTGATTCAAGCTTGGCCTTAAGTCTAGATCTACTTAGCTCAAACTCGATTTGTAAAGGGCTTTAGCTCAAAATAATGCTTACTTGTTGGCTAAAAATAATATTAATAATAATAATAACGCTTGCTTATCCAATAGGCCAAACTTAAGCTTTGGTTTAGGCTTATAAGTTAACTCATTTATTTCGTGGATGAGTAGGTTTATGAGTAGGCTATATGTAGACTTGTCAATTATGTATATACATATATTATATAGTTAAACTAAAAAATAATATCTATATAAGATATATGTTATATGATATAAGAAAAAATAGATATTGTATAATAGATATATGTAATACGATCTATATTCATTATTCATTTATTTATTCATTCATTTTTGTATATTTGATTTATTGGGTTTATTTATATATATTATTTATACAATATACATAATACATACTATATTTATTTATATAAAATATATTCATTCATGTTGTAATAAAAGGATTACAAATAAGTCAAGCTTAAATATTTAATTTTTAAATTCAACTCTTTGTGAGTTTAATAATTTTTAAATAAACTAAGTTTGAATCTTTCAAAATATAACTTATCTTGGTTAGTTTTATCTTTATGCAGCACAACATATGCATAATGGATAAGTTGTCTAGTATGAGGAATTCAACATCGGAACGATGGTAGAAAGTATATCCATGTATAAACTTTACAATTAAGAAAAAAAAAATCACATCGATCGCCATTATAATCTTTACAAATTAAATTGACATTCATAATTTTTTTAGTTTAAGCAATTGAAGAAATTGGATGGGAAATATTATTTACACTCAGGTGGCGCACCAAGTTTATTAGGAAATTACATGTGAAGCTCATCCAATTTCTTTTTTTTTTTTTTTTTTTTTTTTTTTGTAAATTTCAATCCGGATCAAATAGATGAAATTTTTAGAAACCATCAGGGCCCGATAGACTAAGAATAGGCAATCTTTTCACGGAAGTGCAACATAACTAGGGACAAAATTGTCATACAAAGAAACATCTTATATTTCATATTACTACGAGACCATGTCGTGGCCAAAAATGTCCCCTTTCTTTAGAGAGTCATGAATTTCATTATTTTCAGAATTAGGAAAATTGAAATACCGATGGAGGCTATCGCTATTATTATGCAGTGAAATTGACTTTTGATCAGGACCGTCCATTTGTCCTTCCAGTGACAAAATCTGATCTGGGTCTTGCTGCATTTGGATGCCCAGTATCTCAGCTTGAGCCACTGCCAGTTGCATCTGGAGCTGAGAAACTTGGCTTTGTAAATAAGAAATCGCACCAACACATCCATAAACTGGGTCTCTTACCCTTGCATTTGCCTCATATACTAAACTGCTTACTGCATCTGCTCTTTGATGAATTGGAAGCTCCTGCATATATCGTTACAATCCATTTAATGAGCTTAACAATTGTATGTCCTCATGGAACAACATAAGTTGTCGATTACGGGACGGTTATAATTTCTCAATTTAAACCGATTCGTCAAGAATAGTAATTCTTAACCAAATCATTTTTTTCTTTTCTGGGCCGATAAACAAATCATTTTTTATGTATAAATTTTTATCTTTCTATATCTATTTGTAATCATTACATGGATAAAATATCTCAACTACCATATGTATATATTTTCTGGAGAATCACTTTATATCATCATCATATGATAAATGATACTAACCCACCTACCACAAACTGATTTCGAATTGCAAATACCTAATTCTAATTAAAAATTTGCTACCTAAAAAAAAAAAACAAAGATATTTACTCAAATATAGATATCTAAAATTATATATTGAAATAACATTTACAAGACTATGACGTGAAAACTTTTGGCGGATGCATTGCTAGTTCTTGTTGAAAGAGTAAAAAGAGAAAAAAATTTCACATTTTTATACAACGGGTTTTGATCTGTTAGGTATGCAATTCCATTCTGGGTTTCTTTAGTAGCTTGACAGGGACATCCATTAGTGAAATCCTTATGTTATTTACCTACCCAATAACAAAGAAAGGAAGTGCATGTGTAGTATGCATATATATATATATCACTTTATAATATGTAAATATCATGTCCCAATACCATATGTATGATCTTATATATACACATATTCAGAAACACTGAGTTTCGTGTATTTGTTTGTTAATACAAAGTCTTTAGCTGTCTATAATTGTATACAAATAATGAGCAACATGACACAGAACAAAAGAGGGGGAAGGGGGGAAAAGGACCTGCAACATTTTGCTAACGTTGCTAGCACCAAAAACCTTGTGAACGATGGCAAATTTGTGAGGGTCGTTTGATGGAAAATAAGGTGCAAAAGTGCAATCCTTAGCACATCGACGTCTCAGCAGCTTGCAGGAAGCACATGGTGAATTCCCACCCATTATTCTTCTTAAAGAGTTCAAAGAAAATGAGAGAAAGAGAGAGAAATAGAAAAAAAGATTCGTTGATTGAGGCAGAACCAACGAAGAGAATTCGTGTGTATTCTAAGGCGTGCGGAAAAGGTGTGCTTTTATAAGCGTGCCAAGATCTGTCTGGAAGGATAAGTGTATACTGTAGATTGGATTATCGCAAAACCATCCGATACATGATAAGTATATCAATATTAGTAATCAGCAGTGTCTATTAGGTGTTAAAATACTTACTATATATTATATATTATATAGTTTATAGTAGATTTTATAAAGATTTGATTCATACAAATATTCCCATGCCACGAAATTAAAATCCTTTTTTTTTTTTTTTTTTTACTTTTAGCTAAACTAAAAATATCTAAAAGAGACCTTACTGTTTAGAAACATGATTGAATAAATAATAATATGCATGATGCCGGTGAGGACTGTGGCTAAAGTCAATACAAACGTTACCTCGAGCGGAAAGTTGTGTCACATACACTAAAATTTCTCAATCTGAAACCAGTGATAAATATATAAAGTTTTTGCCTTCACGTCATTAGTAAAAGAGACTGCAGAGTCCGGTACTTAAGTACTCATCACGAAAAAGTACTTGTATAAACTAGAGTCCATACAACATTATCATCCATATCAAGTTACGTGCCTATAAAAATAGTAGGTATTTTTTAATTGGTTAAATACATATATATAAATAGACAAATTAAGTAACAAAATAGGATTAATCGTGATACTTTGATTAACCATTATTGGATATAACCGACCGTAATATATCGTCCAGAATTCATTGGCTTTCCTACATGAGCATTTTTAATATCTATATATATCTTTATGTATATATACATATATATATATATATACGTGGCATGTAAATATATTGATAAAATTAATATAAAAAGACATATATATCAATCAATGTTTAGAAATTTGATCTGTTCATGCCATTAAATTTACTCATAACTTTATATATCAATAGCTGTTTAAGTTAATAAATTATCTGTACTTTACTTAATCCAATGGCGCGAGTCCGCGAATTGGAAATACCACTTGTAATGGACACCAAAGAGTCTTAACCAAAACTGTCCCAAACACCATCCAAAAATCAATGTAATTATGTAAGCAGAAGAAATAAAGGATGCAATAACTGGCTGACATAATCTTTCTTATTATCACATCACATCCAACAACCATAAGATTGTTAAATCTTACCTCTCACCTTGATAACACATTTCTTTCAAATGTCATTTCCCATCATCATTACCATTGCATAAATTGGGACATCATGTTACCCTCATTTCACCGGGAAAATTTTTGCCCAAGCTATTATGTGCGAGGAAAAAAAAAAAAAACAAAATAGACTTGTTGAAATTATACCCTTATGAAATGTGAAAGAAAAGAGTCGGGACCAAAAGAAAGAGAAAGGAAAATTTTAAATTACATTCTTTGCTGAAAGATGGAAGTAGGAGGGACCAGGAAAAGGGGAAAAAAAATTCCACGAATCTCACAATTTCCCATCTCTTCCGAATTTGAGAGAAAGGAGAGGGAAAAAAAAAAAAAAGGATAAATTTCCAATTTCCTTCCTCCCATTCACCAAATCTTTCATTAGTTATTGTTTTTTATAAGCATAATAATAATAATTTTATATTACATCTCTTTTTGGTCATTGATAATGATTATCATTCATTTACTTTTCCTTCCTCTCATTATTAAAGCATATTCAAGGTAATATTTTCTATCATAATCCTTTCCCTTTTAGTTCCTTTTTTTCCCAATTCTTTCATCCCATTCCTTTATGCTAAACAAAGTGTTAAAGTGTCTTTTTATAATTTTTTTTGTCTCTTTATAATATTTAAAAATAGGCATATATACTCAAAAGGGTTGCTAGAGTCTTAAAGTAATCGTTATTTATTATTCTTTTAGTAATGATTTTAAGATTTTTACAATGATTTAGAGAATATATATATATATATATATATACTTAAAGTTTTTTTTTTAGCAGTTATTGAGGAAACTCGAATCATATTCTATCGTAATGGAAGACGAATGTCAATATTATAAAACTACAACAACCTTTACTATATTCAAAGTTACATAATATTAAAGTCATGCTTTAAAAATTTAAGTAATTTATCTCTAGCAACTAAATTAAGGGTGTATTTGCAATTACTTATCAACCGAGTTCTCCATAGTTAATTACTAAAGTTGCCAAACTCATTGTTGCAATATATCAGCAATCATACGCAAAAGAAGGTTTGATAAATATTTGTTATGATGAATACAGTTAACTTAAAAAAAAAAAAGGGAAAAGGAAAATAGAAAAGTCTCTTTTCCGACTTTGAATAAATATTTCATATTTCGATACTGTTTTATCCTACCTAAATGACAAGGCTTTATCACTTAAATTTGAATTCGCTGTCTAATATTTATATTAACCTTCAAGCTAAATTTAATTTAGTTAATTCTTTAAGTAAAAGAAAAGGGTGCAACGAAGGCAATTTCTGCTGCTGAATGGGAGATCAATTAGAACTGTTTCTTGCTGTAAATAATATCCTTATATATCTATATATACAAAGTGACCACACGCTCATTGTGACAGCTTTTTGGTCTCTCTCTCAGGAAACGACGCCGCAGAAGTATCACATCATTTGATTTGAGTAGTAACAGAAAAAATTTCATAAAATATATTGCATACCATACCATACCATTATGATTTTCCAAAACATCATCCACATACCACGTACCTAAGTTAGTATTGACATTTATAATTTTAAAATTGCATTTGATTTGTAAAAAATAACATTATAAGAAAAATTAAATAGTATATTCTATTGTATTATATTTAATATGTATAGTATTAAATATAAATTTTTATGCTAAATATAAGTACTAAACTTGATACAAAGAGAGAAAGCCATACAATCTATTAATTATTTGGAAATTTAGTATAAGGTTATTTTTGAAAATTTTAAATCTATTATAGATATAAAATACATATATATATACCAAATAGTGAATTAAAAAGTTTATCTAGTACTATATTGTAAACATATTATAATCAATCGATACCTAAATGGTATATCATAATCAATTAATCCTTTTTCTGTTCGAGGATAAATTGTACTTTTCTCCAATTCTGAATAGCTTACAAGTTCAACATTAAAGCAAAATAATTTTTCCTTTTTCAATAGAACAATCATAAAAACATCCCTGCTGGATGCACTCATTTCGAAAACTTTCGTAAGATTAACTATAATGTGTTTTAACATTTTATTTGAGAAAAATCACACTTTTAAGGACCATAGCAGCAAAAAACCAAAAAACTAAACGGGTTTCTTCTTCTCTCTCTTTTTCTTTTTCTTTTTCTATTTTCTTACTATTTAAACTTTTAAGTACTCAATAATTAGTAAAGATATATATTGGGTAAAAGAAAACAAAACGTATTAAGAAGTTAGCAAAATAAAAAAAAAAAAGTAATTTATCTATCATAATCATGACCAAATCGATGATGTTCACCGATTCATGTGCATTATTGAGCTAACCCTTACATTATATTTATTGTAAAGTTCAATTGGCTTTATTCTCAACATAGGAATCCTATAATTGATAGAGAGATGATCAATTTTTCCATTTGGCAATACCAAGTTGGAAACTTGAAATCACACGGTGATGTAGATTGACATGACCTGGGCGGATAATTACAAAAATATCATTGTAATGGTGTTAATATATTAGGAAAATATGATGCTGCTTTGGCAACACTTATTTAAGAAAATGTCGAAAAAAAAAATACCTATTTAGGATGAATATGGTCTTTTTCTATTTTTTTTATTTTTACTTTTTTGTGAATTTTATTATTAATATCCCCTAATCTAATTTCTTACATACATGTATTAATAAGTCTAGTATATTTTTGGACCAGATAATAGGTATAGTATATATTTGGCATAAATATTTCACTTATATATATAATGGACAAATGGAATCAAACGACTTTAAAAAAAAGTGAAGTTAGATTTTGTGATAAACTTTTTTAGTTATGTCTTGATAATTATTCAATTTTAATAAATCATATCATGAATAGTAAAATAAAAATTATCAATAATTTTTTTTTAGATTTTAATAAATTATATCCATCAATAATAAAAATAAAGTTTCTAACAGTTTCTATTTTATCTTACCTGATATAATTTACTAAAATTAAGTGAGATTTAATATGATGTTATTGCAAAATTTCCTACTTTTTCAATATCTATATAGACCAAGAAAGAAAAAAGAAGGGGAGAGGAAAATTTTAAATCTATTCCAGATCAATATGTCTAGTGCACCCTTCCATTTAGAGAAACGGGAAGGAACACATTAAATTCGGTCTCATTTTGATCCCATCCTCTTTGCATGTTGGAACAAATTAAATTTCATGGAATCATTTGCCATATTCCATCCCATTTCGATTCCATCCTCTTTGCAAGGGGGAACGAATTAAATTTCAGTGAGTCATTTGCCATACTCTCTCTCTCTCTCTTCCTGTTTTAATTCCTTTCCATAGAGCTGATTACTAAGACTATTTCTGAAAACTCTTATTGCTTGTTTATTATGTTGAAATGGATATGAAATGAAATTGTTTTTCTCTTATTTAGAAGTATTTTTAAAAGTTAAAATTGTAATTCCTTATAATTAATGATTTTAGTTTTAGAAAAAAATTCAATTCAACATAGAATCATGATTCCATTCTAACCTTATCAATAGTATTTACTCAAATGACCTTCTTAACCTCATTAAAACATATTTTTTGTATCATAAATTAGTGTCATTTTTAACAAATATTATTATGTACATATTTCCTTTTATTATGGACACAATTTCATTGTATTTCATTTTAATGAATTTTATTTTAAATCGTTTTTACATATCAAATTTGATATTATAAAATTTTTGGCATACTTGCTATCTTTTATTTAAAAAATGGTAAGTTATATTCAACATATATAATTGGGAGGAAAGGAAAGAATACAAAAATAAAAAAAAATAAAAAAATCCAGGATGTAGTCAATATTCAAATACCCAATATTTTTCAAGAAACTGCAAGACTCTTCCACCTCCTCATTGACGATGCAATTATTCTTTTACTTCTTTTTTAAACAGATATAGTCATGGGCAAACAAATATGTACTAGTAATACGTTCTATCATTTAATTTAAGATTATACAAATAAGAACATCGTAGAGCCTTTCTTATGTACTGCTAACACAATCTTTGCATTTACTGCCCGTCGCGTGATTCTAAATCTGACTGTTGTCTAGTCATTTTCTTCTCTAAAATAAACCAGAAGTAAAACGTTACCCCAAGCATTTTCAAATGTAATGTTGGTCACTAAAATAAGTATTCGACGTGTGCATTTTTCTTGTATATGCTTAAAGAACTAGTTGCTTGTCGCAAGGAACATCTCGAAATTCAACACAAACACGTGATGGATTTTTTCCATATCGTAATGTATGTGGATTTGGATCTTCCTAATATGTTTTTCTCAATTTCTCTGAAACTAAAAATTAACGGAAGAGGATAAAATTAATATAAAAATCAATATCTCAGACCTATGGGATTATCCCTATATACTTAATCTTGCCGCCTTCTTTTCTTTTCTTTTTATTTATTTTTCTTTTTTTTTTTCCCCTCCAATTATACACATTATGGCTACGGATTAATGGGAAAGGCCGGAAATTTTTCCAACATGTTTCAGTTCTATGAGAAAAATGGTTGCTTAAGTAAATTAGATTGGACGATTTTCGACAAATTTCTATGAATTAAATTAGATTGATTGGATACAAATTTCGGCAAATTCGATGGTCCTTATCCTCCATATTCTGGTTGGAAAATCATCACTTGCAAACAACGAATACCGTCTATGGTGAAGGAAACATTTATCGCCAATGTTTGATGAAGGGAAAAAGCAACTAGTCTCATAGCAATCCTAGCTTTGTGGTAATTAAGGGAGACCAAAATTGGATATATTTCTCCCAATCTAAAAGGGATAAATTATTATTTTGCATTATGAAAAGATCTTTTCAGCTGAATGTATCCGAATGGAATGGTAGTACCATAATTCATCTAGACGCAACCATCATAAATGTTTCGTGCAACGGTGGCAAAGATAAGTTTAGGATCATCCATTCAATCTTCTTCTTTTAGTAGAGCTTACTCTCATTTGTTCTTCTTATAGCCTTATCTTTTATTACAAATTCTTCTTCCCCTTGGATCGTCGGTTGGAAGTTGGAAGATACATGATGATCTAGGGGGTTTAGCACCACCTTATAATAACATAGCCTTAAAGTTAAGGGCTAAGTTCAAACAAGGAAAGGATAAGGGTGAATACCTAAACACCTAGAGAAGAGGGAGGGGCATAGTAAATGATGAAATGCTTTGAGGAGTTAAAAGTAAGTAGTAGATCCAAAGATTCCTAAATAGGTCAATCATTTTAATTGTTGCTAAATCCATGAGTAGGCAAAAGACAACCTAACGAACTGAAGCACCTTAGTAACTAGAGTAAAAGAAACCAAAAGTGATTCCTAAAGTAGCAACAAGTGAAATGAGTGCAACCCATGAAAATGGCCCCTTCTAGGCTGTGATCTTATTAGGACGCTACTCTTTTGAAAGATTTTCAAGTGATGATTGGTGTTAAACTTTCAGTTAATGCCTTCTAGCTTTAGTAGGCAATTGTTGTTCAAGTGTCTTCCCCTTGATGACCCCTACAAATTTCTCTTAATCATCACCATTTTTTTTTTTGTAGATTAAGCGAAAAGATCTATTTGTGCATTAGCCATCCTTAGGTCACTTGGGTGACTGGATATCTAACGTTTGAGATGATCTTAGCTTTCACTATCTCCATGGTAATGATCTAAATGCAAATGTAGGATTAAGTTGTAAATGCCTTTTCATGTACATGCATTTTCTAGTAAGGAGCAAGTTATTCAAGTGAGAAAGGCATATATAGCGAGTGCTTTTCTCTTCATCATTTTACCAAACGGAAGCCAGCTTGGGCACTTAAAATTGGCCCTTTACTTGTCACAAACTAGGGTGTAAGTTGATCTATGTAAACTGGAACTATGAAATTGAAGTATTTACACTAAGCTTCATACTATAGTGTATGGTCCTTGCATGTGTGGTCCCAAACACTAGCTTTAAGTCTTGCATAAGACAAATTGTTCTATATATAGTCACCGTATAGGGAGATTCACGAAAGAATCAGCAGAAGCTAGCTAATCTACCTCCCATTAGCTATACTTATATGGATTGTCGCAAAGTTGAAAGTAGCTAGCCTACTACAAAAGTGTGAAAGTCCTTTCCTTTGTTAAAAGGGTATGAAGTATGTCGATAAGAGAAAACCTTCCCAGGTTCTAACCAACTCCATTCTTTCTTATGAATCTATAAGGCATATAGGGAAAGGCATCCTACTATGCATGTAGAGTCAAAAAGTAACACTCACCTCGTTAATACAATGGCTTTTCTACTCGGTGAGTTTCCATGCACTTTTCAAAACATATAAGAGTAACTTTACAAAGTGCTTACCTTTATGAAGCTTGTTTCAGCTATAAAAGACTTACAATGCTAAATCTTGAGCCTTATTGAAGACCTTGCATTTAAATAAGGCAACTTTCTATCCTTGAAAAGAGGTCCCTATCCCCTAAGGTCTTAATATGATGAAAAGAAGAAGGCTTACTGATTGACTTTCTTTTTAGCATACAACACCCTTACCATATTGCATTCTGAACAACTAATTCCACTTTAATATGTTATTTTCATTACACAAATAGATTCATATAATTTTTCTATCACGTGGTGAGAACATTTGGATAAGGTAACTATGCTACATAGTTCCTTATGTGATGGCAACATATAAGGCCTTAGAATTATGCTTTTTGCACAAAATCAATAATTATATAACTTAAAGTTTCCAAATATTATAAAGTCTACAGTTGTCGCATAAACTTATGACATATATAAAACAAAAGATGACTACAAGGATCCATCATCATAGCAAATCATAAACTATCTTTGAAAAGATAGTATAATACAAGTCACAATAAAACAAACTTAAATTAAGTCTAATCTATGGGTTCATATTCATCTGCTAAACTATCATCGAATCCTCCACTTTAACAAGTCATAACCCAAAATATCATTACAATCATCATTATCCACTATATCTATCTAAAAATGAAAATCACCAACATAGGTAGCCACTAAGCTTAGTGAGGACATAATGCAACAATGATAAATTATGTTATGTAGCATGCATATCTATATGAGTATACTAATACAATAATTACATATAAGCAATAAGGAAAATCATAGTTTATCTTATTTATATAAGGGGAAATGAGTGCAAATAACTCAACGTCTTGGATATGATAACCATAATTTAGATTCATTGATCCCAGAATCCATGTAAGATAAATCATCATAAGTAATTGTCTCACATCAAGTTTACCACCCGTATCATCCATCTATACTATAGTCTATTGCCTCGTCCATAGTAATCATACCACTACTACAATCAGCTTACAATTTCTCTTCAAATACCTAAACTTGTATTAGCCATAGTTTTGGTATACTGACAACTTACTTATCCATAGCTAAGATGGTATTGATGCTTAGCTACCAACCATCCCATCCAAAATATTCAACTCATAATAGGTGAGAAACACTCAGCCTATGACCATGCTTATTTTGAATGGTTACATTAATGCATGTGCAAATGGTGTACATCACTATTAGGGTCCAATTCTAATCCTTCAAACACAAACATCACACATTCCCATTTGCTTGAAATTAGCTCACTAAAGATTCAATTGTTATTCAAAACCTATAATCATATGCTAGAGTTTTGATTTAAAACCCTAAATATATGTAAAAACTCATAAAAAAAGGACCAAAGTGGTAAACCATAAACCATAGTAATCAATTGAGGTCTCCCTTAACCTAATATGGTCGTATTCTAGGCGGTGTACTTGAGTATATGTTAAAGGTAGTCAAGCACCACATAATTTGATCGATTGCTTGGGCAATCAGACCCTAAAATATGCCCCTTAATGTAAAGGACTCAACTTAGTGTACTCTTAATTGAATCCCCAACCCTAAAACCTCCTTCAACCATGAAAGTTACCATGAGTGTTCTCCAAAATGAACTAAGCTCCAAAATTAAAAAGGAAAGTAAATTCTTCAAAAGAAAAAAAAAATCATTCACAACTCTAACAATCTCAACTAAATTTCTGGTTTTATTTTTGAAAAATCAATCAATAATAAGAATTAACAGCCAACAAACAAATAATAACATGTACCTAATTATGACTTTTCTATGTCTAATTAACAAACTTCACACACTTATTTGATAATTAAAATCCTTTCTCTTTTGAACCTCAAATTAGGTTTTTAAGGAAACTAACTTCTTTCACGAAATGGAGCCTAAAACAAAGCTTTATCAACAACCAACACACTAAAGCCATATGCTGCTCACAACTTACACTGGATGCAAATTGGGAATCAGAATTGAACTAGGATAAAAGGGAATACCATGAATTTTCAAGCAAGCTAGCATAAAAATTTCTAAATCTTAGTTTTCTATAAAATAAACATTTAGTGATCAAAGTCCAATGAATATACCTTTTGCCCCTCATTTTATGACTTTTTAGGGTATATTGATTTTTCAACTAGTCAAATTTCTATTTAAAAAATGACAAGAATATCTTGGGAAAAAAAATACATATATATCATTTATATAGATAAAATAAAATAAACATTACCTATTCATCTTCTAAACAATCATTTCTTTTTCTTCTTTTTTTTTTTTTTATTTCACATCTTGGCTTCATCAATAACTAACTGAGCCATCTTTTATTTTCGGAGAAAAAATTGGAAATAATTATGTCAAAACGAATCAATATAACCTTTTACAATAAGTAAATGCAATTGCCATGAAAAAGACATTAGCATATCAATAAATTACTTGGGAACAACATGTACATCACACAGTCTAGATTAAGTGAAAACCTCCGACGTCCAACAATCCACTACTACATCCATTTCATTAGAGATTGTATTCTAATGATATCTTCTGAAAGATAGTTAGTATAAGATGTTAAAATGATAGATGACTCAGTCCTAGCTATATGGTAATTGAGGGAGACCACAAAATTGAATATTTTTGTTTCCCTTTTTTCGAACCAAAACCAAACCGAAATCATTTATATTGAACACAATCAAGGATATATTACCCAATAAATCAATACTTCTAAAGTAACGTTTGTTCTTTTTATCATGTTACTTCAAAAATTTACTAGCACTCTAGGATATGAGAGCATAGTAATATTTTAAACCATGTTAATAATCTGCTTTTCCTTTCTTCGTTTAATCATCAAACAGAAAATAATACATTACAATTACCTAAAATTTTCGGCCAATATAATCAATGATTGAGTGAACAACAGACATCTTCCACCAACTTCGAGGAAAAACATGAGACCTCCCCTTAAACAATTAATGAGCTTCGGGTTGATTACATTAAATTAGGATTCACTTTTGAAAGACGCATGGTTTTTTATGATAATAACAGTGTTACTACAACTTACTCCATTAATGGTGCTTTGTCTTGCAGTGGCCGATTATAACGTTAAAGTCGAATGGACAGCATTAAATAAAATTAATTTCACATAGTAGAGAGAAAGATGTTGGTTGGTGAATCAGGTGCTTTAATCATCCTGTATATTGTGGATATTCGTAAAGGGTTGACCTAATGTCGCGAACTTCCATTTTAAATGAGTCAAATCTACGTTAATTTAATTTAATATTTTGTTAAATTTAATTCAAGGACAGTCTAACCAAGTTGGAGCCTAAATAATATGTCAAGTTTAAACCTAATATATTTACCTCAAAAATTTGTCAACTTAATCAAGTTTAGGTCGAATTTAATATTAATCGAACTTAAATCACAAACAAACTTAATTAAATCAATTGCGAATTCCAACTAGCGTTAAGCTCAAGCTCCCTATTTTCTCATCTAGACTTAAAATCATTTGCAGATATATGTACAACTAGAGATCATCATGATTGTTGGAGAAAATTGTCTTTGCTCCCGGTTCCCAAATTGATTGAGGAGAACAAATTGTAGAGTTTCCGTTTCCTAGCTCCGTTGAATCGCCCTAAAGAAAACATGTTTCCTGGACAATGATTTTGGGTTTTAGAATAGTATTTGAAGATAGTGGCATTGCATTAATCTTCTGGGATTTATAATTGTGTATTTTATAAAGTTTGAGAAATATTTTATTAATTTCATTTTGTCAGTTTAATTAAAATAAATTTCAATTTATTAGAAAGCATTATACAGCATCGTTCTTCATAAAACCATTTATTTTACCATCATAGGTCCCATAGTAATAATGCACTAAACTATCCAAATTTACTCTATAAACATGAGGGACCTACGAGGAGATAGGAGAGGGCCTCGGCCCCACTAAACTCTGAAAAAAAAAAAATATATCATGAAAATTTGTTAAAAAAGGATATATAATATATATTTTAAATAGCATATATATATATATATATATATTTGTTACCATATGTGTTATATTTTTGTTAACAACAAAACTTGAAAAATTTTTATTTCCTTAAAAATTCATGATTAAATCTTAACTAATATATATATATATATATATATATATCAATGAAAAAGCAAAAAGTTTGATATTTTAGCCGTCTACAAATTGAACTGATTACTCTTAGTTATTACGAAAAAAAAAAAAAACTTAAAGTTTCTTTCTTACTGAGCATTAGAAAGTGTTGTTGGTATACTCACCCACAAAATGTTTTTGGGTAAATATCACATCTAATATTTGAATTCTATCCATTTTTACAATTAACCATCAAAAGTTTAAGTGTCAATTTGTTGTTTGAACTTTACTTATTTTTACAATTAACTATTTGAATTTTACCCATTTTGTATTTCACAACCCCAAATTTACCCATTTTTGGGATTAATTATTTAATTTGGGTATTATAAATAAGTTTTAAGAGTTTCCTATTAGTAAATTAATAGTTTCAAACTTCAAAAATTGTTTACTGTAAAAATGAGTAATACTCATATGCTGAATATATAAAATTAATCCAAATCTTTTTATACGTTATAAAATATGATATAATTATAACAGTTTTTGGTATTTCTACTTGATTTCTTTAATTTTAAAATACTCGATAAAATAGCATGGACAATAGCTTTTGCTATCTCTACGTGATTTCTATCCTCACCAATGTACGTTTATGTATCAATCATATATTGGATGAGAAACGATTCGATAGGTAATACATACTATGTGTTATATATATATATATTATATATATATAGTATGTAAATATTGATATATATGGTATGTATATATATGTGCAGTAATTGATTTGAAAATTATTCTTTTCATTATAATTTGTATCGATATTTTATTGATATTTATACATATACATAATACATGATATGTAATACCTATTTGAAGGCTTGTAAAACTTCTTGAATCATTTTTCATATTGGATGGTGTCATTAAATATCTTCACCACACAAATAGCAAATCTTCACATAACGTGGGTTGACTGTTAGATGGTGTCATGAATTCAAGTTTTGATCTGCCTTTTACCCTTTAGCACAAAACCAAGATATAACGAAACGGCTATTTCATTTCTTATATTACTTGCACTATTTCCTTGGATACGCAAAGTATAATTGAGATGACGAAATATATGTAGGTTCGTGATCTTTTTCTAATTTCTTTTTTAACGCATCCTCAAGCACAAGGCAAGAGTGGCTTTATAAGGGTGTTTAAATACAATTCATATACATGGGAGTGTACATATAATATATATATATATATATATATATATATATGGTCACATTAATTATTGATATCTTAGCTATTAATGATGGGGACAAAGGACGTGAAATAATGAAACATCACCTCTAAAATACTTGATAAGACTCCATATTCGCATTTCCTCTACGATTTGTGTATTAATTAGCTTTTACTTGTATACATTTAGATTGTGTCTGCCTTTTATACGTCATGCACTCATTTGATGCATTAAATTAAAATAAGAGAAGTTTTCAATTAATAAGTACCTTTAAATCGCCAAACAAGTTTATATCCTTGAGCTTCAGTAAAAGGTTACATTGATTCATGCAACTTAACATTAGCTTCTTGTTCCTCAAATAGTGCTGTCGGTTAAATCAATTATCCTTTTTCTTAAGTGTTATGCTTTATTGTTGACTCTTTATCTTTTAAAGTCATCAAAATGTAAATGTAAGGATTTGATTGTTGGTATCATATGCATACGACATCAATCTTGCACTTCACATAATCTCGAAAGAGTGAGATGAAGATGATGCATAGACATATGACTTCAAAAGAGAGGTAGAGAGGAGGTAGAAGCACTTCAATAGCTTCAATGCACAATTGTAGTGAAGGAGCTTAAAGCATCAACCCACTTTTCTTAAGTACGAGTGGTTTATTCTTTCTCTAAATCCTACTTTATATTCGAAAGCAAAAACTTAACAGCAAGATATCTTTCTTTTATCTCATGATTGTGTGAAATGAGTTCAATATTTATAAAGTTTATTATCAACAATGTCCATCAGATTGCATTAATAACTTACAGTTGAGATAATCCTCCTTCATAGGCTTTTCTTAAATCCAAACTTATGGAGGTCTTCTCTAGGTGCGTAAGTCTCTAAGAAAAATTAAGAGTAGATAGACGGTTCTAAATATTGAAAGCTTAGGTCTACCAAAATTTTCCTAAATCATTCCATGTCATGTCATGAACCTGACTTCATGGTCCTTATTACTATTCCTAGCAAGTTAAACCCAAGTCACTGTTGGGCTTAAAAGCTCAATAGATTTTGAATTTGCTTTAGCCTTTTACACAATATTATACTTGTTAAAACTTTATTATATTTCTAGTTAATTAGCTTGTACTCGTGTGTATTGGTGCTATGTCTATCATCCATGCTACATGCATTCATCTAATGCATTAAGACTACTTGGTTGAGCTATATGCAAGCGAAGCAAGCTCAATCACACACTTAGGCTTAGCTTGAAAAAAGCATTTAAACTATTTAACTTATCAAGCCCATAGATTGTTTTATTTTACACCAATAAAGCCGGATTATATGTTTTTATATAACATCCTATTTTACTTATTAATCCTTTCCGTTATTTCTTCCATATGTAAGTTACAAAGTGGATGCAATAGTTTTAACTTACTTTAGGGTCATTTAAATAAGCCATTGTTTTGGCCAAAACAAAAAAATGCCATTGCAGATGCTCATTCATAACCCATTTTATGTTGCAAAAGAAAGATTGGGTTTATTTGAGTTAAGTTTGAACTTATCGAGTCCCACGAGTCATAGAACTTGAGTAGAAGTCAGCGCCGTTATATTCATTCAGTTCCCCTTTTCATTGAACTTTGAAAACACCGGTTGAAAGAATTATGTATATACCTACATTATATACAAATGAACTTAGAAAGGACAAAAGCCTGGCTAAATATGAAAGAGAAACGGGCTTGAATCAAAGAAATCAAGGCCTTTGGGCACAAGCTCATGGCGACCAGTTACACGATGCTTCGGGCTGGACATAAAGGGCCCAAGACAAACCTCGATATGGACATTAACGGGTTGAATGAAAATATCCAATGGCCTTTCTAAAGGCTTTTATTGCAAGTTGTCTCAAGAGCCGACCTGTAACCCACATAACAAAGCAACCGATTTTTCGCCTGGTGTAGATTGTATGGTACTCATGACCAATAATGGAAACTATAATATTAGCGAAAATACCATACGTTTTTATTACACTTTATAAATTTATCTATAAAATAAAAGTGGATTGAATACCATATACAATATTTATGAGATCAATTTAACAAAAATAGATAATAACATTAACTCTAAGAAATTATAAAAGCATAACGGCCTTCATAAAATTTCATGGTCATTCTTAAATTCAACCATGGTTGCACTTATTAATTATTGGACTATACAGAAGATGGAATTTTATTGTATTAATTACCCAGATTCGAAAATGCTTACTAAAAGTTAATAAATCAACATAAAAACATATCTTCATGTATATAATTAGGGATATAATAGTCAAACTTACATTTTACCCATATAATTTTATAACTTTATGATTTTAAGAGTCTCTTTATAGTAAATTTTGGTATAAAATCATTAGGGTTTAATGATGCAAGTTGAGAAAAACATATAAATATATTATAAAAAAGATAGTATGGATGGGGCAACAATAGAAGAGGATATGAATGTGCCATTGAAAACAAGCTTATTATTGTGTTTGTTTGGACTAAAAGATGGTACTAAATAGACTATGAATAGGCATGAAATGTCCGAAATGCCCTTGCTTGTTTGGAACCTTGGCCGCCATTCCTACGTTACCTTGCCGTTAACCACCTTCTCTAGCCCTGCCAAAGTACCACCAGACATGAACCCCACAAATTGATAAGGTAACCCCAGCGCGAATTTTGGCGGTCACCAAATGCAGGTTCATGGTTGTCCAGGTGGCTTCGCACGTTTGATAAGGAGATAAAGCCACCTAGGTTGTCAGTACGTGGAGTTGCGAGTTCTCTGTAGTTCATGGGTTCACTTGTTGATTAAGGTTCAGCAGTGGTAGATTTGTTAGATGAGAGTTTGATCAATGGTTGCTGCTTTTGCACCATTGCAGGATCCAATTTTCGTTGTTCGTAGGATGTGCTAGGTGCTGATGTGGTGGTACAACTTACTGTTTTAATTTAATACATGTGTCTTGGTCTCATCAACTAATAACTTAAAGAGAAATATAATATAGATTACAAAACTTGTGACTCATTGAATATAAAATCTTACTCAATTGGTGTTTCTGTTACTATTATCCAAAAGAACTTCATATTATAGAGTGAAAAGGAAAAAAGAAAAGAAAACATTGCGCCCTTCAAAAAATATGTTCTCTATCCGATAATTTATACGCGTGTAGTAAACCATGCTATACATATTACAACACAATAGCATAGGTTTTTATTACGATTCTCATTTTGTAGAATTCTTCTTTATGAACTATTAGGAAAGAGGAAAATCGAACAAGATCCATTCCATAGAATCATTATTTAAAAACTAATATTATTAAATTTGAATTAATCTGCTTAGTCCAATTCAATTGAACCTGATCCATTTATAAAACCGATTTAAGTTATCCATTTAACCCTTTTGATAGTGAACTTAATTTGACTTGGTTGAACTAAACAATCCAATTGGCTTTTATAGGACCTCGTGATGTTTTCTATTTCAGAATGTAATATTTGTTTTTTTTTTTTTTTAGTTTGTTTAGAAAATGTACCAATTTACTAAAAGAAATCTAAATTAAAAAAAAAAAGAGTAAAATATAAAAATGTTATTAATTTTCAAATGTGTTAAGAATGTAGATAATTTTATTACTTTATAAACAAATATAAATTTCATTTTAATATTTTTATTAGCTCTTATTCAATTGCGGTTCTACACCGATTGGAACCTATTAACTCTTGATTCCTTTTCGTTTTCAAATCAACCTCCTCTTTCGATTTTGATAAAGTTGTTAAAAATTATACACAGTGGGATAGCTCTCCAGAAGTCAATAGAAGCGAAATAAAATAGTGCTACCTCTTATTTAATGAATCATATGTAAAATAAATTTAGTGGTAGAAGCACTCCAATAATGATGTGTATTGAGTATTATCAACTCATTATTTACGAGGAACATATTCTCATCTAAAGAACCCATGACTTATTGAATATGAGGTCTTACTCATAGGTAGTTCCATTAACACAGATTAAGAAAAAGAAAACCTTCTTCTAAAATCGGTTTTCAATGTTATAAATTAGGTCATGTAAATAACCAAGTAAAATCAAATAAGACTCACAACTTTAAAGCTTAAACTTAGATCTAAGTGTTATTTAATAATTTTAAACTTGATTCAAGTAAGTTTGTGTAGACTCAAGCATTGGAAAATTTTACATTGAGCTTGAATTCAATAAATCTCAATCTATACTAAATATCCATTTGAGTCAAATAAGCTTATAAGCTTATAAAGTCAAATAGGTTCAAGTTTATACCTAGGTTGATAAGTTATTCAAATAATTCGATCTCAATTTTAACTGTAAACTTAAGTAAATATTGAATCGAGATTGAATAGTTTGTACATTGGCTTAATTGATTAATTCCCCAATGTATGCTAAGAAATCAAGCAAAATATATATATATATATATATAATATACAAGGGCAAAATATGTCATCATTTCAACCTTTACAACTCCATATATTTTAATTATGATATATAAAACCCGAGTTACAACCTTACATGTGAATTCTGGACACAAATTTTCCATCTCTTACGTAATTAACCATAGTTTGTCCTTGATTCCACACAGAATTGACAATTGACAGCTACTGTAGCATGCATTTTGTTTGTATAGTAAATTGTAACTTCCCTTTCTGCAGGTACGTTAAAAAAATAAATAAATAAATAAAAATTCGTAACTCCTCGAGGCCCCATTGTTGTTAATTATATCCCATTAAATTATTTAAATGGGCAGATAATATCTTAGGCTTAAAAAATATTTTCTATTTTTATAAATTTAATTTGATAACTCTCTAAAAATGAAGAATTATATAGAAAGCTTTTTAAGTTTTAACAAATGCCTCTTCATTCTTCACGTTAAGAATATCTCCTTACTCATCGATAGGTAAAAACATTAAAAAAAAAAATTGACGCCTCAAAAGGAATGAGTTACGTGATCACGTTGACAAACTATGTGATAGCCATCGTGTCCATCATCCCATCTCTCACAATTAGACTGAATTTGTTGCCATGAAAAGAAGAGTAACTATTGTTGAGCGACACAAGTGCAAAAATCTTACTGCGACTTAGTGGCTTTTAATATCCCTCATATAAGTGAGCAAAGTTTCTATACAAGTACAAAAAATGTGGCTTTTAATATCCATGATGATGACGGGCAACTCCAAGAGAACTCCAAAAAGGGCAAGGAAATCTTAGGTATGCGATCTATTGATTTTTCCAAATAGAAGAAAGAGGAACTTTGAGGCCCATTGAAGTACATACTCATGATCAAAGTTTATGAATGCTCGCTCTCTTGCTCTACTTTTTTCTACAATTTGCAGTAGCTATGGAAAATGACTATGGATTTCTCTATAATCAATAATGATAAAGGATTCTATACCATGACTTTCAATGAAGGTGAAGATCTCCGATGATAATGGTATTTGGTTCATAAGTGAACCTTTTAACTATAAAAACTTATATTGACTAGTAGATATAAACTTAGGCTTCATTGATCCAGTTTTGGGTGATTGAATATATAGAATATGTCGATGTTAATTTAATGTGAATATATTGTGTTTGGGAAAATTATTCTTGAAAAAACCTTATTCAGGTTCTTGCTTGCATCACCTTAAAAAGGAGTCTTAAATTACCATCTTCTTCTTCTTCTACATCAATCGTTTTCCACTATAGATAAAAGGTCCAAGCCTTTTCATTTTCATCAAATGTGGCTTTCCCATCCATCTTTTTATACTCTAGTCTCCTCTATATGGGATAAATATAATTACATTTTTCTACATGCTTTACCTGAGTTCAAAGTTAGAGAAAGAATGGAGGACATCTTTGGTACGATTAGCTTCTCTACAAGCACATGTTAGCTTAACTTAAGGAATAGAGTTTAGCACAAAACCTTAACTCCTTTCACCTCAACTTAGAAAGGACCCACGAGCAAGGCTTAGAAAATTCCTAGCCACGATGAATACTTCTAAAAGATGAGTCTGGGCTTCTTGGATATAGGATGAGAATAGGAAAAATAAATATTGCTATAAGTTGGTTCCTCCTAAGAGATCGAAAAATATAGTCTAAGACTTATTTGATGATGGTAATTGGATAATGAATACATCACAATTGCATTCCATTGTACATAGCCATTTATAGAAGTTGTACAACTCCTAAAAGTTCTTCAATTTTAACTCTAATTGATCTTTAAGGAAGGCTTCTTAGGAACAAAATGAAAGGCTTGTGAAATCACTTAACACCTTAAAAACCTTTAAAACCTTGTCTTCAATTTGTTTATCCAAGTCTCTAAGGATAGATAGTAACATACTTTGAATTTTACAAGAAATGTTCGCCTATAGTAGGTTGTTGGCGGAAAAACTTAATTGTCAGGTTTTTACTGCTCTTAAGATCCCACCTCAGCTAAGCAATACTCCCTTCGTCTTCATCCCAAAACAAATCAGAGCACCCCAACTAAACCAATTTTACCCTATCAATCTCTTAATACCCTATACAAAATCATTATCAAAATCTAAGTTACAAGCTGAGATTATAGCTTGACTTTATCATTTACTCAAACCTATCTAGTTTCGTCCCCAGTAGATTTGTCATTTATAACATCTTCCTTTTATAAAAGCTCATACAGTGAGAGAAAAGGAAGAAGGGGCTTATGATGATAAATATTGATCTAGAGAAAACCTTTTACAAAATTGAATGGATTTTTCACTAATAGTTCTCCATTCACTAGGTTTCCCCCCATGGTTGATTCATCTAATAGTCTCCTACATATTTACTTCTTTTCTGAAGTGATTCTAAATGCATCTATTCTACTACCTTTTTCTCCTACAAGAGGCATACAATAAGGTGATCCATGTCCCCTTATCTCTTCATATTGGGAATGGAGTTCATAAGTAGGATGATAGAAAGACGAATAGCAAATACGATACAGAAGTTGATGTAATCTAAGGTGAAAAGTGAAATACTAAGCTAAAACTTAAGAAAGGCGGTGAATTGAGTTTTAAGGATAAATTTAATCTTCTTTTTGAATCTAAGCAATAAATGCAATAGTAAGTATAATCAAGATAATAATAAAATAATAATAAGTGCAGAAATTAAAAGTGATAGGGATTGAGGAAATCAAGTCCGAATTTAACATAGAGTTCAAACTGCTCTCTACAAACACATAATGCCTCCAATCAAGGACTACATATCACCTCATTAATTTCTTAATTCAAGCTCCAAGAGCTATACAAACAAACATAATTATACAAGTTTCTCACTTGCAACTGACAATACAAATTACAAACTCAACTTATACACAAAGCTTAAACTTATTGATCACTAGTATAGTGCTTTTTAACTCTCAATACTTTGTAACTAATAGCATGCATGCGGTACACTTCAAATCTCTATAAATATTAGCAAATTATGGTGCAAGAGATAATAAGAATAATAAACAATAAGAGTACAAGATAATGTTTGAATATTGTATTAAAAGATTAGCTCTTAATTATTCTTAGCCAGGTTGTGAAGCATTTACATCATCTTCATAAATTCTTCCCATTAATGTACATTAAATGCTCCAATGGCTAGTTGAAATAAGTCTATTGTCATGATGGCTCATATGCTTACCTTCAAGCCAGTTATCATTTCTTTTGCGAGCACAACTGCCAACAAGTCCTTACCATCATAATAGCTTAGTGATTAGAACCAAAATTATCTTTCAATCTAGAGCCCCTTGCTACTATGCTACTATCCATTTACAATTGTCAAGATGGTAATGAAACAATAGCACATTTTACTTGCTTTCAAGAGATAAACACATAATATACAAACACTACCATATGATTCATCCTTAAACAAATTTACTTTACTTTAAAGTCTAACATTTTAGATATATTAAAGAGTTAATTGGTATACTTGAGTGATATAGCAAAATAAACTTATTACCCAATTAATTCAATATTAATATTTTGTGAATTGATTTAATATTTACTTTGGTTTTGTTCTCATCATGCTATGAACCTTAGATTTAACAATCTCACCCTTTTTTATGAGGACAAAACTTTACACTTTAAATGCTTTCCTTCAATCTAGTACTCCCTCTCAATTAAACATTTCACTTCAATATAATTTGCAAACATGTAAGAACAAAGGAATACTTGATGTTGAGAGTATTAGTTTGTTAGGGAATCAAAACTCATTTTCAATATCAATATCAATATAGAACTTATTTAAGTTCTTTTGCAATATCAACTTTTAACCAATTCATTTATCTACAAATCATTAATCCAAGAATTATCGAGATATCAAAATTTTAAACTCTTCAAGTAACTTGGACTTTTGTCCCCCTTTGACCTCATCGAAAAGATAAGTAATTCTAAAAGATGAAGAGGGAAAAAAATTATTCAAGTTGGAATTTCAGCATGGTCCTAACTTAAGCCTTAAAATATGTCCCTTGAAAAATTAAAATAAAGAAGTTACAAAATACTGCAAATAGAATTTTCACAACCAAAATAACAAGATCAACCCACAACAACATGCAAGTTAGCTTCTCCTGTTACTCTAAGTGTTCAATAGAGCTCTATAATTCAACTATAAAGAGTTTTACACCTGTAAGTCAATAACAAGCCAACCATATAAGTGATAAACCAGCATCTCATAAAGAGAAAAGTAGCCAAAGGATAATACAACATATATAGATAGTTTAAAACAATGTACATGCATCATAAGATAAAGATTTATAGCAGTCAAGTAGGCCAAACAAGGGCCAAATCTCTATAAAAAACAATAGATAGTAACATAGGGACCAACAGCCAAGTCCATAAACACAAAGGTAGATACAAATAACAAAGTAAGGAGAACCTTGAATTGGCAATCTAGGTAATCGGTGGATCATCATCATGGATTGGAGGAGGGAAATAACAAGTGTAGCAATGATAACTTGAGTTGAAGTGGTTGTATAGCTCTTGAAACCCAGTGTGGATGTAGCTGTGAATTTTATCCTAAAGCTGATTGAACCACATTTCTGAATATTGGTAAAATGGATGTTGGGATTTCAAGGGCAAGGATAGATCAAAAGATGGAAAGCCAAACCCCTGAATTGGTACTTGAGAAGGACCTTTAGATGGTAGATGTTATGGCTCAAGAGTCGAGAAAGCCTCTTCCGCTTCATAAGGATCACTATCATTATTGTCAGAATCACTTGAGTTCGCATTTTGACGTTCACCATCATGCATAATAGGACTAAGAGGCTTCTTTCTTACCCAATTATTGCCTTCCTTCTTCCAAAATCTCCTACATATATCTAGAATCTCAAATTGTTGGACATGGGTAACTCATGGAGGTGAGGGAAGGTCTACTCCTTTGCAAGTAAGGAGTTAAGTGACTAGTAAGCCAAATCAAAGGAAATTTTGAGAGGGATTATTAGTTACCACATTAAAAAAATTGATCTTTTTGTTCCTTAGAATGTAGTATAGAATCCATTGGTTTTAGAGGGTGACACTACATTGTTGGCCTCTGCGAGGATAGTAACAATGGATGACAATATGATAAAGAATTTTAGTCTAAAAGTCAAGTCGAGCCCTTGCTAAATTTTTGGTTTTCTTCCAAAATCTACCAATCTTCTTAAATTGAAACAATCTTTCATAAAAACGAATACCACAATAATTCAAATTTAACTCAAACCTACCAGGTGCAACACTAATCAAATTACAAATGTCTTCCTCAATGATGGTAAGCATTGTTTCATAAACATAAGAATATAGCACCATTTGTCTAAGTTCATCACTAGTATTCATTTTCACTCTTAAGTCATTTAATGAATTAGATTATGATAGAAGTATTTAGGGGCTTTATTATGTACTTCATTTGGAAGTTGCAATAGTTTAGAAGATGATTGGTGAGAACCCCTGGAGTTTATGGAATATGAAATTCTTAAAGCACATCCTGTAGATAAAAGATATTGATGTCTACTTCAAGATTTTCAAATTTTGCGAAGTGCTCAACATATTAGTACATAAGGAAAAGTGTTGATTGTAAGTAAAGGGTGCAAGATTACGGATAATTCTTGGAGGCATTTTAAAATACAAGTAGTGGATAAGGGGTTGAAAGTGAGATGAAGGGGAAGAACTAAGAAAAGAGAGGAGATAGGTTTGAATGTGTAGAGTATGTAGTAAGGTAGCGTAATGGTGAAGAGGCAAGAAACATTTGGGATGACAATGAGAGAGAGAGAGGAGGCAAAAGGTGATGGATTACCGATCTTTGGCCCTCTTACTCGCACACACCTTTGAGGTCTTCAGTCTTTCACCAAGAGGATTCTTTCTCATCAGCCTATTGAGGATGAGAAACAGCATACAGAAGAACGATGGGCGAACTCCTTGAGAACTCCGCGTGGGTACACCTTTCTTTGTTTTACTCCTTATACTAATCCCAACCACTCTCTTGTTGAGGACAAGAGCTCTACACATCGTGTCTTGCTCCAACCACCCAGACCCTCATGTACTAAGGCCAACATATCGAGTGATGAGGCTAAGCTGTCAAGTACTGAGGTTAAGACCTCTTCGCGCTAAGTACTTCTCCTTCGCCTTACTACTACCACCTAGTGGCAATCCTTATTTGTCTCGGCAACTCCTAATGCTACCTATCCATAATCGCCATATCATGACCAAGCTCCACTACTGCACCCAAAGATTCCTTAGTACGGACCCATTGATGAGCTACCACCTATCTATTTTTTGATATTGTGTTACTTTTTCCCTTTTCATCATTTATCTTATTTACCCTTTCTTACATACTAGGAATCTCTTTTTCCCTTTATTCTTTTTATGATTTCCTTATTTGTAATCTTGCTATAGGGATTTACTATAAATAGTCCATCTTTCTTTGTAGCCAAAACCATCAAACATTCCTTATAGGTATTGAATACACTTTGGTTCTTGTGAGATATTCCTCTTTGGGTATAACCATTTTATACTCTTATCTAATCTTACCGAGTAACTTGAGATTAGCAGTGAATGGACCTTGAGATTAGCGATGAATGGACCTTGACATTAGCAGTGGGTAGCCTTGGCATTAGCAACGGGTGGACCTTGACATTAGTTTATGCGTCATATCAAACCAAGTATCGAGTTGTATTGTGTTTATTAGTGAGTCACATCCTCCAAGCAACTTCACATAAGCTATCATATGTTATAACTTATTCACCTTCATTTTCTTTGTTGTTACAAAGGACTGACTTGGTTACTTTCTCTATCGCGGTAAGCCCTAATGATTATTGAGCTCTTCGACACATCAAATAATCCTGGTATTAGAACTTGAGGTTATGACCAAGAGCTGTGTTGAAATAGTTCCTACTAGTCTACTATTCTGTTATACCCTGTTTTCCTTTAGCAGAACAAAGTAAGTTCTCAGTTCACTATTTGATTTGCATTTTCTATGTATGTATGGGAATTTCTTGTATGGGGAGTGTTTTCTAAAGCTTTGTATTAAGAATGTCAAATCCTAATGTTCAAGGAGATATTTACGATGCCGAAAGTGATGCTCATGGTCATAATTGTATTACCTAACAAACCCTACAAACTACTAATGAGCACATACATGACCTTGCTACTATTGTGGCTAATCTAGCGGAAATCCCTAGAGATTTGCTCAATTTTCTTGAGAAGTGGAGGATGAAGAGTGTGTGCTCCTGTTCGACAGGAAACTCTTGGAGTTTAAGATAAGCCGAAAGCTTACCAACTAAGGTGCAAATATTACTACAAGAGTATGCCAACATATTTCCTACCAAGATGCTAAGAGGATTACTACCCCTGAGAGGCATAAGGCATTATATTAACCTTTAGCCTGGAGTTGTTCTTCCAAATTGACTTGCCTACAAATTTAACCCCGAGTAAGCAGCCGAGCTAAAGAAACAAGTAAACGAGTTATTGGATCGTGGATATGTTAAAGAAAGCATGAGCCCTAGTGCTGTTCTAGCTAAATTGGTATCGAAGAAAGACGACTCATGGATAATATATATTGATAGCTAAGCCATCAACGAAATTACCATTAAATACTAATATCCAATCTCGTAATTGGATAATATGCTTGATGAGTTGCATGGCACCCACATCTTTTTTAAGATTGATGTGAAAAGTAGCTATCATTAAATATGCATGAGGCCTGAAGATGAATGGAAGACGGTTTTCAAAACAAGGGATGGTTGTTTGAGTGGATGGTGATGTAGTTTGGTCTGACAACACTCTGAGCACTTTTATATGACTTATGAATCATGTCTTTAGAGCTTTGATTGGTAAATACATTGTAGTGTACTTCGATGATATTCTAGTTTACAATACTGACCTTATTCTTATATAGGGCATTTGAGATTTGTGTTTGATATTCTTCGTGCCAAGATATTATTTAGCAATTTAAAGAAATGTGTGTTCTGCTAGGGTGAAGTTGTATTCCTTAGGTATATTGTTTTAGAAAGAGGAGTTTGAGTTGATAATAAGAAAATCCAAGCTATTCTTAAGTGGCCGACGTCAATAATGCTACTAAAGTGAGGAGTTTTCATAGTCTAGCCTCGTTCTATTGAAGATTTATTTTGAACTTTAGTTCCATAAATGCTCCACTAACTGAGCTTACTAGGAAAAACTATAAGTTCAAGTGGTTTGAGAAAACTTAGAAGAGCTTTGATGAGATAAAGTCTAGGTTAACACCCACCCCAGTGCTTACCTTGCTAGATTTCGAGAAAGTTTTTTAAGTAGAGTATAACGTGTTTGGAGTTGGCATTGGTGCTGTACTCACGCAGGAGCACCGACCCATCGCCTATTTCAACAAGAAGCTCAAAGGAGCTACCCTAAATTACTTAGTATATGACAAGGAGTTTTATACCCTTGTTCGAGCACTGCAAAATTGGCAACATTACTTTCTATTGAGAGAATTCATCATCTATACGGATCATGAATCTCTCAAACATCTCCGAGGACAACAAAAACTTTCTTGGCATCATGCCAAGTGGGTTAAATTCCTGGAATCTTTTTGCTACATCATTCAGTGTAAGAACGGAAGCACTAATACTGTAGTTGGTGCTTTCTCTCATCGACATATACTCATTATGACATTATAACCCAAAATACTTAGATTTGGTACCCTACCTGATTAGCATGAACATAATCCATATTTTAGCCCCTTAGTGGTAAAATGCAACATTAGAGGAGTTGTAGATGGGTTCTATTTGAGACAAGAGTATCTAATAAAGGGCGAACAAGTTTGTGTGCTAAGTGGTTCAACTAAAGGGTTACTCATCCGAGAAGTTCATGCTAGAGGTTTAACCAACCACTTAAGAGAAAAGAGAATGGTTGAGATGTTGGGAGAACATTTCTATTAGCCTAGGATGATGAAGAATGTGCGATGAGTTCTTGAGAGGTGTATGGTGTGTAAACATGCAAAGGGAAGAAAAGAGCCATATGGGGAGTACACATCTCTGCCTATACTTAAGTAACCATGGACCGACATAAGCATGGATTTCATTTTTAACCTACCCCAAACTCTAAGAAGACGTGATTATATCATGGTAGTAGTCGATTGGTTCAGTAAGATGAGTCACTTTATTCCCTGCCACAAAACTAATGATGCCCTATTTGTTGCAAACTTTTTTTTGTAGAAAATTGTGTGACTGCATGGAGTGCTAAGAAGTATTGTGTTTGATCGTTACTCGAAGTTTACGACCTTCTTTTAAAGAACGCTATAGAAGAAGCTCAACATTAAGCTTATGTATAATACTGCTTGTTACCCGTAGATAGAAGTTATAAACAAAACAATTAGCAACCTCTTGCGAGCTACTGTTGGGAAAAATCTAAATGATTGGGATTTATGCCTGCTTGTCACAAAATTAGGCTGGAAATCAAACTCACCGATTTAACTTGAACTTACCCTTGGATATAGTTATTGACCCAACCACCCAAAGAGAAAATTAGTGCAACCTACAGCACGTTGAGGAGTTTCAGAAGTTGCATCAAAAGGTTGTTGAACAACTATCCAAGACTGTGGCCCGATAGAAAGAGCAAAGAAGTTGATGAAGGAAGAAAGTTATTTATAGTCCTAAGGACCTTGTTTAGATCCACCATAGTAAAGAGTGTTTCTTTGGAAAGAGGACAGATGAGCTATCCTCTCTTCAAAGGGGAAGAGAGAGAATGATTATAAAGAGAGAAGAAGGTGTTTAGGGTATAAGAAGAGGCTTTAGATTGAAGATTTGAGAGTGATTGTGGTGGAAAATTAAGATTTTGCTATAAGTTTGTATGGGGATCGAGAATTTGAGATAGGAAGCGGTGTTACGATTTAGGAAAAAAGAATGAAGAGAGAGAAAGTAATTGTAGGTTTTCAATTTATTTTGTAGGAATTTTGTCTACCATCTTGACAATAAGATTCAATTTCGACATAACGGTTATAGGAGTAGAGCACTTGCAATTTGCTTATAGAGTAGACTTCATTGTCGTGATGATGCTTATGGGTACCATCATAACAGTTACTTGAATAAAAAGCTTGCAAAATATTTTAGGAGAGCTTCTTAAGATCATGATAGTATACTAAGGATGACACCTTGATAGTTATCTGCAATTCTATAGAAACTTGAAAATTGTCCACTTTTCACTTAAATTGCCAACTCAATCCTCTTTTGTTTGATTTTTATGCTATCAAACATTCTAAGCAAGCTTAATTTGGTCCATTAAGGCTTGTAAAACTTAAATTTTAGCTAAATCAGCTAAATAGCTAAGATTTAGCTAAATCAAATCTTTAGAACCTTGTAGTACATGAGATGCTACAATTATGCATGAATGAACAATTTTGAATACAAAGACCATTTTAGCAAGCCAATACTTAAAGTAAATTTTGATATCATATATAAGCATGATAGGGTGAAAATATAGCTTCAAGAGTTAAAGACTCATAAATTCACCACTTGAGTTCTTTAAAGCTAAGTGTTGGATACAAATAAACTAGAGATCAAACATGTACACCAATTCAAATTTAAGGCAAGTTTGTACTTCAAGCAACTTTTAATAGCACTTATAGGCATAGATGATGCATAATTAAGGCAAATGTTAGCGAAATGTTCAACATGATCAATTATTCTTTCTTATGTCATAAAGAGCCTAATGACAACTTAGATGGATCAAATTTGTACAAGATCAATATCTAAATATGATAACTACTCAATCATGATTTATAGATGAAATTAAACATGCAGAAGCTAGTTTTAGGCATGGAAACCAAGAAATAAAGAAATTGTGCAAATATGAACCTAGATATGCATGATATTTGCAATTTATTATTTCAATCTTGTTTTAAATGTATATTATATTATGATAAGTGCTTAAACATAGCTTGGAAAGCAATTAAAAAACATTAGTTAAGTTCTTAAATGCTCATGACAACTCAAATGTGATCGAAGAGAGGTCAAATATGCATAGTTTTATAATTACATCAAACTAACCATTTAAGCAAGAAACATTCGCACATATAGGCATGAGGGAACTTATATTTGACATTGAAACCAAGAGATGGAAAACATGTGCACATGAAAGCCTAAACGCACACACAGAAGTTCAAGTACATGTAAAATATGTTAATTATCATATAGATACTACTTAAAAGAGTTTCTTGGATCAAATACCGTATTAGTTGCATTTCGAATTTTCTTTAAGTATTCTCTATTTGATTTTCTTGAGTTACTCCTACTTGAAGTTTCTACAAAAGCACGTAATTGCTTCTTTGATATCCATGTAAGTTTGGGCTCTTTATGGTTAGTAGTGTTGATAGTAGAATTTCAACCATTTGAGTTGCTTGACACTTCAACTACCAAGCAATGAACTTTTGATTAAGGCTGTTTATTTTGCTTCTTGTGGTTAATTATCAAGTTGGGCCTACTCCATTAGCAACCCCTGAGGGCCTGTCCTGTTCACTCATACTCATTTTGAATTTTGAAAAGTGGCACAAATAGTTGAAGCTATGCCTAGTCTCGTTACATAACCTCCCATTACTCCATATTTTAAGGCATGCGCTTAATTCATGGGCTACCACCTGGTCCATGAACAATGATTGCCTGTTACAGCAATGTTCTTACTAACATCTATAAATAAGGAAGGGATAGCACTATAAGGACTCTATTATGCACTCTTACACACTTTTCCATACTTTTAGCACCTTATACTCTATTACTTTCTACTTACATATGCTTACTTGAGGATCAAAGTGGCCCCACCGAATTGGCCACAGCACTCCTTTGCTTCTTTTCCTCACTTGTGCAATATCAAGACTCTTAACCAAAACAGCCGTTAACATTTGGTGCCATCTATTTCTAAATAACCACTCACATGGTAAAAATAAGGATGACCAAAATTACAGGTACTAGCTCTTCTCCTTAACATCTTTGTGGGGGATGCAGGGTGGGGTGGGGAGGAGAGGTGAGTAGGCATACTAATGATCAATGCTTGGCTAGACTAAAGCAGCTTTGCATAGATCTAGCTAAAGAAAATTAGAAACTCAATAAGAAAAATGACTAATAATCCCAATAATTCCAACAACTCTATCTATTCACTTGAATTATTTAAAAAAACAGGTTATGGTGACACTTAGACCTTCGACCTCTGCTCTTAAGAAGGGTGATAAAGGAAAAAACTACAGTAGGTACACCATGCAAGGTCATCGCATGTCAGTATCCTTACTTCAACTAGTAGACATTTTCAGATAAAGAAGAGTCCTTTTGTTCTTAAAATATTACATGAAGTAATGTCCCGGCATATTAAGTTACTAAAGTTTAAGACATATGATGGAACAAAGGACCTATAGGATCATCTTGAATACTATCACACTTTGGCTAAATTGTATGACTTGAGTGATGTCATCGTTTGCTAAGCATTCCCTTCAACTCTAAGAAATGCAACGTGTATATGGTTTAAGTACTTGAAGGAAAATATAATCTCATGTTTCAACGACCTAGAAGAAGTGTTCTTATAATACTTCCTTGTAAGTAAACTACTTGTGAGGGATTCATCGGTTCTTAACACTATAAAGCAAATATTTGATGAGTCTATTAGAGAATATTTGGCTCGTTCATGGCTGAGATGGTGTAGA
The DNA here is from genome assembly GCA_024138015.1 of Lumnitzera littorea. NCBI lineage: Eukaryota > Viridiplantae > Streptophyta > Magnoliopsida > Myrtales > Combretaceae > Lumnitzera > Lumnitzera littorea. Next base: position 91,729,354 of record JAMXBB010000005.1, read on the forward strand.
TTCTAGAATTGGATATGAGCATTGCCATCAATGTGGTAAATGATGGGGGTAAACCTCATAAAATTTACTTTAAGTCTTTAGTGAAAAATAAGCCGAAGACATTTTCCGAATTTAAGGCTAAGGCCACATCTTACATTTGATAGGACGATAACATCAAGGCTTGTTGAGAAGTGATCAAAATAGAGGAGATAAAAAAAATGACAAGAAAAAGAATTGAAGGATCAACTTAGTCCATGTGACGATTAGTTTTTGGAAGGAAGCGATGGAGAAAGGAAAAGGCCATACATTCTAACTTATTCCATCCACACCCCACTTAATTGTCCAATTTCTGATATATTGATAGAGGTACATGGCCCGTGGGGGGGGTGGAGTGGGTATTACAATAGTTGGAACAAATGAGAAGAAACCTATGTCGAAGAAATTCAAACAAGTATTGTGATTTTCATCCCGATAAAGGCCAAAACATTGACGAATGTATTCAACTCAAAAACACGATTGAGGATGCAATCCAATAAGTGTATTTAGGCAAGTTCATTGCCCATGACACTGATAACATTAAGTGACCTACCTAAAGATGAAGAGATGAGTAAGAAAATACAAAACGCCCGCCTCAACCAAGGAGGGAGGCAAGTGATGGAGGTAATAACAGAGCCTTGAATGGTGTAATAAACATCATTATTGGTGGTCCTTCCACCATAGTTTAGTCTAGCTCTTTGAGCTCAATTAATGCCATATAATATGTTTACAATGTGCAAGGCGAGAAAGTTAAGGTCTACAATTTAATTTACTTCATGGAAGAATATTTCGAAAGTGTACAAAGGCCCTATGATGACACGCTAGTGATTAGGGTGAGAATTGCCAACTTCAAGGTAAAGAAAATTTTGCTTGACTTTAGAAGTTCCTTCAATACGATTTAGGTTTCGGTTAAGTTTCTAAGGTTTTTATTATCGATACTATATGTGGTTTCTTAATTTAATAAAAATTTTATTTCATCTAGCCTTATCGACTTATGATATCGTATAGAACACTCGAACTTATATTAGGATTTATACTACTAACTATACAGAATTTAAAGGGAGCATAGGTCGATCTACTATGTAAGTCATGACTTGTAAGGCCTAGAACAAAGGTATATAAAAATTAAGAAGTTTGTTTTGGTATGGTTCTTTCGGTAAGAAAATTAAAGCCATACTTCAAGGCTCATCAAATAATTGTTCTTATTGATTAGCCTCTACATCAAGCCTTACAACAACCAGACTCCCTAGGGAGGAGGATAAAGTATGCTCTGGAGCCAAGTAGCTATGGTGTACAATACAAACCCAAAATGACACTAAAAGCTTAGGTTTTGGTAGATTTTATAGCGGAATTCACTAGAGAAGAGGATAGTGTAGAAATGGCTGAAAAACCTACTTAGAATTTATATGTGAATAGCCTTTACTAAAGAAGGATATGGTATAGGCCTGATTCTATAAGGGCCTCACTATTTGAAAATTCAATATGCATTAAAGTTCAAATTTACAACTGGTAATAATAAAGCTGAATATGAAGCCTTGATTATCAAGCTAAAGCTGGTAAGGGAAGTTAGAGCCAAAAAGGTTAAGGTTTTCTCCAATTCATAGTTGATAGTAAACCAAGTGAAAGGAAGCTATGTAGTGAAGGAGGATTTGATGAGCAAGTACTCAATGGTAGTATAGACACTCATAGAAGGGTTCTAATCTTTCACAATTGAGAAGATACCAAGGTCAAGAACATTGCGACCAACAAGCTCTCAAAACTAGCTAGTATGACACTTGCCAATATAAGAGATAAACTGTTTATTGAATACTTTCCTACCAAGAGTTTGGAGGCATTAGGGTAAAGTTATGAGGCAACTTGTTACCCAAGGGAGAGATCTTAGATGGATCTAATTATTGACTATCTAAAAGATGGTATCTTACTTGAAAGCAAGAAAAAAACTCAAAGATTGATTTGTCTAGCTGTAAATTACACACTAATTGATGATTATTATACAAACATGATCTCTCGTAACCTTACCTTTGATGTCTTCCACTGACGAACACTCAACAAGTACTTTCTAAATAATACATACATATTTATAATAATCATGTAAAAAGCTAGACTTTGCATATTTGTATATTAAGACTTGGCTATTATTCGCCAACTATGAAGAAAGACACAAAAACTATGGTTGGGCAATGTCCAAAATGTAAAAAACACGAGGCTCTAAGTCATATGCCTTCCATTGAATTACATGGCTTAACTAACCCTTCTCCCTTTACCTCTTAGGGATTGGTCCCGAGGTCTACAACATAGCACCAATTCATAATAGTTCTAGTAGACTATTTCACTAAATAGCTAGGGCTGAAGCAATGGCAAAGATCATTGAGCAGAAGATTGAGTTTATTGTCTTCAACTTTATTAAATTGAGGCTTAAGGTTTCTTTCATGATAGTGACTGATAACGAGCCACATTTTGATAATGATGAGTTTTGAGCTTTCTATGGAAAGCACGACATCCGACTAAATTATACCTCAATAGCTTACCCCCAAACTAATGGATAAGTAGAAGCTATCAACAAAACCATCCTGTATAGATTGAAAAGAAGAGTTGATTAGGGTAAAGGTAAATGAGCCAATGAATTACATAATGTTTTATGCGGGTATAGGACCACCCACAAGACTCCAACAGGAGGGACTCCCTTCATCTTACTTTTAGATCTAAAGCAGTTTTTCTTATCAAATTAGAGTTACCTAACATGAGAATGTAAAAGTTTGACATCATGGCAAATCAAGTTATCTTGATAGCCAATTTGGATAAAATCGAGGAAAAAAGGGACATTGTGAGAGCAAGAGTTGCTACCTACCAACATAAAGTGGCAAGGTACTACAACCAGAAGGTGAAGCACAATGTATTTCAATCGAGAGACTTACGACGTTGGTGGCAACTGGTACATAAGGAAATCAAGGGAAGCTTAGTGCAAATTAGAAGGACCTAATAAGGTTTTGAGAAGTCGTAGGCAACGGTACCTATCGACTAGAAATGTTAGATGGATAGGTCATACCTTGTGCATGGAATGTCAAGAATCTTAAGTTATACTTTGAATAGTTAATGTTCTATGGTTAGTGCATTTTATGTTTGTATTCGCTTCTTCTTTATCGACAATGTAAGGCAATGGCCTACACTACATCAAATGTGAAGTATTTGTTTCAAGTTTATGAGTATTTCTACTTGCCATTACTTCTATTCCTAATCTAACCACAATAAACGAACTAATACGATTCAAGTTATGCGACAAATGAACCAACGCTTAAAAAGTTCTGACCAATGTTGGTTAATGAAGTTAATATTAATTAGCTAATAATTTAAAACACCTCGAAAGAGTTTTGACTTATTGGAGCAAATGAACTCAAAATGGCCTCTAATGGCTAACTAAGCGATTCAGAAAGTAGACCTTAGCATTGAAGTTTAGGTTTATGTAACTAACAAGCTAACATTAAACATGTCTACAAAAGATAGATGCTAACCGTACATGAAATAAAATGTGCCATGAATTTAACATGAACATCAAATAAAAGTTCAATTACAATCAAATGGTAGACATCTTGACCATCTTACAAGTTCATAAAGATCTATTGAGATAAACAATAAAACCAATTGTCTCTATGAGAGTCCAAAGTATCCTTTCTTTTAGATTGGACATAATTGTTAAGGCAAATTTCTTTATCAATATTGGGAATTTTGTTAAAAGAATTAGAGGCTACTTTGCGCTGGTAAGGGGTTTCCCTTGAAGACAACTCCTTAGCATCTGCATGGCATCGATGCTAGCTTGAACATTTTCACCCTGTTCCTAATGTTTAGCCTCTTCTTCCTTGCTAATGACCTCATCATCATCACTACTAACATTGTTATCATTATCTAGGTCAGCAAAGTCGAGGCATGACAACCCGTCATCGGGGTAAACTTTTAGAATCTTTGCCTTAGTCGATTGTACCCCTTGCAAGAATTTCTTCCGAAGCAGTTTTTCGTATTGCCAGCTAGAAGTCACAATTGATAAAGTTTCCTCAACAGAAGGCTTCTTTTTCACATTGCCCTCTAGTTCGGCAATGTGTGTTTGCTACTCAAGCCATCATGTATACAATGGCTAAAAGAAAAAATATTAATCCACATGCTTCGTATGCATAAGATGCTAGTACGTCTTAGTATGGCGGAGGTGACCAAATCTTTCTACCACAACATGCACCAATACCTTTACTACTTAAAAATGAGGATGCCAAAGTTTAGCAACTTAAGTTGCTTGTCCAACAAATGCTTGTCCATTGCAGCTCTACATTAAGATGTTGCATTTCTAAAAAAATGCATCCCAAAAATGCCCAAACGAAGGCGTGACCATCAACTCTTCCCCAAAACCACAAGAAAATGATGACTTACGTACGACGTATCTCATGCGTTCACGTGACTACATTTAGCATGATCAACAATCCCATGAAGATTTGCATGAACGATTGAATTATGATAACGCCAAAACACAAGTGCAAGGTAAGCACATAGCGATAAGCAGACTAATCAATGATCTATCACGGAAATAATCACTAAAGGACTATGAAAACATGAATATGAAAGAATTGAATGAGCATATCTATCGTACCTCCAATGTGCACAATCAAAAGAAAGTTGAATCATCTATATAAGTATCGCGCTCTACACTAATGAAAAGCCCATTCATCCCTCCCATCTTTAAAGAAATGCTACCTACATGCACAAGGCTACCATACTTGAACACATATGATGGCACCACTGACCCAGACGATCACCTTGTCCACTTATGAACAATGATGGGCCTCCATAACTTCTTAGATGCCATCATGTGTATAACCTTCCCCAATACACTAGCAAAAGTTGTTTTACTCTAGTTTAATACCATCTCCAATGCCTTTATCATCTCATTTAATGACCTAGGAGGTAGATTCCAGCAACATTTCCTTAGTTCTTAAGTCCTAGGGAGAGATGCTTCCATACTCTATAATGTCAAATAACATCCGAATGAAACCTTATAAGCATAACTCAAACATTTTAACTGAACAAAGCTACAAGTATCCAAGCTCAACATAGCCCTATAAGCACTTCTTACAAGCATAAACCCCAACAAAAGGCTATTCAATGCAATCTCATTAGACAAACCTGACTCTTTAGACAAGTTCATGTAAGTGGCCCAAAAATATGTAGCTCAAGAGGATACTATCAGAGCTTAGTTTAAGTGGATAGCAACACTCATGTGTCAACAAAGGACCACCTTAAGCCTTACAAACCTATACTATAACCTTCAGCATGGGATAAACGAGATAAGAAAAGATAGAAATTCTAAGACTATACCTTGTATACACCCGTTAGCAGACCACTTAGTGAAATCATTACGAGTTCCGAGAATAGCTCTTGTAACTACCTAGTGTTTGCGAAACCTTAGAAGTGATGAACTTAAGGAAGTATTGTGACTACTATAAGATACATGATCACAACACTAATGTGTGCCACCATCTTAAGAATGTAATTAAAGGCCTTATCCGCCAAGGTTGCATCGACCACCTTGTTGCAAATGAGAAAAATTAAATCTAATGGTCGACCCAATGCCGCTGAGTAGAACAACAACTATAATACTAGAATGAATAAACCAACGCCTTAGAAGACAAACATAATTGCTGAGGATGGCGAGGACAAATTAACACCATATTCGAAGGACCTAGCCTCCTCTTGGACACTATAACCATAATGGCCCAACATGAAGTATACCATATAAGAACTAAGTAGCCAAAGGCCAAAATAGCAATCACTTTCACTGATGTGGACAATTAGTGGATTAACCTACCCTATGGTGATGCTCTCATCATAAATGTTAAAATCGAATGCTTCGATGTCCCTAAAACATTTGTCGACAATGAAACTTTAGCAGACATATTTTTTATAGTGTTTACGAGCAAATGAAGGAACAACTTGAAGAACCTCTACGTTTACGCAAACATAGCCTCATAGGATTCAAAAGAGACAAACAGGTCCCAACAAAAGGAATAATCACCCTACCCATTCGATTAGGTGACAATGAGCATGTTGCTACATGGTTAATAGATTTCGTCGTCATTAACCTTTGGTTACTATACAATACCATCATCAACTAGCCAAGCATTACAAAATTTGACGTGTTTATTAACCAAAAATGTCTTAAAGTGAAGTTCATGACACCCATTAGTATAAGTGAGGAAAGAGGCAACTAGACCTTGTTTAATTGACTTTACCTCAAAGTCAAATCTAGAAATAACATCATGAACATCAAATCAGTTACCCCCCTTAGCTACAACAGTATTGGGAGAGATCGTCAAAAAGACCGAAGAAGTCAGGCTCTCTAATGCCTTAAGAATGACAACCAGAATAGGAGTAAGATTGCCAAACAACGACGAGGCCAAAATCACAAATTTCCTCAAGTAATACACATACATCTTTGTGTTTGCCTCGTAAGAGATACCATGCATCATCAACATATTAGAGGCTACCCATCACTTAAATGTCAATCCTATCATTTGACCTATCAAATAGAAGAAATGACACTTGGCCCTAGAACACTAAGTAGCAATTGAAAAAGAAGCATAGAAGTTGCTCCAAGCAAACTTCATCGAGTAAGAAAAGTACAACACCTAGCTCATCAACATAATACTTGTAAAGAAAGCAAATGGCAAATGGCGAATGTGCATTGACTACACCAATCTTAACAAGGCATGCCCTAAGGATTGTTCCCCCCTGCAGCACATAGGCTAGATCATCGACTCGACATTTGGCTACATGCTTTTCAGTTTCATAAATGCCTACCTAAGCTACAACTAGGTTCGGATGGCTCTTAAGGATGAAGTCTATACATCCTTCATTATAGATTTTAGGACCTACTATTATAAGGTGATGTCCTTCGATTTAAAAAATGTCAAAGCCACATACCAAAGGCTAGTTACCCACATCTTTAAGCCATAAATCAACAAGGACATTGAGGTCTACGCCGACAACATAATTGCCAAAAGTAAAACTAGAAAAGGGCACATTAACAACATCCGTGAGACATTCTAAACTCTATGCTAGATCCAAATGAAACTTAATCCTTAGAAATGCATCTTTAGGGTCACATTAGGAAAATTTCTTAGTTTCATAGTAGCAAAGTGTGGGATAGAAGCCAACTTAGACAAGATTAAAGTAGTTTGGGACATGAAAGCCTTAACAAAAATCAAGGAGGTGCAGCAAATAATAGGAAAGATCGTTACTTTGAATCAATTTATATCTAGAAGTGCAGACAAACACGCAAAATTCTTCAAGTTGCTGAAAAATCCTACTAATTTCAAATGAACAACCTAATATCAACGAGCATTTGACGAACTGAAGGACTTTCTGGTGACCTTATCCATAGTATCTAAGCCAATCCTTAAGGAAGAGTTATACCTATACCACACAGTTAACGAAAAAGCACTATCCTTGGTCTTCATTTGAGCAGATGGCCATGACCACCGAATAGTATACAACGTTAGCCACATCCTATGAGGTCTAGAGCTTAGGTATACAAAAGCGAAGAAGTTTTCCCTTGCAGTAGTCATCATAGCTCAAAAGCTTAGGCCCTACTTCTAATCATACCTAATCATCGTATTAATAGATATACCACTTAAGTTGTTTTACAAAAGCCCAACATCTTGGGTAGAATGATGAAAAACTCCCTCGAAGTCAGTGCCCATGGAGTCTAGTTCTACCCTAGACAGGCTATTAAGGCATAAGTCCTTGACAATTTCATAGTTAAATACACTAGAGTAGACGAACCTCAACTCAAACTTACCCTATCTGTTTAGACCCTCTACGCTGACAACTCCGCCACTAGGCTAGGGGGTAAGGGGTGGTTATTACGCTACAAAGCCTACATAAAATGAAAATTCTCTATGCTTTGAGGTTCGATTTTCCAACAAGTAACAATGAAGCCAAGTATGAGGCGTTCATCAATAAATTAAAGATTACCAAAGGCATTGGAGTTGAGAAGCTTGGCATATACTTAGACTCCATGCTAGTAGTACAGCAAATTATAAGAGAGTATGAAACCAAATGGGAAATAATGGTCGGGTACAGTAAGTAACAATAAGGTTTGCTCGTAGACTTTATGTTGTGGGGAGTTAGCAAGATCCTTCGAGTAGAAAACGTAAAGGTAAACAAACTATCTAAGATAACCTCATCCATTGTCCTTACATCACACGATGGCAACAAGCCACTCTTCATACAATATCTCATTGAGTGAAGCATAGAGGTACAGTAATAGGAAGTCCTTGAGGTATAAGAAACAAGTCCTGAGTCCTCTTGAATGGACCCCCTCATACAATAACTCAAGACAAGGGCTTTACCCAAGGACCGAGTAGAAGTAAGGAGGTTAGTTTATGCTATGGCCAATTGCGCATTGATTGATGATATACTCTAGTAACGAAGGTAGAGTACTTCGCTCCTCAAGTTCCTTAGGAAAGAAGAAGGCACATGTGTCCTTAAGCAACTACATGCAAGAATTTGCAGTAACCACATTCAATCCTAGGCACTATACATTCAAGCACTTAGGTTAGGCTACTACTAGCCAATAATGAAGTAAGATACCAAGTCCTTGGTTTAGAAGTGCCACTCATGCTATAAACATGCACCTATCACTTATACCCCCAGTTTGGAATTGTACCCTTTAACAAGCCCCTAGCCTTTCACATAGTAAGGATTAGACGTCTTTGGCCCCATCCCGAGGGCATCGTCAGGCCAATAATTTACCTAGTGGCTATGGATTACTTTACCAAGTAAGAAGAGGAGTTGGTCGTAGTTACCATCATAGCCTAAGCTACTAAAGGATTCATACATACCTACATACCATCCTACTTTGGGGTGCCATACAAGCTGATCATTGATAATGGGAGGCAATTTGATAGCGATTGATTCACAACATTTTGTGATAAACATAACATTAGGCTACATTATATGTTGGTTGTTCACCCTCAAACCAATGGCTAAGTTAAAGCTATCAATAAAATAATCCTTAATAGCCTAAAGAAAAGGGTAGAGCAAGTAGGAGGTAGGTGGTTTAACAATATCTTGAACATCCTTTGGGGATACCATTCGATGCATAAGACCTCAATTGGAGAAACCCCATTCCGCTTTGCATTTGGAGTTGAAGTTGCCCTCTTAATTGAGTTAGAGTTACCTATTAGCAAAACCGAACACTTCGATGTGAATACCAACCACGTAGCCCTCCAAGTAAGCCTTGATACCATCAAGGAAGTACGTGATGCTATACGGGCTAACATAGCGACCTATCAGCAATAAGTCGCCTGGTACTATAACCATAATGTTAGACACAAAGTCTTTCACCTAAGGGACCTAGCATGTGGAAAGTTAGAGGCTTTTAGCTTAGAAGAAAGGCGAAGCAAACTTACCCCTAATTAGGTGTATCTAGTATGAGTAATGGAAGATACAGGGAAAGGCACTTACAATTTAGAAACCTTAGATGGATGACCTATCCCTAAGGTACGGAATGCCTACAATCCAAGATCTTATTTCCACTAAGCACAATGACGAGATCGAAAGCACATATAACTGTGACTGAACTTAATAAATTGATAAGTTTTCTACATTTGTCTCTTTTTCTCTCTTCTTCCCCATGCATGCGTACAACCTTTGTTTAAGGCAAGCTGTGGCCTAAAGTCAATTTTCACCCTCGACTACATGCCTCGAGTTAGTCCTTATGCTAACACTGTGGCACTTATTGGGCATTGATTTGCATTGAGCCTTAACCTTAAGTTGATTTTCATCCTCAAGCATTTACCCAAATTAATCCTTATACTAACGCTGCAAGCACTCCCATCCGAGCATCGATCTCTATGAAGCTCTAAGACTTGGTTTGGTTTTCATTCCAAAGCATTTGCCTAGGTTAGTCCCTACATTAACATTGGGAGCACTCTTATCCAGGCAACGGTTTACATCGAGCCCAAACCTTGAGTCAATTTTCATCTCTAAGATTTTGCCTAAATTAGTTCCTTTACTAACATTGCAAGCACCTTTGCTAGAGCGTCGGTCTACATTAAGCTCCAAGCCTTGGGTTGATTCTCATCCCTAAGCACCTTACTCGATTTAGTCCCTATGATAACTCTACTGGCACTTATCCTTTTTAGAGTATCTATTTACACTGAGCTATATGCCCTAGGTCGATGCTCATCCTTAAGTACTTACTTAAGTTAGTCATTACACTAAATATATAGGCACCTTACCATCTCTTAAACTTAATGTGCTTCCAAGACAAGAAAACAAAGCACCTTCATATGAAACTATTATAATAGGACAACAGGAAAAGAAAGCTAAAGGAAAGTAAGGTAATGGACAAGCAATAATGAGTAGATAAAGAAAGTGCTATTCCATTAACAAAGGATGTATGAAGCCTTGTGGGTCGACATACCAACCTTAATTACATTCAAAAAAGAAAAGAAAACTACCAAGGCATAAAGCCACATCCCTCACTATTGTCCAATGCTAGGCCTAAACAATCGCTTTTAACTTCGACTCGGCCCACAAGCTCCAAAGGGACATTATGACTACATCCCTAAGTTTCAGCTAGGCCGAGTTCCAAATTGCAAGGACCTTGGTACCACTTGACCTCCAAGTGAAGACCCCCATTTTACCCAACAAAGTTAGCCTTCCATAAGAGCAGCAATGGGGATAGCTGATTCAACTACTCTACTTGGAGCTCTAAACTCTAAAGGTTTTGCTGGCATTAAATTAAGGTCAATGCTCTACCTAAATCAGTTGGCCTCCTACTAGAGTAGCTCAAATGGAGAGATGAGGTATGATTTGCCTACCCTACCTAAGCTACTCGTGGAATGAACTAAAGGACTCGCAAAGTAGATGAGTCATCGCAAGCACCCTGATCAATAGGTTAGGGTGAAGAAAAAGACCCCTTCTATTGTCATAATCATTGTGGCCACCCCTTGCCTCCTTAAATTCATCTAAGATAGTACATGGAAGAATTGCTTAGAACTTCTTGCAAGCAAGAGCCTCTGCGGTAAAGCTGTTATGAACAAGCAACAGGTAGCACTCGAGCAACCCCTTCCTCCCCTCCCCCCCTCGCTGGGCATCATTGGGTATAAAGAGGGGAGGACCCAGAGGCTAACGTACGCCTTTTAGTCACAACTTAAGGCATACTCCTCACTTTTAGGTAGCTCTCTACACCTTATGATCACAACTCGAAGGGATGGGCCAAGGAGACCTCTTCCCCAACTCGAACACTCAACCACTTAGTCTGATTGCCCTTGACATGTTTATGCTAAAGGAAAAAGGTGACATAGCTCTCAACTATTTCCCATAAAGGTGTTAAGATGTTTAGTATAGCAAAGCAAGGATTTACGTACCTTCTATATTGGGGGCTAGTAGCACCCCCTACCATACATGGGCCAATCATCCGATGGCTCAAGTGTAGTAGAAACCCAAGTGATGCCTTGGAAAACAACAATGTACCATACATGCTTTGAATGGCTTTTAGAAAGCACCTTGCCTAAGATGATATGTCTACTGGGCATACACACTGCTCGAAATAAAAACCTTGTCAAGAAGATTACTTAATGTCAAAAAAAGATTCACTTAATCAAGCTTACTCTATTCAAAATATTCTTTGATGTTACCAAAAGATTCACTCTAGCACATTCATTGTCCTCAAATAATGAGCTCACATTAAGGCATAGTGGAGCCATAGCTTCCGCGATTATGAGGGGAACTAAAAGGATTACCAGTAAGCTAGAAGAGGTAACCTACTTAGGGAAAAGGTGTTCAGGAAACTTCACTAAAAGATAAGGTGAATCAATATGCCCAAAAGCATCATTGGCAACATAAAATACTTAGACAAAAATAAAGGCTAAATGTACAACAACAATACATAAGTAAGGAAAGATAACCAAGGAAAAGGAAAATAACATAGAAATAATCCAATCATAGCGGCAAAATGTTTCCATTCCAACTTATTATAATTACATTTAAGGAAGGGAGATTGCATCCCTACCCTACCACCCCAAATGGAAAATAATAGGAAACAAAGCAACAGTGAGTACATATCACTTGAAAACACCAACTAAAATAGCAAAAAAAAAAAAAAGTTGCCCTTAGCTTACTCAGCAACAGCACCCTTTCCTTGACCTTCCTCCTATTGCTTGACCTATAGCAGATATTAACCATCCCTTCCCTTATCCTCCTCAAGGCCTACATTGGAGCCACTACTAAAACCACCCGATGAGTCACCACAAGACTTGACCTCCTCCCTACTAGCAGCAGCAGCCTTGGGCCCGTCCAACCAATGAAGGAAAGACAAATCAACTTCAAGTATAATTTGGTGAACTTGCCTTTGGAGCTCCTATACCATAATACACCCAACAATGGCGAGGAGGACCTTTTAAATCATGGGGTCATTAAGGGTCTCCAAAAAAATTTCTCAAGTAATGTCAAGCTCTATTTTGATTTTTCTTAATTTAATCTATATTAAATCTAACTTGCTTAATATAAATTACTCGATATAAAATTAAGAAAAAATACTTTTCTTTAAAAAATGTTTAGAAAAAAAGTTGAAAAATAATTTGGAGTCATCAGCTAGTAAAACTAGTAAAAAAAGTCAAACTAGGGTTTTTAAAAAATTTAACCAAAAAAAGGGATTTAAGGACTAACTTATTAAGATTAAGTCACCATGTAAAAAAAAAAAAAAAACTGATGGACTTTTATATTTTATAATTTTTCTAAAGATGCCAAAATATGCAACAATATATAAAAATGCAATTAAAATGAATTTTTTACTAATTTTTATTCCAAATTAAAAAAAAAAGTTTTTATTTATTTTTTTTATGATTATCTCGAAAGTGCTTACGTATTCACTAATTACGATCAAACAAATATAGTTTTATTTTTTAGAAAAAACTTAGTAAGCTGATTCTTTTTAATTTAAAAATTGAATCAGATTTACGTTATTTATCAATTGATTAATTATTTTAGAAAAAAAAAACTAAAAAGATCTAACTTCATGAATTTATTTTAAGAAAACCTAACTAACTAAATCTTTTAAAAAGATTTCAATTAAAATTTTTTATTATTTAAAAAAAAAAACCACTGCGTGCCAAAAAATTTATTTTTCTAAAACTCTAAATGTAAGATTTATGCAAATCTATGAAGATATAAGATTTGCATATATATTTTCACTAAATATATAAATCTAAAAAAAATATGCAATTATATCTAAAAACGTAACAGTTTTACGAAAAAGATGCAATTTTTTTAAGAATGCAAATTATCTAAAAAAAAGTGAGTTTAATAAAAGTATAACATAATTGTAATTTATGTAGGAACTACTTTATTAGAAAAAAAAAAAAAAACCAAAAACCTATACTAAAAGACAAAATAAATTAGTAAAATAACACAATTAACTAAATAACTAAATTAAGTAAGAGAAAAGAAAAAAAAATGAGAATACTAAGATTATGACCTTCAATAACTAGGCAAGTCAGAGGAATAAAACTGGATCCGATTTGGATCTTAGACTTCCAAGTAGATCGGGTCGGGTTGCAGATGAAACTCACTTCAGAAGCTTTTTCCAACTCCTCATTATACGTCCTAATCACTGAATCAAGCAAGTAATCTAACTTTCATGACAAAGTTATTCGTGAAACTTTATTTGGTGCACGTGCTACAGCTTAGAGTGATAATTTTTGTTGTTTTCATTGGTGGTCAGCAATTAAGTAGTATAGGTTCGTATGAGTATGTGTTTATGTGTTGTTGTAGTAAGAGTATTGGTCATATAGGTTGCAGATTTGGAATGAAGATGGTTGTAGTTGGGTCGTGGGTTGCTATTTGAAGAGTGTTGGTTGAAGGTTATTGTTCCGTGTAAGGGGCTATTGTATGTGGCCATATATTGTTGTTACATGTAGTAATGTGGTCATAATTGTGGGGTCTCATCAGGATAGGAGTGATGTTGTCAAGTTGGGGATGAAGGATGGTCACTAAGGGTTGTATATTGCTATTCTGGTGTACATATATAGATGTTAAGGTCATATTATTGTGTGAGGCATTAGAATGGAGATGGGGTTGTGATTGTGAGAGAGAGGTCGGAGATGATGAAGGGCGTAAAGTGGCTATTTGTGATCGAAGATGGGATTAGATACATCATGGTTGTGTATGTACTGGGTTAAAGATGATGTATGGCTATATGTTGTGTTTTTTTTTTTTTTTTTCAAATTAGTCCTCCTCTTCCTCCTTAATATAGATTGCCAAACCAAATTAAGTTTTTACCTAAATCCACTTTTATTAGCCAAGATGAGATTTAAAACCCAACTTGATCTTGTCAAATCTTCCATTCCTGAACATTTATCTAAATCTTTGTTAGATTTGGGACTTCTATTAATGATTTTATCAGGATTCTTTCGAATCCATAAAAAAAATATGAAGATTTGATAATATATGTTGTTAAATGGATTCCTAGAAACTTGATCAACTTTCCTCCCTTTTTTGCTTATTTCTTGCACTTGGTTGGGTAAGGAAGAAAATAAAATCAATAGCATGTGACATTACTTAGGGAAAAAAAATGAAGTGCAACTTGTGCTTACTATGGCTCAAAGCCATGACCTCATACTCTAATGTAGACACCTAAACCAACTAAGTTGTGCTCAATTTCTCAACAAGTATTGAACTTAAATTACAGTTAATCGTTTCAAAGTAGGCTCCACTTTAATTTTGTTTTCTAAACCCAAACCTAATTTGCTCTAGCTTATTTTTTAAAATGACCCAAACATATTTATATAATCCAAAAATGTACATGTTAAATATTTTTTTTAGCACCATTTTCAAATTTAATAAATCATGAGTCTTATTTTAATTAGGCTAGTTAAAATTATTTTTTAAATTGGACAAAATTCCATAGTGTAAGTCCCAATATTTTATTGGACTATTCTTAAAAATACTTTCTCTAATGAAGCTTGATTTTCCTAAAGACTCCAAATTTTGCCAAATTGCACGTATATTTTTGGATTTCACCTGATTTAACCCTAAACAACTGGCTCTAGTTTAACACTTTTGATACTTTGTATTTTTTTATTTTTCAATTTTTTTTGTTTGTTTTTTCATTTTTTATTTTTCTTGATTTTCTAATTTTTTGGTAAACTTAGCCCAATTTTTTTTTTTTAAAAGAACCTAAACTGAAAATGTAGCAAAAATAGAGTATCTACACCTAACTGTAAGGGCTAGACCCTTCCCTTTTAAGAGCTCTACCTCCCTTTATACAAACTCAGTTTGCAAACCTTCTAACTCTTGCCCTTTGGCCTCCAGCTTCACCTGTACAATGGACAGCTTCTCCTCAAAAGCCTTATTGAAGTCTTCAGCATTTTTCAACTCATTAACTTGCCTAACTAGATCCTTGACTTGCTTAACCAACTCTTTGTGTTGTTGCTCCAAGCTACTGAATGTGACAACAAGGTTGTCACGCACCTTCTTCTCCTACTCTAACACCTTCTGGAGCCTCTTTACCTTAACCCTTATACAACTACCTATCGACTACTAGTATGCTCACTTGGGCGTAAGGACAAACTCGAAGTGATCATATAGTGGTAGGTACAATGCATAATTAGCCAACAAAACAAGACCAAATACTTTAATAAGAACCACGAGCAACTCACATCATTATGCCTTCTCAACAACTTCACCGAAGTATTCGCATCGCTCTTATTGGCAAAGAGCCACCTAAAGCACGCTTGTAGCTAGTTAAACCTTTACAAAGGTCAACCTAAGAAAAAAAGAGCAGGTGCCTACCTATTGCGATGAACTAATAGTATAACACCCCTGTTGTCAAGGATCTTGATGATGGGGAACCCAACATTCTAAAGGTTTCGCTTTGAATCCTATTGCTATAAGTCCACCCAAACACCTTCCACTTGGACCACCTATGAATCATCTACAACCCCAGCTTAGCCCTATTGGATCGTCTTACCACCAAAAGCTACCTACTTAGGCCTCAAACTGATTATAGGTATACCTACTAGAATATCACCTATAGTATGCTAAACCACCTTGAAAAGTGTTTACTGTCTTTCATTCTTCTTCTAGGATCTCTTCGAAGGGCATTGTGAACTTTTTGTTACGAACTGAGGATGACTTAGTCATGGCAAACGTCGTATACTGTAAGAAGAACCCCTAATTAGTTATCCTTTCAATCATGAACTCTTCACACAATATATAAAGCTCTACAACCACTAGTTTCCTAAGAACATATAGATCCATATGATATCATCACACCAACATATTTATATAAAATTTAAACTACAACGTTTATAATACACAGTAATTTATTACATTTAAGTATATACTACTGCTAAAACAAATCTACATAATTAAGAGTCTACATAATCTGTTTTCTCTCAATACATAAGATGGTTCGCTCTTGCCCAAGTCTCCAAGCTAACCTATGGCATCTCTTGGCCAGCTTTTACGAACAAGTTATCATACAGCAAAAGTCTAAGGGGGTGTAAGCCTAAGCTTAGTAAGCAAAATCCTCAATTACACTACAGGCAAGTTATAAATACATTATATTCACGCATATAAATGAATGATCAAATAGAATAGCAAACAATATATATAGTTAACTAGTCCATATACGTAACTCAGATTTAATGCCCTCCGAAGTCAGGGTTAGAGTATACATGACACCAATCAGATCCGGGTATTATACTAAAACTTACTTTACTATGGAACTCCTCGTTCTGTACTTAAATTAAATAAGTCTTTTATTTTTATAAAAACCAAGTTTTAGTATAATCATGAGTGGGCCCCCACAGTTCACACTCATCTCTAAATAGCAGCCTCTAGACTTGATCCTTAGCTAAGCAGTTGCCGCTTCTAACGCTTAGTATTCCCACGGGTTAGGGTAAGGTTTTTTTTGTATGAATGCACCATACAAAACCAATAAATTAATAATAATAACCCTCGAATGCCCTCTTTTTACCTCCATATGATGTGACGGCTGGAATTAAGTCTATGCAATGCATGTTAATGCATGTACCGGTTTCTTCTTATGAGCTGATTATAATTAAGTCCAATTATGATGTGACCATTCAATAGTATACACAATCATTTTCTATATTACCATGCAGCAAACAAAGTATTATTTGTACTTAAGGTAAATTTACAACTCATTACATAACATACACAAGCATATCCCGACCCCACACAATAGTCAATTAACAGTAACATTTAACACCACTATCTACAATCATATACAAGCATGGAATAATAGGATAAATACTCACTCAGACATGACAACTAGTTCTAGTCATCGTAATCAATCGGGAGATCCTTGCCCACCTCGGGATCACCTAATCATTACGATATAATAACACTAGTAAGTAATTGAATTAACTAGTAATTCTAAAAATCTATTTACCTAGTTTTACTTAGATTACTATCAACCTTTATCTGGTTAGACTTTATCATTAATCATGTATAACTTTTTCGTTTTATTTCCGATATTTATGAATTTATAGTCATTTTCCATCGTTTTCAAATGCATGTTTATATGGTAATGTCTGTTTTGGACGTTAAGACCCGTGTTTTACTATATGGACTAAATTTATGGAAATTTTAACTATGGAAACTTAATTATTCTTATTACTTATATTTATATCCTATGTTTGTACTTAATGATTTGATTAGCCCTTAGATTCTTATACTTAGATAATTTTACCTTCCTATTACTAATTCATGTACTTAATTAAGTTTAATCTAATTTAGGAAGTGTATTAGGGTTTACTAATTTATGTACCTAATTCTTATGTACTCTTCTTATTTCTTATTTTATAAACTTATGCTTATGTCATCGCTTACATCATCGATTACTTTTGTCATCGCTTATGTCATCATTTGCTTATGTTATGGCTTATGTGATCTTTTAATTGCATCATTACTTACCTCATCATTTAATTACATAAGCCTTACCTCATACTTATGTTATATTTAAATGTCTTATATACACTTTACTTGTACTAACTATATACTTATACCATTTCTCTACTTATATGAATACTAGTATACTCATACCTATATTTATACTTATACCATATTTATACTTGTACATATACCCATATACATATACAGTCATATACGTATATTTATATAAATTTCATATACCAAAATTTCCTCTTAAGAAAGCTTCTCTAATTTCATTCTTTTTGTATTTTAAGAGTGTATTTAGCACGGTATAGATATGTATAGTTAGTATATGTCTTAGTTTAGGTTATGTATATAATGAATACTTATATACAAAGGCCTCTATACTTATATTTCTCTAGTATACTCTTATGTACATATACTTAAAGACATATACACATACATCTCTTTCCACTTCACCATGATTTCTACTCTTCTACACCTAAAGATTGAAACTTTAAGCCTTAATCAACATATATATACACAACACATAACTACTTAACCTAACTTAACTCTTCATCTAACTACAAAAGAATATGAAGCAAGACATAGTAACATAAGAACATACCTTAATTTGCTCTTGAATATGGAAGCAAAGTTGAAAAGTAAAGAAGAGTGAAAGGGAAAGGGAAGATACGGTTGGGAAAGGAGAAGAAGAAAGGGACTTTGTTTTGTGTTCTTTTGTTTTTGAAAAGGAAAACAAGTGGGGTCTAGGAAAGGGAAAGAAGTGGATGGCAAAAGAGGAAAAAGGAAGGGAAAAGCCAAAAGAAAAGAAAAGAAATCATGAGAAGGAATAGATATTTTCTTAAGTGAAAGTGACATTTTGTTGAATTTTTCATATGTTGACTTAGTTAACTTTTTAACCTTGGTTAACATATGTTGACTTGGTCAACTTTCCAAAAGCATATGCCATTTAGTATACATAATGTAGTAATTAAGGAAAATTAAAAGAAAAATTAAGGAAATGAAGGGAAATGAGACATTTGATGAATTAATTAGTAAAAATGGATAATGAGATCTTACTTTAGGTATTTATATGAGATCTTACTTTAGGTATTTATATCCTATATATATCATTTAGTAGGCTACTTAATATAACTAGTACGAAAAGTATCAATTAAGATATTAAGGTTTACTATATATAACCTAAATATCAACTAAACCCCTAACTTTATGTATTATTATCTTAATTATATACTTAGAAGATAAATATGATCTATGATGCAATATCTTTGTTTTTAAAAGATTACTTAAGAATTCTAAATATATATGCATGATTAAAAGTTATCTCTAATCTTTCATTAATGATTTGGCAAAATATGAAGATTATATTATCAATTAGGGTTTTAGGATATATCATGATGAATTAGTGCTCGTATGTCTTTAAGGTTACAGTTTTAGGGTTTTTATCACTTTCAAATGAAATCTTTAGTGTTTACATACATTTAAAGTAGAAAAATTTTATATACAATTGATTAGGTGTTTTAGGGTTTTCACTTTCATTAGCCTTGTTAACTCCTAGATTATCTAACATACTTAAGTCTACTTCAAAAGTTAAATCGAAAATTTTAGGAGTTTACAGTTTCCCCTTCCCCCTCCATAGTAGGTTACTTTCTCTTCTACATTGTTTTGAATGCACCCTCTATTCGCCTATTTTGTATGGCAAGTAGCTTTACCCTTACCTTCTCGGTAGCCAACTCCATAACTGCAAAAAAACCAATAAACTTGTTATGTAAGAAAATAATATGAAGATAATGTACTTACTACGCTGAGGATGAGCAAACCCAATATCCCCCAATTCTATGACAAAGTGACATAGTAAACAACCAACTACCCCTCCTTAATAAAGGGTAGTAAATACTTGTCTCCATCCCAAACAACGGTGAACCACTTTTGTATTATGATAGATAGACAGAGGACTGAGCTTATTTCACCCTGCTAAGTTCAACAGCTCGATACTGGTCATGATATCCTCATCAACCAAACCCCTCAACTTTTTGCCTTGAATAGGGCACCTCCATTGAGATGAGAAACCCAATGGCTTAGGAGTGCAAACATAGTAGAAGAACTATTTCTAGTCATAGACCTTGTTTGGTAGATCACTGAAGATCTTCACTGCCCTCCCATCCCCCCTAGTTAGCAGTATATACCTAGCCATCAACCAACCTCTTTTCGTGGAAAAAAATTCCTAAACAGCTGCACTGTCAACCTTTGCAACTCCTATAGGCAAAACACCTCAAATACTAGCAACTCTACCTACACATTAGCATTGAGACTCCTTGGGGCAACCTTAAAATAATAAAAGAACTCCAAAAAGGGAAGCGAAAGACCTAACTCAAAAGGTTTCACGTAAATACCAAATGACTAATCATCCCTATTGTACACCCATTGTCCATCCATGGGCACCTCTACTTACTACCCTAGCACTTCTCCAACTGCTTGACTCATAAGCCTTAGCGTCTCCTTGTTCGCCACATAAGCAATATAGGCACATGCCTTATCATTTGCATTAGTCATACGCAACATCTCCTCTTCTTTGTCTTCTTTGTCATTTACAGGATACATATTACGGGGCCTCTGTCGCGTAAACTCTCTGCTCTTCACCCAAGACAGTATCCCCTTCATTGTCACTTACTATTGCCGTTGTTTCAAGGGGAGTAAGGCTACTACCCCTTTCTTAGGTCAAGTCCTTGCAACCCTTGTCCACTTCCCTCAAAATGGATGGACAACAAGACTCACTCTACTGATTAATTGTGTTTTGGTAAGCCATTGTCAAAGATTAATGAAGAAAGAAAATCACAAAAGGAACTAGTTCACAAGTAAGAAATCCAACAGAGTCTTCCCTAATTTGACAATACAAAGTGAAAAAATGAAGACTTGCATACTCCCTTATATAGATAACAAGGGATAAAAGGCAAATGGTTTTTATCACTCTAGGAGCATAAACCCACAAAAGGATGTACATAAAGTCTTGGGCATCCTTATCTCCCGCTTTGTAAACTAAGGGCCTTAATTAACCTATACATATGGATCATTAACATTGCTTGACAACAGAACCCCCTATATACTTAGTCACTTTTGAGGGATCATCAATATGCGATATACTTCCCAATAAAGGTCATCATGACAATTTGAGTAGTTAAACAATCACATCAATCGTGTCGACTGCTAGTGTATAGGAAAAAGACCTGACTAGAGATGCCAAACTTTGTGCCGTTAAACAACAAATGTAGGTCCCTCCACTCGGAGGAAGGGTGGCTTCGCCTCAGCTTGGTCGCCTTATATAGATAACTCTCCTTGTGTCTCTGATGCTAAGGAGAGTGGAGGGACAAATATTAATAGTCAATTCTCACCCAACCTAAGGCCCATCATGTGAGGAAGCCTACTAAGAAACATATGTGCAAATATCGAGCTTGTCCAATGTACCGCAACCCATTCGGCGAGCTATGTAACTTCTCACTTGAGCAAATCGGCTTAACCACCAAGTTTAGATGCACCGACCACTTAGTGCAAGCAAGCTTGTCCTTTGTATTGCAACTTGTCTAGTAAGCTATGCAGCATCTCACTCGAGTAAACCAACTCAACCACCGAGCTCATACGTGCTAACTACCACCACCGCCTGCTCGACGAGCCACACGTCTCACCCAAGCAGACTGTCTCAACCACCAAGCTTGTATGCTAGCTACCTAGCATCAACTCAAGCCTCAACTCATTCTCAATCGAACACTTACTAACCCTTCCCTCAATGTCCTAACTCAACTTTTGTCTTTAGTGCCTATTCTTTGTTATAGTTCATTAATGGTCATTTAACATCCATAATGTGATCGGCACACCTAATAATGTGACTAACACACCCGATAGTCCTTACTTGTATGGATGTCAAACCTCTAAGCTATAACTTTGGTTGTTAGGCCGATCATAACCAACTATCTTCAAAGCCTCCCAATATCCAACATAGTACATACTACCTACTAGTGACCAATACAAGTGAACCTCAAGCCGCCATGTGTCTAGGTAATCCCCAAAAAAAGCATTAGGCACCATGAGGTAAGGAGGCTTGACTCATTCTCCCTTATTTCTCTTAACTCTTGAGTCCCTCTCTATTCTTTCGGTTCGATTTCAACACACATACAAAGAAGAACACAACCCTTTGAGTCCTTAATGCTCTTTTCCCCTCTTTCCTTTATCTCTCTTTACTAACTTGAGTGTTAAGGGCTCTTATAGCTACATCTAGAAGGGATTTTTTTTACAAAAATCTAGAATTAAGAGGCAAGATCTTCCATCTAAGCTCTACATGAGCTTGTTTATTTCCAGTTATTTAACAACAATCAATAGTATCCCAATTTATTGACATTACCCAATTTAAAATAATTAATAACATTTGTATATTTATTATAGACCAATTAAAAATGAACATATGTCCACCAATTATAATAGTCATGTATAAATACAAAATTCAGACATGCAAAACATAAAACAAAAATACAAATATGTATGCAAAATCAATTTTTCCCTTTTATTAATTATGAAATACTTTGCGCTTGAAAGAAAAAGTGAAAAAGGCGGGGGCCTCAGGCCGGGATAGATATTGTACTTTTATTTCTATTTACTATAAGATAGCTTCTTCAAATTGATTCCCATCACCTTCACATGTTGTTCCTACCCTACCTATGACCTAATCTTGACTAGAAACGTCGAATCACATCAGATGAACCCAAGAAACTAGCCCTCAACCCTAAGCCTAATCTTAACCTAATTTTCCGCCACAAAACAGCTACAGATAAGTTAATCCCCCCAAAAATCTGTGCTTTTCCAGATCCTTCGCAAACGTCCGGATACATTCCCCTATTAGTCCAGCACACCACAACCACGAGGTCACCACGCGCCCATCCCCTCAAATCAATCTTCACCTTCCACTTGTCCTCCATCCTATCGCCTATAACACATCCCTAGGGTCCTTTTTATCTCTTCCATGCCACCACCACAAACTACACAGTCATTCATTTCTTCCCCTGTTTGCGCAAAGCCAAAGAAATAGGTCAAATCTTTCTCACCAATCTCTGCCCTTTTCCTATTTTTGAATCAAACCCTTTTTGTTTCTTTCAAAAGGGTGTCCAAAAATGATGCTTAGGACCGGTCCTACTGCTTTGTCTTTCCCTCTGTTGAAATCCGACGCTCCTTCTGGTGTTGAAAATGTTAATAGTAATAACAATCTCTCTCTCCCGTTGTTTTCTTCTTCCGTGAAAGATGGTGGCAATGGTAGTCGTAGTTTGGTCGTTTGTTCGATGAAAAGTGCGAATGACAGGCCGCTGACTGGGGTTATCTTTGAGCCTTTTGAGGAGGTGAAGAAGGAACTTGATCTTGTACCTACTGTGCCGCAAGTTTCACTTGCAAGACACAAGTTTTGCGATGAGTGTGAGGCTGCTCTCAATGAACAAATCAAGTAAGTTTTTTTTTTTTAAATAATTTTTCTAGTATCAATCTTTGTTTTTAATCTCTATTCAAAAGGCTTGTGATTTTCATTTTTTTTTTTGGCGACCTCTTGCATTTTTTTTTTATTTTAATTTCAGTGGTTGTTGATTCATGCACGTAGTTCTTGTAAAGTTCGCTTTCTGTCTTTCTTTATTTATTTTTGAATATCAATTTTGGAAGTACTAAAAGAGGAAAGATTTTCTTGTATTCTCTTATTGGTTTGTCATCTGTTATTGAAAAAATTGCACGAAAATGGAGTTCTAAGTGACCCGATAAAGCACTTTCCTGTGCATTGATCATTGTTGTGCTATTGACGCGAGTATAAGAATTAATGCAAAACCACAAAAAAATTGGATCTTTTTTCAACATTTTTCCAAAAAGGTGTTGTATCTTTTATAGAAGTTTGCTAATTTTTCTGGCTACAAAAAATTAAGATTTGCAACCGATTTACCTGTGTCCATCATGATATGGAAAGCCCCACCGGCAAAATCAATCTGCTCATATATTAGTACTATATCCATTAGGGCCTAAAAGAATTGGATTTCTTTT
Source organism: Lumnitzera littorea (assembly GCA_024138015.1). Taxonomy (NCBI): domain Eukaryota; kingdom Viridiplantae; phylum Streptophyta; class Magnoliopsida; order Myrtales; family Combretaceae; genus Lumnitzera; species Lumnitzera littorea. The sequence goes on from JAMXBB010000005.1 coordinate 91,753,399, forward strand.
TCCCGAAAGGGAGGATAGAAATAGAATCCGCGTTAAATATCCTTCATAAATGGCAACAGTGATCATTGGGTGTTAGAAATTCCTTAAGCACTGATGTATCTTTTTGCTTCTGTTGTTGCAGCATCGAGTACAATGTATCGTACGTGTATCACGCCATGTATGCCTACTTCGACAGAGATAATGTCGCACTCAAGGGCCTTGCCAAGTATAAAATACAACTTATATTGCATTCTGCATATTTCCTAGAATATATTGCTTATGACTTATGGATGTTTGTGGGTTTAGATTTTTCAAGGAATCAAGCGAAGAGGAGAGGCAACATGCTGAAAAATTGATGGAATATCAGGTCTGTATCAGTTTTATCTTCAATTTCATCTTTACTGTGTAGCTGTCTCGTTATGAGTACTGAGAATTGAGGTACTTATGGGAGACATTATTTGTTTTAACTTTTGTCTTGTGTTGATTGACAGAACAAAAGGGGTGGAAAGGTGAAGCTTCAATCAATTTTGATGCCTCTATCAGAGTTTGACCATGATGAGAAAGGAGATGCTTTATATGGTATGACTTCAAATATCATTTAAATTTCCTGCAATTGTTACTTGTCAGGCATGCTTGAAAAAGGATACATTGGTAGTATATGAGTACTAATCAAATTTTAACACGTAAAATTATAAACGATAGTTTTTCAAAATGTACATACTCGATATGTGCTTTTACTTGTACATTACTTATCGATCCATGTAATGTGTTAGTACTATTAAAGCTTTTCATGGCTTGCTTTGGGTTGATAGCACATTGATTAATGAAAACTTGTAAAAGATCTTCCAATTCTATTCCCAATGGCAGATTATATTTCACATGAGATGTATTTGTTTGGTGAGAAAATCTTTTCAAGACTTTTTGTTTTTTTTTTTTCAATATTTTATATTAATTTGAGCTTTATAACCATCAAATATTGATTCGTTATTCTAAATTGTATATAATAGTGGCTTCTAGCTTTAAATGGTGATGAGAGGAAACGCCAGTTGCTGGCCTTCAATGGTAGTAGTTATGGACGAGTCCGGAAAATGAGGAATTTGATTTCACCTTTTGAAAAACAGAGTTTCACTTGCCTCATTTTCTTGGATACTAGTTTATGTCATGTACCAGGCTGCTGCCTCTGCTTTCGTTCATCACTTGCTACTAATGGTCACTAGTAATCACGACCTATTGACATTATTACCATAATATTAGACAGTTATAAGCATTGTATTATAACAAATAGTGAGGGTGATTGGAAAAATGCTTTACATGGAACAAGCACCCCAGTACGCTTTGGACCACCCCCACCCCACCCTTTTTTACTATTTTGTTTAATTTTTAAGTTTCATAGCCGGTTCTTATCCTATTTCACGGTTTAATCATTTGAATCTGAATTACAGCTATGGAACTTGCCCTGTCATTGGAAAAACTGAACAACGAGAAGCTCTTGAACCTGCACAAAGTAAGTAATGATTTCACCTTAGCATTGGGCCACTGCTTTTTCCTTGTTTGTATTGACTAATTCCATTTGCTATGCAAGTTAATTTTCATTGAGAAATGCTTTAATCTTGTATTAATAGGTGGCTGACCAAAACAATGATGCGCAAATGACTGATTTCATCGAAAGCGAATTCTTAGCTGAACAAGTAAGGGAAAATTTAATGCTCTCTCCTGTTTGAGTTTACATATGTCAATGATTATGTTGGCCATGTGAATGGTTTTCTTGTTTTGTATTCAGGTGGAAGCCATAAAGAAGATTTCAGAATTTGTTGCTCAACTGAGAAGAGTTGGCAAAGGACATGGTAAGAACATGGAGTTAATTTGATCGAACCAAAACAGCTCTCATCGTGCAGCAGCACAATGCAAAGCAACTCCTTTTTTGTTCAAAATCCGATTCCCTTGCTACGTTTTTAGGTTTTCTTTCTGCTTAATTGTGGTTGTTTTTTGTTGTCTTTCAGGTGTGTGGCACTTTGATCAAATGCTGCCCCACGAGGGAGAAGCCGTCGCGTGATTGCTTAGATAAATCTCTATCGCAATTACCGCTGGAGGACATATAACTGTGTTTGCTGTCCCAATTCAACTTCCTTAGGACTTGAGATTACATGCAGAAAATGTCTTAAATTCTGTTTGTGAATGAATTTAGACATTTGCATAGAATTGAACTTCGTAGTTGGGTATATGAGATGTTCTTACCGGCAATTTTGAATCTTTTATAAGTTGGATACTTGAATTTTGGCTGTCATGTTTAGCCATCTTTCTTAATTCTTCTTGACTGAGCGTTTCAGGTTTGTTTAGTATTTAATTAAATGTAAGTGGTTATGATATTTGGATATATAATATAAACATACGAATATACGTACATATACATATATATAATATATTGTTTAGGATAACAAGGATCGAATTCATGTTTAGACATACTAATTAAGGGACAACAATAAAATAGAAAAAAATAATTAGATATAATAATTTACCTGATTCAGCGATTTAGCCTTCGACTATGGGAAAAGAGGGAAGGAAACCCAGTAATAAATTGAAAATGTGATTCAAGAGTCAAACCTTTGACTCAATTACATCCGGTATCCTCATAAATTAAGAATTTTTCTTCAATTCTTTCAATCTTTAGTACACTTTCACTCACTCATTAGCTACCTACTTTTGCATTCCAAATGAGTTGTCATATTTGCTTTATTTATAGACGTGATAAATTGGAATGTGTGAATTGCCATAAATCCTCAAGTAAATGATTTTAGCTAAATAGCATATGAATTCCCCTCAATTTCTTTAACAAAGTGGGGTTAATTGCTCATACTAATGTTGAGGAGACTACTTTAAACCAAATAATGATTTCTCTAACAAGCAAGCATGGTATTCCTTACCTAATTGTATGAAAATTTTCTCTTTAAATTTACCATGCAAGAAGAAGGCTGTATTTGCTCCAACTCTATATAATGCATAGCAATTATAGCAAACAAGATGTGAATAAAGTTATGTCTAACAATAGATAAGAAAACATCATTAAAGTTGACTCCTTTAACTTGACTATATCCCTTAGCAACCCTTTGTACCTTATATCTAGCATATTCAACTCCTTGAATGCCATCTTAAAAACCCATTTGCAATAAACAATCTTCTTATCTTTTGACTGTTTGATCAGTTTCCAAGTTTTATTCTTGTAAAGAGACTTTACTTACTACATAGCCACTAACCACATTTTGCAAAATTATTATAGGAAATAGCATCTAAATTTGTTGAAGGCTCATTGCTACATATGTCTCCTGTACAACATATAAGGCACATGAAACATAATTTGTTAAGCTAGCAAGTTTTTTATTCTCTCTCTCTCTCTCTCTTTCTCTCTCTCTCTCTCTCTTTGTGGCTTACTTCTAGCAATAAAGTAATCTTTTTTTTTCAACTAATTCTTCTACCTTTATAGAAGGGGGCAACTAAATTAGGCTTTTTATAGATTCATCACATGATGAAAATGTACTTTCCACCTCGACGTTAACCTACTTTTACCTACCAAAACTTTGCTCTCTTGTTTCAGAAGGGAAAAAAGACTCCTTTTTTAGGTGAAGCATAGAAAATTCATTAAAGAAAACATCCTTACCAACAATAGACTTATTTGTTTTAGGATACCATGTTTTAAATAAAATTAGAAGTATATCCAATGAATATGTCCTATTTACCAATATATATATACCCTATTTAGATCTAACTTCCAATTCTTTTCCTTGACATGAACATAGATAGACACCAAAATATCCTCATATTTGAATAGTCAATAGGATTTCTTGATCATACCTCTTTTAGGGTTTTACTATCAATTGATGTAAAGGGAGAACGATTCACCAAATAGTAAGTTGTGTAAGTTACTTTTTCCTAAAAGTCTTGTTATAAGCTAAAATTAGATAACATAAACCATATTTTCTCTAATAGAGTTTTTGTTCATACGCTCAGTTGTGCCATTTTGTTATGGAGTTTCTCTAATTATAAATCTCTCACAATGCCTTCATCTTTGCAAAATTTATGGAACTCATTACTATAGAACTCTAAGCCATTATCTATGCTGAGGAACTTAATCTTTTTTGCTATATGATATTCTACTAATGGATTCCATTGCTTGAAAGTAACAAAGAATTCCCTTTTTTGCTTCAAAATAAACCCATCTCTTCCTCAAGGAGTCATCAATGAAAGTAAGCATGTATACAGCACCACCTTTTGAGGGAACAACCGCTAGGCCTCAAAAGTTTGAATAGATATAATCCAAAATTCCTTTAGTTTTGTGAACTCCTATATTGAAGTTGACTCTTTCAAGTTTACAAAAAATAATGTGCTCACAAAACTCTAATCTAGAGGTACTTTACCCACAAAGAAGACCCTTCTCGCTAACATTGTTAACCCTTTCTCACTCATGTATCCTAACCTCTTGTGCCGCAATTTGGTCACATATGTATCTAACATGGAGGAACAAACTGCAACTAAACTAATAATAGTAGATCCTTGTAATGGGTATAATCTACTGATTAGCTTACCTATCATGATGACAAGAGCTCCTTTCAAAACCTTTGGGACTCCAGCTTCATTAGTAATCAAGAGCAAATAAGGAGATGAGGTTCTTTCTAATGTCTGGAACATAATGCACCTCATGGCATTCTTACAATGCCACCATACATCTTGGTTTTGATAATACCAATACTAGCAACTTTACAAAGATGATAATTTCCCATCAATACAACTCCTCTATCTACTCCTTTATAAAAGGAAAATAAATCTCTATCAAGACATGTGGAATGAGCAAGTTGAATCTAAAATCCATCCTTATTTAATACCTTATTTTGTCACATTATAGACATCACAGTCTAGCTCATCTTCTACAACACTGGCTTCGGTAAGCTTGTCATCTTTTTTATTCTTCTTTTTATTTTAGCTTTGCAACTTAAAGTAATTGACTTTAATGAGTCCCTTCTTCCTACAATAATTGTAAATTAGATTATTATATCTAGATCTTGATCCTTAATTAGAGTGTGATGGGAATCAGGCTACTAAGCCTTTGACTCGCAACCGAGCCCAAAGACTAGAGGGGTTGGTAAGGGAGATCCTTATACTCCAGCTAACTTTTGCTAAAGCTGAGTTTCTCTTTACCAAGCAATTCTACATGTCGAGTTGAATGACTACTCATCTCTTGGAAGCTTTGTGTCGAATAATAGACTGTCGAGACAGTAACTAAGCTTTGTATGCTCACTCACTCACATCTGGGTCGACCAATTGCTAGGCATCACCCTTGTTGAGAGGAACAGAGATAAACCTTGGACTAATCTTCAATTACCCCTACTCAGACAAGCAACTTGATCATACTCTTTTGTGCATCCTCCAACAACATCACTAATGCATCTCTACCATGTATACAGGTCTACGTACAAAATTTGCTACATTAATCATTATTTTTCTTGAATATTTATTTTTATCTTTTTGTATTTTTGTACATTACTTCTTTGAGGTAATACCCCACCCCCCTCTTTTTTAGGCATAAATACCCCTTGTACATGTAGCCGCGAATGATCAAATTACCATTAATACACTGAATATTGATCTTCTTGTAAACACTGATTGTTTATTTTCATTTCACTCTTATCCTAATCCTTAATTAAGGTTAGGAGGTAAGTAATCTCACTGGACCAATTTGTACATTATATTGAGTTGTATCATAAGTTCTTGGAAGTTCCATTATTGTATCATATCATTTGGAACTGTTCATAGGTTTTGTTTACTTTTCATTCACTTTTATTCTTTTGTATATTCCCTATCATCCCTTTTCAAGCTTTCAGCAAGCTTATATCCATTTTGCGACCGGTCTTATCCATTCTTGGTCATGGTATGCATCATCGTAATATCAAAGCGAAAGTTTCGCTTGAGTTATAGTTTGTTTTGTTGTTCTATCTGTACTCTATTTTATATGTGTGAAACAGAGCAAGTTATTGTGTTCGTTTAGCTTCTATGTTGCTAGTTGTTAAATTTTTAGTTTATGGAAGTGTTTATTAAAACACCTAATAAAAGAGTTTGAGATTTGAATCTTTTGGAGAAAATGTCAAACCCGTATTAAAGTTGGTGTTATGAATGACAACAATGGTGTTGTCTACCATAGCCAACAATCTTAAGGAACCCCTAGAAGTATTAATGAGAGACTTGATGAGGTGGTTAACCTCTTAGTAGATTTAACTTGAGCTATTCATGTGTTGGCTTACCGACATGCAAAAGCAATGCATAACACTCCGTAAGTTGCTTGACCTACAAAAGGCCAGAACCTAGCTTAACAAGTTAGAGTTAGAGGAGTAGGTGGATGAGTAAGGAGAATTATTGACTTGGGGGATCTGGGAGAAGATGATGAAGAAGAGTATTATAAAGAAGAAGAGTGAGTTCAAGCACCTAAAGCTTTTAACCATGTAAAGCTTCAGATTTCGAGCTTTAATGGGTTTGGAAGTGTGGATAAATACTTAGAGTAGGAAGAGAAGATGGAGCATGTATTTGACTATTACTAATATGAGGATTATAAGAAAGTGGGAACTACTGTTGTTGATTTCTCTAGATATGTTGCGATGTGGTTAAAGAATTTCCAAGCTATAAGGAGATGAAAAGGATACATAGAGATTAACACTTAGCTTAAGATGAAGAGAATACTCAGAAACAAATTTGTGCTAGATACTTTTACTTAGCTTCAGGAGCTGAGATAACGAGGTTGACCTGTTGACAAGTATGTCTAAGAATTTCAAATGCTTATGATCCGTTGTAAAGTGGAGGAACCACCAACATAAATAATCTCTACGTTCCTTACTGGATTGAGAGGTGACATTTAAGATATTGTGGAACTCCAATGATTTACCATAATGTATGAAGCCATTAAAATAGTTCAATGAGTGAAGAGGTAGAAAAGAAGCTGAGTATCGATCAGACTGCCGACTAGCCAACCAGGATAGGGAAGTCACCAAGCTTAGTTAAGTATCGAGCCGATCCGAAAAGTGAATGTTCAAGCCAAGCAGAAGGGTTAACTTGATAGTGATGTACTGACTTGAACCTATTAGAAAGGACAAGGATTTGAGAGGAAGACAAGTCAAATCAAGTGCTTTAAATGCCAAGGGTTTGGACATATGGTTGCTCAGTACCCAAACCAAAGAACGATGGTTATCAAGGGAGATGTCTCGAAGCTAGAAGTAGAAAGTACTTATAAGGAACCTGAAGAGGAGGAGAGCATTGTTGAGAAAGAAGCTACTAAGGAGAATGAACTAATTGAAGAGGACACATTTGCTGAAGAGCTGGATCAGTTGATCTTGGTAGTTTGATGGGTGATGAACTTAAAACCTTCACATGAGGAGGAGTAGAGGGAGAACTTGTTTCATATCACCTGTAAAGTGAATGATTAGGTAAACGCACTAATTATTGATAATGGTAGTTGCATAAATATGGCATTAGTTGATCTAATCACAAAATTAAAGTTATTAACTATTGCACATCCAAGGTCGTACAAGTTACATTGGTTGAGTGAGAAGGGAGTATTACATGTCACTCAACAAGTACTATTGCCAATCACTATCGGAAATTACTCTAACCAAATTCTCTACAACATACTACCTATAAATGCTTTCCACGTATTGTTAGGTAGACTGTGGCTATTTGATAGAAGAGTTATCCATGACAGATATTAGAACACATATATGTTCGAGAAGGATGGTAGGAAGGTCACACTGAACCTAATGCCACTAAGTGAAGTTAACAAACTACGAGCTAAACTTGCTCGCAGATTGAAAAAGACTCTGATAATGAGTAGATCTAAGCTCCAAGAGGCTATTTAAGCCAACATGTTGACCTTCTTATTGGTCAGGTACTTATTAGAGTTGAAGGAGCGAGGTGAACTACCCCTAAAAGTGAGAGCATTGTTGGATGAATATGTCGACTTGTTCTCAGAACAGTTACTTGAGAGGTTAATCCCAATCCGAAGCATAGAATACTGCATTGATTTAATACTCGGCATCATCCTACTAAATAAACCAGCTTATTGGATAAGTCATGTATAAGCTTCTAAGCTCCAATGATAAGTCAATGAACTATTGGAGAGAGGTTATGTTAGGGAAAGTCTCAACCTTTGTGCTATTTCTGTGCTTGTAGTGCCAAAAAAGGATAAAACCTGGTGAATGTGTATTGATAGCCTTGCTATAAACAAGATTACGATCAAGTATCCTATCCTGAGATTGTAAGACATGTTGGATGAGTTGAGTGGAGCGAAGATCTTCAATAAGATTAATCTAAAGTTTGGCTATCATCAAATTTGCAAGAGGCTAAGAAATAAGTGAAAGACTGCTTTCAAAACTTAGCATAGACTTTATGAGTAGGTGGTCATGTCATTTAGCTTGTCGAATGTCCTAAGTATTTTCACGAGGTTGATCAACCGTATATTGAGACATTTAATGGGGAAGTGTGTCGTAGTGTTTTTTAATGACATTCTTGTGTAGTTGAGTTACTATGAACATCTCTAAGCCATGCTGAATGTTCTTCATGTCAAAAGATTATTTTGTAACCTTAAGAAATGTTGCTTTTGCTAGGATGGAGTAATATTCTTGGGCTATGTAGTATGTGGAGGAGGCTTATAAGTAGACGATGAGAAGATCCAAGCAATCGTCAAGTGGCCGACTCCTATTACTTGTGCCGAAGTGAGAAGTCTCCATGGACTGGCTTCTTTTTACAGAAGATTCATTAGGAATTTTAGCACCCTCGCTGCACCACTTGTTGAGCTAATAAAGAAGAACATTGACTTTCGATGGAGAGAAAAGGAGGAGAGAAGCTTTGCAGAGGTGAAAGAAAGATTGACCTCCTAACTTCAAGAAAGTATTTGAGCTAGAATGTAACGCGTCAAGCATTGGAATAGGTGATGTTCTAATGTAGGAAGGCTAACCAATTTCCTACTATAATGAGAAGCTCAAAAGATCTCAACTAAATTATTTTGTGTATAACAAAGAACTCTTAGTGCTGATCTAAGCACTGTAAATATGGCAGCATTATTTACTATTGAGAGAATTTGTTATCTATATTGACTATGAATCCTTAAGGTACCTCCAAAGTCAAACAAAGTTGTCAAAGTAGCAGGTGAGATGGATTGAAGTCCTCGAAAGATATAATTTTGTAATAAAATACAAACAAGGAAAAAGTGATGTGGTTGTAGATGCTCTCTTGAGAAGACATGCACTCCTTATCGAACTGTAGATGAGATTGTTTGGGTTTGCCAGCATAAGAGTAGTACTTTGGGGATCCACACTTCGAACCTATATTTACACGATATGTCGATGGAAGTACAGTGGACAAGTATCATGTAGAAGAGGGATACTTGTTTCAAGGAGGGAAATTGTATGTGCTGACCTATTCATTGAGGGAATTACTGATCAGGGAAGCCTACAGTGGAGGATTATCTGGATATTTTAAAGAGAGAAGGACCTATGACCTATTGAATGGTCATTTCTTTTGGCCAAGAATGAGGCATAATGTGCACTAAGTTATTGAAGGTTGTGTCATATGTAAGAGGGCTAAGTGCTAAGTCGAGTAAGGAAAAGCAATGCCTTTACCTATCTAACGAAACCATGGACTGAGTTAAGCATAAACTTTGACCTCGAATTACCATGAACTATTCGAGGCAAAGATTCTACAATGGTTGTTGTAGATAGGTTTAGCAAGATAGTACACTTTGTACCTTACTCCAAAACTAACAATGCTTCAATTATTACTTTTCTTTTCTTGTAGAAAATTGTTAGGTTACATAGCGTGCCGAGAAGCGTAATATTAAGTAGAGGTCCAAAGTTCTTGAGCCATTTCTGGAGAACTCTATAGCAACAGATGATGACCAAACTGCTATTTAGTGCTTCTTGTTACCTTTAAATAGATGGCCAAACAAAGGTAGTCAACTGTATTTTGGGATCGCTGCTCTAAGCTACAATAGGCAAGAACTTGGCTGATTGGAATGTCTGCTTACTAGTGGTCGAATTCGCTTATAACCGAACAATACATGACATTACCAAGTAAACTCCTTTTGAGGTTATCTATGGTTTCAATCCCAAGTTATCCCTCGATTACACCCCTATACCTAAATCCGAGTAAGTAGACCTTAACGTGAAAGCTTGAGTACAGTCACTTTGGCACAACTACAATAAGGTCACTCAGTAGATTGACCAAGCCACCCAAAGAATGCGAGAGAGGACCACGGGTAGGATGGTTAAACAATTTCATCCAAGAGACTGAGTATGGCTGCACCTCAATGAGGAAAAGATTTCAAGCAAGAAGAGGAACAAGCTATCTGTAAGAGCTGAAAGACCTTTTAGAATTCTTTAGAAGGTCAACGACAACGCCTATAGGTTGGAGCTGCTTGAAGATTATGGGGTTTTTGATACCTTTAACATTGCTAACTTTAGTCCATATTACCTTGATGGAGAGCTGATCGAAGACCATTTGGATTTGATCCCAAATCCAAATTAACCTAGAGGGAATGATAGGAATCAGGTTACTAGGCCTTTAACCTATAGCTAAGCTCGAGGACTGGAGGGGTTAGCAAGGTAGATCATCTTACTCCAACTAACTCTTGCCAAAGCCGACTATCTCTTTACTGAGCCACTCTACATGCCAAGATGAATGACTGTCTATCTCTTAAAAGCTTTGTACCGAATATTAGACTGCCAAAACAGCAACCAAGCTTTGTATGCTCACTCACTCATGTTAGGGCCAACCAATTGCTCGGTATCACCCCTTTTGAGAGGACAAGAGATAAACCCAAGACTAGTCCTCAATCACCCCTATTCGGACAAGCAACTTGATCATATTCTTTTGTCTGCAACCTTTAATAGCATCACCAATGCATCTCTACTATATGTATAGGACCATGTGTAGAATCTGCTACACTAATCATTATTTTTTTAAAATATTTATTTTTATTCTTTTGTATTCTTATACATTACTTTTTTAGGGTAATACTCTTTATCTTTTCCCTTTTAAGTAAGTTGCCCTAAATTCTTAGGTATAAATACTTCTTGTACATGTAGCTACGAATGACCAGATTACCATTAATACATTGAATATTCATCTTTGTAAATACTGATTGTTTACTTTCATTTTACTGTTATCTCAACCCTTAAGCAAGGCTAGGTGGCGAGTAACCTTACCGAATCAATTCGTACGTCACATCAAGTTGTGTCGTGAGTTTTTGAAAGTTCTATTGGTATATCATATTCTTTGGAGGTATTCATGGGTTTTACTTACTTTTCATTCACTTTTATTCTTTTGTGCATTCCCTATCACCCCTTTTCAAGCTTTTAGCAAACTTGGACCCATTTAGCGATTAACCTTGTCTGTTCTTAGTTACGATACGTATTTGAGTGGCTACCATTGCTAGGAACTTTTGAAAAAAGATCTTCCTCGAACAGCTAGACCCTTGACCAAATCTTCCAAATGGCTTATGGAGAGCTCCTAATCGAAAAGCCTAAAAACTACTTTTACTTCTTGCAACTTTAGAATCTTGTTGTTATAAATCAAAGTCTTTATAAAGTTTTTATGTAATGGAGGTAGTGAAAGGAACAACATAAGAGCATAATCTTTCTCTTTATACTTGATCTCCATATTGGCCAAATCCATAAGAATGGAGGAGAATTGATCAATGTGTTGATTAATGCACCTTCTACCATATTGAGGGTGTATGAAAGATGCTTGGCAATTAAGTATATATAGATTCCAGCTTGTTCCATAAGTCCTTGACTATCTTTTGGTCAAGGACTTTACATAGAATTTTGTTTGATAAGCACAATTAAATAATAGATAAGGCTTTATCATCAATGTTTGATATCTTCTCCTCATCTATCAATCTAAGCATTTTGTCTTTCCCCATTAGTGTCTCGTGTAAACTATTTTGTGTCAAAATTGTACACATATGGACTTGCCACATAGCAAAACTAATGTTATGCTCATATTTCTCAATATCGAATTTTGTTCTCAACATTTTCAAAACCTAACAAGGATATTGATGAGCATTGATACCTGTTAGATAACAAAGATCAAATTCTTATTTAGGCATACTAATAATAGACAATAATAAAATAGAGAAAATAATATGATACAATAATTTACATAGCTTGGCTATTTAGAATACATTCACTAATGAAGGAGAGAAGGAAATCCACTAATAAATTGAAAATGTGGTATAAGAACAAAAGAGAATAAAACTCAAACCCTTAATCTAATTATATTCAATTTCTTGAAGTGTAATGGAATTTCATACTGCAATATCTAATCTAACTCCTTATAGATATTAGTGTATGAGTTATATATACTAATTTTGTAATAAGAAATGGCTAGACTTAGTAATTGTAATTATAGGTAAATGGAAATTGAATAGTGGAAGAAATGAACGGAAATGGTTATGAGAATAGTATTCAAATGCGACTTCTATGATTTCTTCGGATGTAGATAAATGATTTATCAAATACAAAAATTGGGGAATAGTGTTTTCAGGTTTTTCATTGATAATTTTGATATGCATGTATATTGTATATATATAGCCTCCCTAAGGCAAATGTTATAACAAACTAAAGAACATTCTCGAACCTTAATGGACAAACAATATTTCTTTTCGGTTTTTTTTTTTTTAATTTTTTTTCCTTTTTAAAGATATTTCTAGACATAAGTAAATACTATTTTGAGTCTACCTTATAACATTTCCCACCCATTCAAAAACCCTTATCTTTAGGGGTATATCCAAATATTTGATATCCTTTGATTCAGTTGAAATTTAAACAAAAATGATTCTTCTTAAAAGCACTTAGCTAAACTAAAATAGATTGGTTCATCTAGTTGAATTACAACTAGCCATAGTCTTGTAGTATTCCATTTAATTATACTAATCTAAAATGGATGAATTAATGTAATTGTAACCAAATCTCTCTCATTTTCAATTAAAAGCTTGAATGAAATTATTTCAATTGAGCTAATGTGTCCATACAAGCCTTTGCCTTGTCCTATCAGCTTTTTGAATGTACATATACCTAATGTTGTTAAACTCATGATTTTACTTAAAATCATTAGAGGATTTGCAAAATTAGAATATAAAATTGAAATGTAAAAATACAAATTTTTACAACTTATGTAAAATAGCTTTAGAAAAACTATAGATATACTTATAGTAGTTATAAATAATTTAAAGTACACGATGCAAATAAATAAATGAAGAAATTAAGTTCTTTTTCTATTAAAATGATCTTAATTCATAATCTTACATTTATGGAAGAAGAATAAGTAAAGTCAAAACTATTTTTTGTTTTGCCCAATTATTTTTCTTTTAAAAATAATGAAATAAATAAATCTAAATGTTTCAACTTATTTTGAGTTATTAATGGCATAATTTAAATATATAGTAATTTCTTATAAACTTTTCTATTGGGGTTGAAACTTTATTGAAGACTATAAATGTCAAATAAGAGACTAGGGGGAAAGAAATAGGAAAAAATTGAAATAGGATAGGAAAAATAATCTAGTAGCCTAATAGTCATTAGGTTAGTAAAAGCCTAGTTATATATTTTTTATTTTTGACCCATTCAAGTCAGATATATAAAATCAATAAATTCGGTTAAGAATGTTAGTTTCATCTGTGTTTAATATAAAAATCAATTAAGAACATAAGTTTATATTCAAAAATGATTTTATGCTTGAATTAACTCGAAAAAGCTTCGTAAAATTGTAAACTTGTATAATTATATAGATAAAATCATAATTTTAACAACTATATAGATACTTTCACAACATATGTCTTGTCTCCTTTTATACTTAAAGCTATGTATCCCTTGTTTAGTGTCTTATCTTCCTTTCTTCTCTAAACTTTTTATTTTTCCCTTCTTTCTTAAGCTATTGTCAAACACCTTAACCTTACACTCTATAGAAATCATAGCTTTTATTTTATGTCTTCCACCTAAGCATACAATCTCCAATATTTTTTTCTCTATTGATTTATCATCTACCTTCAAAATCTTACCCTTTTGTCTTCTCTTTTTCTTTACAAACCTTTTCCATAGCTTCAAATCAGCATTTAGTTCAACTTTCCCTATTACATGACCCAAGTTACTCTTCTTAACATGTGAAATACATTATAGCACTTTGATAATCAATGACAATACAAACTTCTCTTTTTTTATCTCAATAATAGCAACACTATGGAAATTTATGTATGCGGAAATGATTTTTTGGTATGATAGACTACATAGTTCACTAGGTTAAGGTTGCATGTTTAACAATGACAATTGTGGTTTACGACTCTAGTAGTATTAGTGAACATGGATCGACAAACATTTAGGTGACCTTTAACCATTTAATGAAATGTCCCAACCAAGGAATAACGAAGGGTTACTAATGCGTCTTTAAGGTTGGACACATAAAAAAGCACCACAACAAATTAGAAAAAGAAAATAAAATGGGGGTTTTAACAAGTCTATAACTTGTTTAACTAGATATATTACACCAATAAGATCCTACATAGCCTAAGACTTGCTAAATGTGACGTATTGTTTGAGCAATAGGGTTGCTTGCTATAATCTTTATTAAAGGGATTGATAAGAACTGAAAGATAATGAGAACACTAAGGTTGCTCAAGGAAAACATGAATAATTTCTATATTGATTATTGATTGATGGTCAGCGTACAAGTAAGTAAGGGTTTATATATTCGTCTACTAAGGTTACTTTACATATATGAAAAAAAGAAATGGTATTCTTACAATAGGTTACATAAAATATACTAAAAGGGGTAAAAGAGACAGAATATCCATTATGGAAAGAGAAAGAATCATTCTAGAATATAATGTTAGTAGATAAGTATTGCTTGGAGGCTGGACATTATAAATACAATGAAAAGTAGGCGAATACAAAATTGTTGCAATTAGGAGTTAAATGTCTATGGTCAGTTCAGGAACTTGACTTGGCTAATCTTAGGTTGTCTTTAGGAATAAAGCATCATTGTTGAGTAGGAGCAGATCTGACGATTAGGTCAATAGGGGATCAGTTTGGAATAGGAATCTCTATCTTGAATATGGCTTTGAGCTAGTATCCTCCGAGTGATTCCTTAGAGTTCTCCAACTCGGTTGTGGGTAACCAGTATAAGGGGCTAATTCCTATAAGGGTGGCATGCTTTTGTGGTTATTGGTGTTTGTGAATGGTTCTATAGCATTTGGCATGGAGAGTGGAGTTGTGAGTTGTGGTGGCAGCATAGATTTCAAGTCAAATAGGTTTTTGGTTGTTTCTAACATGGGTTTTGATGATGTTTTGTTGGGTTTTTGTTCAGTAGAGGCATTTAATGGTGGATATGGTTTTGTCTTTAGGTCGACGTTGGAAGTTTTTGTTAAAGGACTAATGTATTGAAGTTTATTATGGGTAAGATGTATTTGCTATGATATTTCTATTTCATTGTGGGTTTATGTGATTTATGGTTTAATGGAGGTGAAAGATGGTATATCAATGGGTTTATGACTATGAGTGTTAGTGGTGAATGTGGGTTGTTGAAATTCATTTTGGAGTTATTGTAATTTTTCCCTATGCATGTTTAATTTCTCATTGTTATCAAATTTAAATGTACTCACTTGCAATAACTTGATCAGCTCTTCATTTCACTTCACCATTTGAACTCCTATTTTCTTCATTGTCTTCATTAATGATTCCATTATGGGTTATAACCTTTTATTCTACTTTTCCCATTGTTCTTTTAGGACTCCACATGCAACTTCCTTCGTTTCTTTGATCTTAGAATCAATGGAAACTATGGTAGTAGATTGATTCACTCTGATACCACTTGAAGCATAGTAAAAATTTATACTGCAATATATGATCTAATTCCTTGTAAGATGTTAGGTGTATGAGTTGTATATAATAATTTTGTAATAAGAAATGGGTGGATGTAGTAATTGTAGTTCTAGCTAAATGGAAACTGAATCGAGGAAGAAATGAATGGAAATGGCCTGAGAACAGTAGTCGAATGCAGCCTTCATGATTTCTTTGAATGCAAAGAAATGATTGGAAAAATGTAAACAACATTTAAACTTGAGTGTATAGACAACTAAGTTTTTAAACTTTGTTTTAAAGGTGAGAATCTGAGTTCAATTTGATTGATGGGAATGTCCTCAAACAATTACCGTAGAGATAATACTTGGGATTACTTAACCTGAGTACAACAATTGAAGAATAGTGTTTTTGGGTTTTTTATTAATAATTTTGATATGCATGTACATTGTATTTGTACAACCTCCCTAAGGTAAATGCTATAACAAACAAAAGAATACTTTAAAATGGCTATGGACAACTCAACATTTTTTTTCTTTTTTTTTATTTTTTATTTTTTCATTTTTAATAATATTTCTAAACATAAGTAATACTTTTTAGAGTCTACCCTATAATATCCTCACATGTTAAGGATTTTTTTGAATTCTTTGGAACTATAGTGCTTTCACTTACTCACCACTCACTCTCGTATTCTAAATGAGTTGCCTATTTACCCATTTATAGACTCTATAAATTAGCATAAGTGAAAACCATGAATTACAAAATCAATTATTTTGGCTTAATAATGTGTGAATTATCTTCAATTTCTTCAACAAAGTGTGCTTGTTAATTGTGAGAAGAAAATTACCAACAATTTTGTTAAAGTAGCCTACCATAAATCATCGTAAATCAAGATTCGCAATTACCATGTAAAAAATTCCTATTAGAAATCTCGGTAAATCAAGATTCACATTAACCATGTAAAATTCATCTACTTAATAAACAAGTAAGTTGGTACTTTTATTAAAGATGAGCAAGAAGAAGGAGATTTGTGATATTTTGGGGAAAGATTAGACCTTTCATAATATGGTTTGCAATATCCCTTGCCAAAGTAAAATTAAAATTTAACAGTGTAAAATGGTTTGAACCTTTTTTGGGATAGTCTAAACCTTTTGTGCTTGATAGTGAAAAATGCTCTAGACCTTTTTGGAATAGTTTAAACCTTTTGTGTTTGAAAGTCGAATTTTACTCAACGTTTTATTCAACATTTTACTTTAAAGAGTTGTAGCTTTCCATCAAATTTTTTATGAGTTTAAAGTGTAAAAGTCATATTCATTCGTCATTAAGGTTCTAAATAAGCTTGTAACTAATTCAAGTTAAATCTAATGGATACATTTGTTCCTTAAAAGATCATGACTTTAAGAAAAGTCGTATTCTTTGAAGAAATAATTAAATTTATAGAAGGGCATGTTTCTCTATTTTGGATGATGATTAATCATGAAATTTTCTAAAAGTTCTTCTATCACTTCTCTCTCAATATCTCTTACAAACAATAAACACTTCCTCTATATCTAAGTATATTTTGATACTTGAAATTTTGCTATTCTATTATTAAGACTTCTTTTGATCTTAGAAGAATTTTGCATTAACATTCTCATAGCAAATTTAATAGAGATGCATAAATTCTTTAAGGAAAGCAAATTCATTCATGCCTCTAAATCTTTTATTAATTCGTTGTTTCATTAACCAATCATCTACCATATATTTTCCTAATAGTATGTGGCATTTTTGTTTTTTTTTTTTTCTTTGCTAGAGCTGGTGCATGGATTTTCAAGTAAGGTAAAGTTGTTATGTTAACCATCAATTAGTAGGATGATAAAATGACTTGTATGCTTGGATTTATTTATTGTATATGGGAAAATGATTTGCTAGACTATTTTTGATATAGTTAATATATTGGTGCCTTTTAGGGATTATATGGTGGTTGATAGCTTGTGGGTGGTTAATCACAAAGATATTTTTATATTTGGAATGGCAAAAAAATAAAATAAAAAATAAATAAAAACACATTTTCCTAATTATGCATTTGGATTTTCCATTTTTGTTAATTACTACTAATAATGATTAGCCACTATCAATTTTTCCCATCATCACTTATTCTTAAGATTACTTATGATTGTAAATTATATCTGTTATTTTTCTGATTAAAACTATAGATATGTAAACAAGTAAAAGTGCAATAAAACAATTTATCAGCCACATTTTTAGTACTCAACAACTTCTTGAGCAGCTGAATTACACCTTAATTTGTCTCATTCCTAAACAATTAGAGGTTAATTCAATTAAGATGTTTCGACTGAAGATCTTTATACAACATTATATAAGGTTACTACAAAGATCTTAGTTTTAAGACTCCTACCTGATTTAGATAATTTACTTCATCCAATTCAATGCAACTTTACTCCAGGCTGCAATCTTAATAACTGGGTTGCTGCATTGTTTTAGGAAGGAAAAAGAAAATATTTGGATGATGATCAAGAAAAATTTGGAGAAGGCTTATGACACCGTTGAGTGGGATTTTATCTACCGAACACTCCTAAGTTTTAATTTCCCTCTATGGTGGATTAAGGATATTAGTCTATATATCTTCATCAATCATTAAAATATTAATAAATGGATCATTATGTCTGAGCTTTCAACTAAGTAGATGTATTAGATAGGGAGATCCACTTTTCTCTTACTTATTCATTATGGTTATGGAAATCTTTAGTTAAATGATTGAAGAGGAAGTTAGTAAGGGAAATTGGAAAGCTTTTAAATTGTAGGGATCCAATTTATGTCTTTCCCATGCTCTATTTGCTGCAAGTAGTGGCAAGGGCATCTAGTTGTAATGCAACAACCATCGTGAATACTTTAAATGAATATTCATTGCATTCAGGATTAAAAATAAACTTTGAAAAGTCCTATATCTTATCACTTCAACAACAAGAAGATATTTTGAACATCTGTCTTTTCAGAAGTTTCAAACTTTTGACAAATATTTAGGTTGTCCCTTAAATAAATGGTCTAAATTCAAAGAGTCAATAATTTGATTTTGTCAAGAACAAGATCAAGAAAAGATTAGAGGGTTGGAAAGCTCGACATCTAAGCATGGCCAATCGTTTGGTTCTAGTTAAAGTGGTTCTAGAAACTCTATCAAACTATTATGTGCAAGTCATGCAACTATCGAACAGGATCTTATTGAAGAGAACACAGATTATTCGAAAATTTCTGTGGAATGATGTGGCAAATACTAGCCGTGTTCATTAGATGAATTGGGACACAATAAAAAAACCCAAGGAAAGCGGAGGTTTGGGTTTACTTGATCTAAAGAAATGGATCAAAGCTTGGACAATTAAGCGACACTAAGGTTTTAGAAATAAGAAGGTTCTGTGGACTCAGCTAATAAGAGCTAAACATCGAAAGTTAAGAGTTCTATCAGATGAAGATATGACAAAAGTGGGCTCCTATCAGGTTAGGGATTTATTAGCCAATCAATCTTGGGTAAATGAGCAGAAACATAAAGCCTTAGGGAATACTAAGCAGATCAAGTTTTGGTGGCATAAATGGGGAGGGAAATACACAATTAGTCAATTAGTGGGAGGGTCAATACACAAAGAAGCTATAGATTTAAGTATTGCTGATTGCTAGCTTGATGAACTCACATGGATTGAAGAAAAAATTGGTTTTGAAATTTCAAATATTATCCTTAAGACATAGGCCTGTTTTTTTACAGTAACAAATAGAGGATACTACTTGTTTATTCACGGAAGCAAGATCAAAGCCAACATTATCCAATACTTACAAGTACTTGAATGATTATCCTATGGATAATCACAGGAATTGGAAATGGATCTGGTCATCTTAGTTTCCTCGAAAGATAAAATTATTTCTATGGAAAATATTTCAAGGTAGCCTGCCAACTGCCACAAAGTTGCAAGAAAGGCATATACTGCAAACAGCTACATGTCCTCATTATGGTGAACAGGTGGCAGACTTGGGACACATTTTTATTACTTGTTCAGGATCTGAGAACATATACATATCAGGGAAAATGATTTTATAAAATGGATTGAATTAAGCTGTCGACTAACAAAGAAACAAAGCGAAGAAATTTGCCCCTCAAAACCTTATTTCTTTGCTTATATGTTGTGGTATTTATGGTTTGTTCGAAATCAAAAGAAATTCAATACTGCTATAGGATCTGAATCCAAATATCAGATCATATCTAGATTAGCTGTAGAATCTTGAATATATGCTCGCAAACAGAAATATATTGTGTCATGTGATTATAGTAATATACATTGGGAAGCTCCTCCATATGAATATCTTAAACTTAATACAGATGCTTCGGTAAATCTGACAACGAAAACAATTAAGATTGGATGTGTTATCGGTAATTGGGATGGGAAATGGGTAGGTGTATTTGGCAAGAAAATGGATGCACTGATATAGTAAATTCAGAACTATGGGTAATCTATTTTGGTCTTCAGTTTTGTCTGCGTCAAGGATATGTAAATATTCATATTTCCACATCTTCAACTACTGCTGCAAGCTATCTTAGGGAAGAGTCAAATGTAAAATTGAAATATTATAATGCTATCCTTGCATGGAGGGCAAATCTCTCCAAGCCACATAATTGGCAACTTAAAGCTCATCTGAGACAATGCAACAGAGTTGCTGATAACATAGCAGGATGTTGGCAAGAAGGAAGCTGCTCTTTTGTTTTCTGGCAGCACCCTCCAAAGGAAGTACAGGAGCTTTTGGCATGGGATGTTCTGGGCTATGGTGTGTCTAAGATAGTATCTACTGTAAATAGTTTAGATAGTAAAGAACTTGTAAAACGTTAGAGTTCTACTCTGTCGAGTTAAAATGATGCAATGATGTTCTCTTTTTGTTTATAAATGAAGTATCTTATCTCATCCATAGCTAAGCTCTTGAGTAAGCTAGAGAGTTAAAAGTTACTAATCAAGGCCATAAGAAAGTGAACCAGTCCATGTTCCTCTCCTTCTTATGATTCAAAATAAAGAGCCGAGTCTCATGGGAGTTTATTCATCCCTATACAAACATGAAATAGGTGTTTTTGACAAAGTTTTAAAGCCATGCTAGGTGGTTTTGATAAGTAAAACTTCATCTTCCTTGTTAGCAGGAGCTATTCCTTCTAACCATGCTGCTATTCTATTCACTTCTCAAGGAATATCTTTCACTATAAGCTGCCTGCCGTTATCCTTGCAAGTCAAGACAATATTCACACATATAGGTTTTCAGTTAATTTCATAGTAAAAATTGCAAGGCATGACAATATTCCCACTTTCAAATTTTTAGTCAATATTAAAGTGCAATAGCAATTGAAAGTTCCATGTTAATTTCTGCTTTTCTTATTTTAATTCTATATGAGAGACTAAAATAGAGTCTCATAACTTAGTTGACAAAATATCTACCTTCCCTAGTCTTTTTGCAAATCCATTTGCCTTCCTCGTCACTTAGAATTATTTGAGCAATATAATATGGATTCATTTGTGACTTCATATAAATCGCTGATACGTAACTTAACACAAGTGATTCTTCTATATTTATCTCATTTTATGAAATCAATAGTTAGCCTTGGCATCGCAATATGCTTTGTTTGTTCAATCCCTAGGAGGAGGGCTCCATCTAGAGGTCCTTTTGTGTATTTTATCTCCAGGTAATGTTTGTGAGATCATTTTACCATGGTTATAACCAATACTATTACTAGCGGCTTTTATCGATATGAAATGAGTAGAAGTATATGTTGAAATTCCTATATAAACCATCATGAAAATACTTTTTATTTCTAAAAAGAGAGGATAATTATCCTTATTATATGTTCTCTCTCTCTTTTTTTTTTTTTTTTTTTGGTATATCCTATTTTATAAGCAAAGATCGATTGCTATTATTTTTTTCAGCGAAGTAAGTTTGGGAAATGGAGAAACGACAAGCTTTTGGAATGACTGCTGGATTGGATATGGTTCGCTTAGGCAGTTGTTTATTAGACTATTGCCTAAGGATACAGAGATGTTTAACAGTCAAACAAGTTTATGTGTCTGAATTTCAATGGAGAGACGACATTTTATGCCTCCTACTATTAGAGAGTTGTATAAACATCTTACATGTCGAGATTTTACCGGGAAAAGCAGCTTAAGATGGTTGCGGACAGCAGCTCTAAGTCCAAAAATCAAGTTATTTTTGTGCAGAGCACTTAATGAGGGGTTGCCTACAGCGGTTAGGCTTAATATGATTTTTCCTGATTTCAGTCCAATATGTCCATGGGTAAAACTCAACATGGATGCATCACTGCATTCCTCAAGTAGGCAAGCGACAGTGGTAAGGGTATTCCGCAATGAAGGAGGACAATGTGTCTTCGGTTTTTTGAAGCATGTTGGCTGTGTTGATATCCTAATGGCTGAGCTATGGGCAATTTTTACGGGTTGCATTTCGCTTTGCTTCCTCGTCTTCCAAAACTTGAAATTGTGTTTGATTCTGACATTGCTATGAATTTACTGATCCAATATGGCCGTAAACCATGTCAATGGAGGCTAATAAATTTGATTGAAATGTGCAGGGACAAATTAATCCAATTTGAAGGTATAAGAAAGTATCACCAGCACAGGGAAGCCAATCAAGTTGCTGATTGGTTGGAAAATTTCGCTTAAGGAGAGAAGGATGATCTGCTAGCTTTTGCACCTCCAGAGCAGCTACTGCCTTTGCTCTGTTTAGATATCACTTATTATGTACATATAAGGGAACAAAGGGATGTAGGATGAAGGCTTTTGTACTTACTAGCAGCTTTTGTTGGTTTTGTTTTTTTTTAAAGCTGCTTTTGTTTTTTTTTTTAAGCTGCTGTATATGTATGTCTACTGCTAACTCTATTGCACAACATCCTATTTACTAATAAGTTATCAACAGTTAAATATTGAAGTAATGAAAACTTTTTATATTTATCTTTAATCATATAGAAGAATTGAGATTATCGTATAAACTTTAGAGAGGTAATGACAACTGCCTTATAAGTTTCAAAAATTAATACTTTTGACATTTGTCTTTAATTATATATAATCGAATCCTTGTGCCGTATTTGAATGCTGAAGCCAATCTCAGTATCCCGTGAGAAATAGAAATGTTAAGAGAAAAGAAAATCTTAACCCCCCCGAAATCCATGTATTCAAATTCTATTTATATTAACCTACCATCTCATACAAATAACCATTTAAATTTTTTCATTTTCCCTTCAAGAATTAGTAAAAAAAAGGTTAGCAACCGGTCTATGTGCTTTTGCCTTTCTGGCAAACATAAAGCAGAATTGGAACTGCCCGCTCGCACCAGGATATCAGCACCTTTGCAACAGCAGTACCAGACAATGACACTAGACATTAACTGATATTTGCGTCTAAAGTGATAAAGACTATCATTAACTTATATGTCTACTAGGTTTCTACTACAGGTTGCTAACTGCAAAAGACCAGACAAGGAAAGGATGATTGTGCATGACATAATCTGAAATATACCAAAATAGAACACACCAAATTCCAAATACATTCGAGTTGATTAGCGAGCACTAATAAGGTAAAAAGAAAAAAGAAAATATAAGCCCGGTTGCATGTAGAATTAAATCAAGTTCTTATCTAATGAAAAAATCTCGAAGGAATGATCCAAAAGGGAGGTGGCTCTATCTTGTCACATTCAGTTTGACAGAACTGCTTGACACTTCTAGTTTCCAAGTTGTAGACACCCATGTCATGACCACCATACAAGTAATCTTCATTAACTCTATCCCAATAATCATCAGTGAAATATATGGAGTTCCCTTCAAACTCAAACCGGCAATCTTCATTACGAATCGATACCGAGTGATTCCCACCGAGAAAAAGTATGTGATCACCTATCGAATCGATGCTGATCCACTCATGGGAACTCAAATCCATTGCATACACCTGAAATTCAAGTGTCCTATATGGGCATACCAAAGGATGTGTGTCTTCTTCGGTAAGGAGATCAGATTCTTGTATAGGGATGCCATCACCGTTGACGAATTCGCCGATAAACCGAACCACTAAGAGAAGTTGGCTTCCTGCCTCAACTAAGTACATGTTTGTAGAGAGTAAACCCCTCATGGGCCACCACCTTTCTGCGACTTTCTTGGGTAAACAGGATTTTATATCCATGACCTTGGCAGGGAAATCCTTGTTCATGTCCCAAACATCCACAAAACCTTTATCAGATAGTGCAAATAGAGTGCCACCGTGGCAGATTACATCCGAGTACGGGTGTCGAGAACTTCCCAATTCGGTCCAGGAATTGTCCTTAAAACGAGAGAATGCTAGTTTCGATTGATCACCGTATATCACGACAACCTTGGAAGAATTGCTATCGCTGTCAGGGTCCGAAGAAAGAACAGCCTTGGAGATGAAACTTTCTTGAATATGGATGCAACGGCTGGTGGCAAAAGTTCTTGGCAAGTCTAGGACTTCATGATGGTCGTGGTCTACGAGACTGAAGAGTGAAAACCCATCATTCCTAGCTCCTTGCTTTTCTTGTTCATTGTTAAGTGGAAGCATCAAGGTAGGATAGAGCTTCCATTCGCCATTACTAGGGGTATTTGCCATTGAAGTAAAACCAAGTTTCCTAGAGTAAAGTTGGAATCACAGATTTATTTATTCGAATTGAATGATGAAGTTGGAGAAGAGGATATTTATAATGAAGGATTTAAGATTCGGTTTCCTGTTTTAATATACAGAAGGTACTGAAATCTAATTGGAAAAGAGATTTATATATTGGAACACAAGCAAGATTCCAAATCTGACTTTGATGACGGGAAGCGGAGGAATAGATATGGTGAAATCTAATTGGAGACATGTTTCACATAGTGAATATTTAAAGTTCTCAAACCTAGTTTCCTTAAATGATCAATTCGAAAACTTGCTGACCAAGAATATAAATATATATGTACATCTTCTATATATATATAATCCGAAATCATCTTTCCTCAAAACTTAATGCAGTGTATTCTTTTAAGGAAAAAAATGTATAAAACCTTCACTGTCTTTTTTCTTTTCTTTTCTTTTTTCTTTTAAATCCTTTTTATATCTAGTTGGGTGAATTACAATTGATGAACCTTATGAACTTTAGAATTTACTAGTTACATTCACATCACACTTTTTAAAAACCCAATACTTACACCTTGGTTTTGCTCATGTGGATATTGATGTGGCCAAGTTGTTTACATGTCTTTATCATTTCATTACTATGTCAGCATTTAATTATATTTAAATATTGTAAGTATGCATATATTAATAAACTTTTAAAAAAAATCTAAAAAAAATATTTAAAAAGAAAAATTCTGAATTCTTTTTGTTTTTTCAAATTAGACTAGATTTACTTGTATTATTTATATATATAGTTGCTAGAATTATATATTAATTATATAGAGTAAAGTTTGAACCACATATTTATTTATTCAAATTGAATAATGAAGTTGGAGAAGAAGATATTTATAATTAAGGCATTTAAGATTCGGTTTCCTGTTTTAATATACAGATAATGAAATCTTATTGGAGAAATGATTTATACATTAGATCACAGACAAGATTCAAATCTAATTTTATAACATGAATTAAATGAGTGCAGAGGAATAGGTATAATGAAATCTAATTAGGAACACGTTTCACACAGTGAATAAAGTTTTTCAAACCTCAGTTTTCGTGAATTAATTGAATGTGCGTTGGGTTTAGATGAATATATGTTGGAATTGGAAGTAAGGTAGGGAGTGGAAGAAAGAGAACTTGAGTAGGAAAACTTGCTTGCCAAGAATATATATATATATATATATCTAAAATCCAAAAACCTGTTACCTTAAAATTTAATGCAGTGGATTACTTTAAGGAAAAAGTATAAAACCTTTGCCTTTTTTTATTTAATCTTCCATTTTTGAAATATATTTCTGTTGAGTTCTTGAAATTATAAAAATGAATCCAACAATAATTCCTCCACTAATTCCTGTCAAAAGTTGACTTGTGTAACTATTTCATTGGCTCATAATAATTAATTTAACAAATTATTATTATTATTAAATATAATTAATTAAATTACCTAACAAAGGATTAATTAATTGTAAAGGAAAAAAAATATTAACCTAAGGAATAGCCATCGTTAGATAGTTATGCTAATGTGTGAACGGATGCAACTAGCTACCATTTAGGGAATATTGTTTAGGATGGTGCAAAAACTTATTCATTATAACCCACTTTTCTAGATGGATTGTGCATCCCATCAACCAAGTCCTAACACCAAAGTTTTTATCCATAAATGCATCAAAGTGCCACAAATACACTAATACATAGATATATATATATGCTTCACTTTTGATAAATAATATAAACTTTTTCAAAACTCATAAATTCCCAAGCTTAAGAGTAAGGTGGCTCCTATAGTCCATGCCACGTGTCTTAAATGAAACTCACAAGACATGACCCTTAGCCATACAAGTAATGTCTCATGGCGCTTAATAAGTCTGTAGGCTAGGACATAGACTCAATAAATATGGCATTATTGTATACCTAAAATAATACCTTTAGGAGCTTCTACTCCTGTAAGCCCTTTCCCCCCTTTCGCATGAGGTGACAATCGATATAAGTATAATGCAGTGTCATCTTATGTATGTTCCATTTTATTAACCAACCAAGCCAGTATTAGGTTCATTTATTTAAGCAATCAAACAATCATCATGCAAAGCCATCAATCTTATATATGTATGTATGTATGTAAGCTCTTCCAGGTCTTATGCATTATTAGATCAGTTGATAACCAAGTAACATTACACATGCATATCCCCAAACCCCACATGCATTCAATTTATCATAAATAAGACATTTGGTCCCACTATCTATAAGCAAAACCAAACATGGAATTACTAGGAATCACTCATTTGGCCATAGCTACTAATTGTAGTAGTTTAATAGGCAGATCATCCTTAAGATCAATGTCTCCTGAACAAGTAAATAGGAAAGTTCAAAATTGGCTAATTCATGGTTCCATCCTAAATAAATTACTAATGTTATCCATTCAGTTTTTATTAATTATCATTATATTTTTCCTAATTAGGTATATTTTTTTAATTGCGTATAACTCTCTCATTTTTAATCCTATTTTTATGATTTTATAATATATTTTTATTATTTTCGAATGTACTTTCACATGGTATGGTTAGATTTGAGAGGTGGGGCTTGTAGTTTTATTTACTGGCCAGACCAATAGCATATCTCCAAATTGTGCTCCTTCTTGACTTTGGTTTATGTTATTGGGGTTTCATTTTCTAGGTTTGATTAATTTTGGGCCTTGAACTATTATTTAGGGCTAAATATTTTATGTAGCCAATTTCTTATGGTCTTATGTTTGTTCTTAACTTTGATTCTATCTTTTATGCTACAAGCTTCTAAGTAGGTCTTTAGGTTATATGTAAGGTCGGTTTTTGAAATAAGCTTACCGAGTGTCCTAGTGGGCTTTGGGAATTTCTTAGGGTTCTTTTTTTACTTATTCAAAACACTCTTTAGTGCTGCTCAAGATGATTCTTCTTGGATTTGGGCAATTTTAGTATCCGATTAAGGTCTTTTAGCTCGGTTTAGTGCTACAGACCTTCAATACCAATCTTATTAGCATTGTTTAGGCTTTTTACTTTATTTACCATACTTTTAAATGTGTTTAAGTGTGTTTTACTGTTAGTTCCTATAGACACCTAATTTTTGGGCATCCTCCCCCTTACCCCCCCTCCCCTTTTTTTTTTTTTTTCAGTTTAGGTTATAAGGTCCTAAATAAAAACCCTAAAAAATGAAGAAATTGAGAAAAATAAGAGTTCTAAGAAAACTTAGAAAAAAATAGGAAACTAAGAAAAAGCACAAAAAATAAGAAATTTAGAAAAAATACAAAAAGTAAGAAATTTGAAAAGTCACAAAATAAATTAGGAAATTTAGAAAATAATAAATTTTTAGGTTGTTTAAATAGAATATAATTTTAATTTCAATAGTTTTGAATAAAATGTTGTTGGGTCTAGACTTAGATTTAAATCTAGTTCAAGCTGACCTGGTTTATATATGCAATTAATTACACATAAAAATAAAGAAAAACCAATAGCTTAGTTGGATAAGTACTTGGACTTGATACTGCATATGACTTGGAGATCTTGAGTTCAATCTATGGAAGGTGCAAAATGTATTTTTTATTTTCTTTTCTCACTTTGTTGCCATGTCATCGCCATGTCATGGGCTACGTCATCGCCATGTCATTTGCTAACTCACTTTTAAGTGTGGTAGACACACTCTGACATACTCTGGCACATTCATACACTCGCAGCTATGTATCTGATATCACATATTGTCCAGGTTCGTCTAATCCAAAATTGGAAGAAATTCATATTACATTTAATTTTTTCCATCCTTAACTCAACCATAACACCTATAACTAGAGGTCTACTCTTCGTTTTCAAAACACTTTAGAAAAAAAAAAAATCGAAGTTTCCTCTCTCTAATATGGTTCCTCTTTCTCTAGGATAGCATCCCCTACGGTGTTTGTTGATAAAAACCACTACCATCGAATTTCACGAGTTGACCAAACCGAAGTGAGCCGACTTCAAGTTGACCAAGCTAAAGTGAGCTGATCTAAGTCGAAGTGAGCCGGTTTCAAGTTAATGAAGCCGAAGTGAGTTGACCAAGCCAATCCAAGCCCAAGTAAGTAGATACGAGTCAACCGAACCGAAGTGAGCCAACTCCAAGCCGACCAAGCTGAAGTGAGTCGACTGAGTCGATCTAGGCCGAAGTGAGCCAACTTAGCTGATCCAAGCCAAAGTGAACTGATACGAGCCGACTGACTCGAAATGAGCTGACTCTAAGCCGACCTTCTTTTTTTTCTTTTATTAATTCATTTGTTTATTTGTAAATATTATAAATGAGAAAAAGAAAAAAGAAAGAGAAGAAAAAACCAAAAGAGGAAAAGAAAAAAAAAAAGAGAAAGGAAGAAGTCTATTTATTTATTATAATAGAAATAGATAGAATAAGTATAGAAAAAAATAAAATAAATAAATAGGTTAGTAAAAAAAATCATTTTGATACTTAGAAAATTAAGTTTTCTAAAAATAAATAAAAATAAATCAATCATTTTTCAAATTAGAATCATTTAAAATTTCCAAAAATAAAATTCAACTTAAAACCCTTTATAATCTTTTCTCAAATCAACTCAAAATGGGTAAAAACGTAAACCCGACAATTTTTCCAAAGTTAAAATCAATCAACTCGCTATATTTTCATTAAAAGAACTATGTACGTTTGATCCCGAATAATGGATACATAAGCACCTTTACGTAAGTACGAAGTGACTTAAAATGTAGAAGTTTTATTTTTTCCCTTTTTAAATATTTATGTGAATTGATTAATTTAGTCGCGTGTATTATAATTAGTTATTTTACAAATTAAAAAGGATATATTTGAAAAGCGAAGTTAAATTCAAAAAGTTAAAAGGTGGTACTCGTTTAGGGTTTAATAAATTAGTCCTCAGACGTAAATCTCTGGTTTCCAAAAAGGCCATTTTACAAATTGTTTTTTTTTTTAATTAATAAACCGGTACCTAAGTTATAGCCAATCCACTCAATTGGTGGCTATAACTTAACCCCTTTTTTCTCGACTTCGGTCGGGTGGTGACTCTAAACTCTTTTTAAATTAAAAAGATGGTTTTCTTTAAACCCTAGTCGAGGATTAGTATTAAACGGGTAGGGTTTAATATTGATCGACTTAGAGAAGACCTAATTTTATAAAAAGAACCGGGAGGGTGAAAAATCAGGCTCGATAGTTCCAAATCTAGTAAGTTGAGATTTAGAGCCTTCAAGTTCATTTATAAACTTAACTTCTTGTTTTCTTAGTCGATTTGCTGACTTAAGGTCTTATACTACTTGTAGCTTATCTTTAAACTTACTTAGCTTTTTTTTTTTTTTTTGCTCTTTGTTGATGGATTTATTTCATACAACACTTAAACAAAACCTGGAATACGTAGGATCCAAGGGTACAAGGGCTAATTCTAAGCTTCCTTATGTTTTTCTCTTCATTAAGGCTTCATTTCTTTATTTTACTACTACCTAGGGATACTTTGGTACGTGAATAACTCATTGTAAGCAAATAAATCATCCTTAAAGTTTCTATGCTCCTTATGTCCAGCTCTAAAAGGCCATGGTTTTGTTTTTCCATATTTCTCACAAGTTACAAGCTTCTTCTTACACTATTTCAAGTGTATAAGTAAGCGATATGAACATAACTCCTAGAACTTACAACATGAGTACAAGAAACAAACTTTCACTTGGCATAAATAACTCTTAATATATTAGGAACTAGGAAGCATTTCAAATAATGGAGTAAAATGAAATTCCTAACATTACTCAAAGGTGAAGGAGAGTTTACTAAGTTCTAAGGGAAGTGGATCGCGCCCCAATCTAATGCCTTCTTTCTCCTAATCCTTATCTTTGCTACTTAAAGTTCACTTAGATTTTTGGATCCTAGGCACTTGCTAAGTGTTGATGCCTTGGTATCCTTTAAGTAAGCTAAGTTTGGGGTGGTGCTTGGAGTAGGCTTTTGTAGGCGAAACAAAGGCAACAAGAGAGGTGTATGGGCATGTGATTTGGTTGGTTCCAAGGGCAGTAAGGATGGTGGTTATGTGCTTAGAAGCTCAGTTATTACTACAGCTTACCATAGGAGGTGAGAAACCAATGGGTTCTTTGAAATATTGAAGAAAATAAAGTGAGTAGGTCGATGAATGGAACATAGTAGTTGACATAAAGCTGCTCGAAGGATGTAACCTACCAACGAATACAACATAACTTAATAGTTCACTTGACACGACACATAAGCTAATGTCAAGGTCCACCCGCCATTAATCTTAAGCTACTTGGTAAGATTAGATAAGAGTATAAGAAAAGGGACTTGGAGAGGGTTTCTTGCAAGAACAAGTATATTTAATGTTTGGAATTAATGTCATGTATCCCTTGGCTACAAAGAGGAGACTATTTATAATAAGTCTCTAGGATAACATTGCAATTAAGGAAAATCACAAAAAGGTATACATAAAAAGAGGGTTCTTAGTACATACGAAAAATGGTAAATAGGATAAATGATAAAAAGAGAAAAATAATACAGTGTTAGATGAGATGGACAAGTGGCAACGTATCATTAGTTCTGTACAAGAGATTCTTTGGTTACAGTAGCCAAGTAGAATCAAGATGTCGCAGTAACAAGGATGGCCAAGACGAGAAAGGGATGTAGTAAGAATTGGTAGGAGGCCAAAATAGAAGTATTCGGCTAGTAGGAGGCTATGTCTCATTACTTAGTAGGAAGCTCTCAATAACTGATGGTCTAATCATTCGGTACAGAGCCCTCGGTTATAGAATAGTCAGCCTCGGCACAAGAGAGAGAGCAGAGCATAGTATAGTATAACCATCCAAAGCTCTCAAGGAATTCAACCACTCTCCCTTTATGTATAGTTTATCATCATCAACGGTTAACGAGAGAGAATTCTTCGAGTGAAGGATTGAAGGCCTCTGAAGCATGCATGAGTAAGTAAGCTAAAGGTTAGTAACCCATCATCTCCTTGGGGTTGTTGGAGATTTTCCCTCAAATCATGATCTACATCGGTGTTTGGCACATAGGGAGTCAAGTTAGCAACGTTGAATGTAGTAGACACGTTGTACCCCTCGGGTAGCTCAACCTCATAGGCGTTGTCATTAATATACTTAAGGATTTTGTTAGGTTCATCCGCTCTAGGAGATAGTTTGTTCGTCTTCCTGCTAGGAAAGCGTTCCTTGCTAAGATGGACCTAGATAAGATCTCCAAAGGTATAAACAACTTATCTCCTTCCTTAGCTTCCTTCTTCCTTCTATTGAGCTACAGTCTTGGCCAGTTGTTTGGTAGCCCTCTAATGCAACTTTTGAAATTCATCAACTCGTTACAGGCTAGGTTAGCTTTCCTCTTGTGTGGTTGGACTAATAATTAAATCTAAGAGTAAGTTTGGGTTAAGTCTATAAATGACCTAAAACGATGATTTTCCTATCAAGCTGTGAGTGAGCGATTGTAGGCAAACTCAATTATAGGTAAGCATAAATCCTAATCATGCAAATTCTTCCCAACAATTGCTCGTAGGAGGTTACTGATTGTATTGTTCACAACTTCAGTTTGTCCATTTGTCTGAGGTCAGCAAGAAGTACTGAACATGAGCTTAGTGCCAAGCTTCTTCTATAAGGTCCTCTAAAAGAAGCTCATGAACTTTAAGTCACGGTTAGATACAGTACTTTTCGGCACTCTATGCGGTGGTACAATTTTCTACAAAAAGCGATTAGCAATGAATAAAACATCATTAGTTTTGTGGTAGAAAATGAAGTGGCTCATCTTACTGAACTGATCGACTACTACTATAATTGAGTCATGTCTTCTCAGCGTTCGGGGAAGGTCAAGCATGAAATCTATGCTTAAGCCGACCCATGACCGCTCAGGTATAGGTAGGGTTATGTACTCTCCATACGGCTCTCTTCTTTCTTTTGCATGTTTATATACCTCGCACCTCTCAAGAATTCAGTGCACATCCTTCATTATCCCAAGTCAATAGAAATGTTCTTTTAATAGCTTAGTCGTCTTCTCTTCCCTAAAATGACTGGCCAAGCCCCTTGCATAAGCTTTTTGAACTAATAGTTATCTTGTCGAACAACTTAGGACACAAACCTGCTTACCCTTCATTAAGAACCCCTAATTCAAGTAGAACCCATCTATAGCTCCTTTAACATTACACTTAGCTACTAGGGGCCCAAAATGCAGATCATGCTTATACTAATTAGGTAATGTGCCAAATCCAAGTACCTTGGCTTGCAATGTTGTGATGAAGGTATGACGATGAGAAAGAGCGTCAACTACGATGTTTGTGCTCCCCTTCTTATATCTGATGATGTAGCCAAAGGTCTCTAAGAACTTGACTCATTTAACATGACGTCGAGAAAGTTTCTAATGTCCTCTAAGGTGTTTGAGAGATTCATGAATTCTCTCGATAGTAGGTAATGCAACTAGTTCTAAAGTGTTTGAACAAGGGCATAGAACACCTTATCATAGGCCAAGTGATTCAAGGCAACTCCTCTGAGTTTCTCACTAAAGTAGGCAATGGGTCAGCATTTTTGCATAAGGACAGCACTAATGCTAACTCTAAACGTGTCACATTTAACCTTAAAAACTTTCTCAAAATCTAGTAGGGTGAGTACTAGGGCTGATGTTAATTTAAACTTTACATCTTCAAAACTCTTTTGAGCTTTCTTTAGCCACTTAAACTTAAAGTTCTTCTTAGTCAACTCGGTTAATGGTGCCATTATAGAACTAAAGTTCTGAATGAATCTCCAATAGAATGAAGTAAGACCATAGAAGCTCCTCACTTCTGCAACATTAGTCGATCTAAACCACTCAAGAATAGCTCTAACTTTCTCATCATCAACTCAAACTCCCTCCTTTGAACCAACATACCCCCGAGGAATACAACCTTGCTTTGGCAGAATATGTATTTCTTTAGATTGCTGAATAATCTCTTAGTACAAAGGATCTCAAATACTAATCTTAAATGCTCAACATAGGTGATGAGGTTGATATTATAGACCAAAATGTTATCAAAATAAACCACAACACATTTGCTAATTAGTGCCCTCAATACATGATTCATAAGCCGCATAAAAGTTATCAGCGCATTCGTTAGACTAAACGACATCACCATCCATTTGAATAGACCATCCCTTGTCTTTAAGGCCGTCTTCCATTCATCTCTAGGTCTCATTCTAATTAGATGATAGCCACTCTTCAGATCAATCTTTGAAAAGATGCGGGCACCATGTAACTCATCAACATATCATCTAATCGTAGGACTAGATATCGATACTGTTGATGGTACGACTGTCAATGCACATCCTTTATGGTCTATCTTTCTTCAATACTAGTACAGTTGGTACAACACATGGGCTTATGCTCTCTCAGACATATTTGCAATCTACCAACTCATCCACTTGTTTTTTTAGCTTAGCTGCTTGCTTAGGATTGAGCTTATAAATAGGTCAGTTTGGTAGGGCAGCTCCAAGCTAAAGATCAATGTAAAGTTCAATACCTCTTAAGGGTGGTAAACCTTTTGGTATCTCAATAGGAAATAAGTCAGCATACTCTTCTAGTAGAGCTCTCACCTCAATAGGTAAATTCTTGGCTTCTCTCAACCCCAAGAGTTTCATGGGTGAATTGAGTTCAAGAAATCACTAAAGACTTCCACTGCAACAATCTGGTAACCTTCTCTTGTACCTCTTACACTTCTCTAGGACTCATAAGGGTCAGTATAATCTTTTTCCCATCCTTTTGGAACATGTAGGTATTCTTATACTCATTGTGTAATACCTTCAAGTCAAACAACTAAGGTCAGCCGAGTAAGATATGTAAAGCACACATGGGTAAAACGTTACACAACACCTCATCCTTATACGTATCGCCAATGACAATCGATACTGTAACTTGCTCGATAATCGGTAAACCTCCTTTCTCATTGATCCAGTGAATCTTATACGTCTTAGGGTATGGAAAGGTTAGCAACTTCATAACCTTCACTACTCCCTACACTATAACATTGGTACAACTTCCTCCATTAATGATCAAGGCGCATAGTTTCCCATCCACTCGGCAATTCATATAGAAAAGATTCTCCCTTTGTACATTCTCATCAGCTACAAAAGTGCTAAGAGATCGACTCACAACAAAATAGTATTTGGCTCCTACTTCAGGAGGTGTAAGGGCATTACGGTCTTCTTGAAACTCCTTTATCGTTGGGTTAACTTCAACCTCCTCTTCTCCTTTACTAACACTCTCCACTTTAAATTAAGGCTTGTCTCCTTTGATTGTCATGATACGTCGGTTCAGACATTAACTAGCTATGTGTCCATAACCAAGACATTTAAAGCATTTGATCTCTTAGGTTTTCCTTCCAAAGCTCTGACCTTAGTCTCTTCGAATCTCAGGTTCTTCAACCTTACCCTTACCTCAGCCTTCTTCTAGTTAGCTTGGCACTTATCCTTGGTGATCCACTATGGAACCGTTTGGTATATGGCCATAGTCTGATCGGTTCAGCAATCCTGGTCGGCTAAGCTAGCTCCATCTCTACCTCTTAACCCTCTACGCCATTCTGATGGTCTCATCTAAGGTTCCTAGTCTTTATAATTCCACAATATGACCAATCTCAGTTCTCAATTAAGAAATGCACCTTGCTATAGTTCGTATCTCAAATTCGTCAAGATCACATCGGATCATGAGTAACTGAAATTCTCAGACATAGTCATCCACCGACCTCTTAAGTCTTGGAGGCATTGGAAAGTATCATGCTCATAGTGTTCAGGAACAAATCTACTTCTCAGAACTCTTTTAATCTCATTCCATGTTTGGAATTCATGTTGGGCCTTCAGGCGAATATTCTGTAGCTTCTTCCATCACATTACTACATATTTAGAAAATTCCAATGCGACCACTTGAATACAGACAACATCTTCACAATTGTAAAAGTTAAATATCTTTTCAATCTTCTCTTCCCAATCCAAGTAATCATCAGCACTACTAGACCCGTTGAAGCTCAAAATCTATACTTTGAGGTCCTTGGCTCCCTAAAGAGCTCTAAACTCTTGCTAGTCAATTCTAACATACTGCTCCTCTTCTTCTTCATACTCCTCTACTTCATCCAACTCTAAACTCCTTCACACAACTCTGTCGACATGATGGGATGGGGTGGTGCTTGGTTCACAGGAAGGGGCTCTAGTGCTTGCTATTCAATCATCTGCCTTCTCCGCCTATCCCTCATTTCTTAGCCTTGGTCAATGGTAATCCTATCCCGTGGCCTAGTCTCTAAGACTCTTTGCATCGAGATAGCTAGATTGGCCACAATAGTGGTGAGGTCTTGTATCTTCTCATCAGTAGTATATGGTATCTATTGGGTTACATGACCGTATCCTTGAGCATCACTCTCAACATCGTTAATTTCTCTTTGAACTTTAGGATTCAATATTCTAAAAAATAATAAGCTTTAGAACACAGTCTTTACATATGAAATTACCACATAAAGAAAATACCAATCTAATAGTGAACTATGGACTTTCTCTGTTCTTCCAAATGAAAATAGAGTATAAAAACCAATAGACTAGTAAGAACTATTGCAACACAGCTTTCGGTCATAACCTTAAGCTCTGATACTAAGAATTATATGATATGCCTAGGAGCTCAGTTATCATTAGGGCTTACTATAGGAGGTGGGAAACAAATGGGTCCTTTGAAATATTGAAGAAAATAGAGTAAGTAAGTCGACAAATGGAATATAGTAGCTAACGTAAAGCTGCTTGGAGAATGTGACCCATCAATGAATATAACACGACTTGATACTTCACTTGATATGATATATAAGCTAATGTCAAGGTTCACTTGCTACTAATCTTGAACTACTTGGCAAGATTAGATAAGAGTGTAAGAAAAGGGACTTAGAGAGGGTTGTCTCGCAAGAACAAGTATATTCAATGTTTGGAATTAATGTCATATATCCTTCAGCTACAAAGAGAAGGGACTATTTATAGTAAGTCTCTAGGACAACATTGTAATTAAGGAAAATTATAAAAAGGCATACATAAAAAGAGAGTTCATAGTACATACAAAAAAGGGTAAATAAGACAAATAACAAAAAGAGAAAAATAGTACAGTATCGGATGAGATGGATAAGTGGCAATGCATCATTAGTTCCGTACAAAAGATGCTCTAGTTACAGCAGTCGAGTGGAATCAAGATGTTACAGTAACAAGGATGGTTGAGATGAGAAAAGGATGTAGTAAGAACTTGTAGGAGGTTAAGAGGGAAGTACTCAGCCAGTAGGAGGCTATGTCTCATTACTTGGTATGAAGCTCTCAGCAAATGAAGGTCTAATAATTCGGTACAGAGCCTTTGGCTAGAGAATAGTTAGCAACAACATAAGAGAGAGAACTACCATGGTATAACCATTCGGAGCTCTTAGGGAATTCAACCACCCTCCTTTTATGTATAGTTTCTCATCATTAGTAGGTTAACGAGATAGAATTCTTTAGGTGAGGGGCTGGAGGTCTTTGAGGCATACGCGAGTAAGTGGGCTAAAGGTTGGTAACCCATCAAGTGGTTAGGTGATAGGGATCATAATCCAATCACACATTCCCGAGCTCGAGGACTCGCTCATATGGTTTGTCAAGCTATTCGAAGAGAGTTAAACTTTGAAAAGTAATGCATTCTCCATCCTCGACTTACTAGGTTGCTCTGCTCTCTACCTCATCCAAGAGATGGTCGAGGTGACTGACTTATTACCAAGTCGACCTTTCCATAATACATCAATCCAAAGTTAAACATTGAACCCATATGTTGTTGACTTAACGCATTACCGAGGTCGAGCTAACTCTGATCCTTAGCTGACCTGCCGAGGCCAACTTGACATTAGACCATCTCCTGAACCAACCCTTCCTCGATCCGAAACATCCAAGTTGTCGACCTTGACTTAACCTACTTAGTACTTGCTCTGTTCGGCAAATAGCATATTTTGGACCACATTACGAATAATTGATAAGTGCCTTGATTACAACTCTACCCTTGTAAATTCTTCCTTTTTTTTCCTTTCTAATAGGAATCTTTTTTGTAATTTATACTAATCTAAGACTTACCCAAATTAGGTTACATAAATACTTGTAAATTGTAATAGTTGCAAAGTTAATGAAAGTGATATTTAGACATATTCTTCCATTTTAAGCTAAGTGTCCTTGCTTACTCTTGACAACTCTTATGTTGCTCATTAAATGTGGACTAGTGGCGAATGTCTTTTAGCTACACTTGTGCATAATATCAAGTGCAACCTAAGCTTGCGTGAGGTGTTAGTGTATCATATCTATCGTCAGTGCATAAGAACCCTTGCTTAAAGCTTCAACTATCATTTATCCTTCAAACCGTCTTAAGATTCAAACTTACCCCCTAGTTATGTGTAATATCATGGTTCGTGTGTCTACCTACATGCTTTTATCATTAAGACTGCTTTCTCTTAGGATTTTAAGTGTTGTAGATGTGGGAAAAATGGAAGAACACAAGGGGACTTTGGTTTGGTTTTATGGTTGATTGCGGGAGGCTTATTTGTGCTTCCTTCTTGTTTTTAAGTAGTTGATTAATTTAGGCAATTGGGGAGCTACATGGTTTGGTTTTTAAGGTCTTCTTAGTTATACAATAGTATAAGTTTTCAATGAAAATAAAAAAGTTGATGGATAAGCTTCCATTAGGCTCTTCAATCTAGCACATAAGGGGGGCAGGATTTGGCTTCATAAGTTTTTTTACTTTCCTTATTTGGGGTTGGGAAAAAGGTGATAGGTTGCTTTTATATAAAAATGGAATGGCTTGTGTGGGGTTTTGTGAGGTTTTTGTTAAGTCAATTAGGGATTTGTTAAGGCCAAATATTTCTTAGGAATTGTATCTTAAGCTTAGTTGGTTTGAAAATGAAATTAAGAGGGAAAATGGATGGGGTATAGTTGGTCTTCTAGCATCACATGTGGCTCCTAATCCTTGCTTATTTGAATTGTTAAGACTTTCTTATTGCTTTGTGTGATGGGGCTTGGACTTAGTTTTCAACCTTTACATTTTTTAAATAGGCTATAGGATTTTTTAAATTGATCAAGGCTTTATTAAGGTTAGGGTTTTGAGATCATATTTAGGGTTTTTCAAATTGCAGCATTAGGATTTTCAATCTAAGTTTTCAAGGTGCTAAGGCTTTATTATGTTTTAGGGTTTGAGTCTTCTTAGTAAGTTGGGGATATTTATTAAAATTTAGGGTTTTTGCATATGTTTATGATTGGGAAGTTGATTGGTGTACTCACGACATATATTTAGTTTGATTACATAGGTGGTTGATCCTTAGGAATGTCTAAAAAGTGTTTATGCTATTTAAATCGTTACTCAAAATTTGTAGGTCTTACAATTTGCCTCCTCCTTTTAAGTCTCAACCTTATCCTCAAGGTCAAAGGGAACGTAATCCTTACAAAACTCATTAAGGTCTATAGATACCCCATTTTTTGCCTCTTCTTTCCTACCACTACACCACCCCTACCCCCTACCCCATCCCTACCTACCCCCACTCCCTCCCAACACCGATTTAAAGCTTATTTTAGAATAAAAGAAGAGGGTCCTAATTTAGAAAAACACAAAAAAAAGGAATAAAATTGAAAAATAAAAAAAATAGAAAATTTAGAAAAATACGAAATAATAGAAAATTTCAGAAAGATGGAAAATTGAAAAATACATGATAAATGAATTTTTCAAGAAATTGAATAAAATAGAAAGGTTAGGAAAAATGTTATAATATATTAGAATAATAAAAGACAATAAAAAGCTTTAGGGTACTTTTTGGTTTGGTTTTGGGAAAGGCATAGTATTTTAATTTAACCTAAGTTATTCTTAAGTCTTATATACATTATACTTGCAAAAGAAAATAAGGCACAGGCTAACTGGCTCATTGGTTAAACACTTGGTCTTAGTGTTGGAAGGGAATTACAAGTCTTAGGTTTGATTCTAGCCAAATGCATAAGGTGCATTCTTTACTTTTACTTCATGCCCAAGCCACATGTCATGATATGATAGGGTCAAATGTCCATTATGCCATGTGGCAAGCAGTTATTGGTCTACGTAGTTGATGTGACACCTACATGGTGCCACTTCGACATTACCCACTATACTAAGATGTGAAGAACAGCTATGGTACTCCAACTTCCCATGTGTAGAAGGTCCATTTTCGAACTCTTTTCTGTCGCATTAAATTGAAATTAAGCCAAACAATTGATAAAAATGAAATTAAGACATGAGATACTGGTGAATTCATCCTTTATTATGCCTAAAGCCACCATGTAATTGGTCAAATTTAGATCCAAAAGTTAGGAAAAATCAACTCAAAAACTTAAGCTCCTTCTTGATCAAACATAATTAGAAGCTTAGGATTGATTTTTGAAGCTTCTACATATCACGAATGGTAAGATTAAGCTCCAATGAATAACCTTTGACTGTTGATTACATAGGTTTTCTAGTTGAATTACACATTGAATCAAGTCAAAACTGTATGCAATCAAAGTCGGATTCATTACTATTTTTTACCTTCCATCTTTGATTCAAGCTCTAATGTTATAAATTGGGGCTTGAACAAGTAGTCCAAGATGGAATATATACTGACTTCTTCGCATTTGAGCTCCTCTAAGCTTTCTCTCTTTAACTAAGTCTTGCCTCTCTCTCTCTTTCTCTAGGAATTACTCGAATCCTTAGTGATTCAAGCTAAACTAATCCTACCACAAGCCTCCCTAAGCTCAAAGCTTTGAACATCCACTACTCCTATCCTTTGATATAGCCTAGAGAGCTACCACCACTAAACCCTAACCACTACAACCTACTCCTTGAACTACCGCCCTAGCCACCACTTCAAACCAAACCAACACCATGGCCGTGTTTGTGGTTGTTGAGAACCTAGGACCTAATAACCTTCTCACCTTTAGCAACCATCACGTGACGTGGCTACCACCACTACTATCAGCCTAAACTTAAACCACCTTCAAACAGCTATAAAACACCAAGGCACCACCACCATTAGCCTTTTCGCCAATGAAAGCACATGAAAGTGCTTTTACCCGCTTAAAAATTGGTTGAAATCTACCTCTAGAGCAGCCCCACCACTGTCATCTTCATCCTTATGGCCTACACATGTTATGCATGTGACTCAGATCGAATGACCTGAGTCCAGCTTGATCCGCGCTCCAAGGACCTATACACGTGATTCCTAAGCCCAACCCTTATTTTACTTTAGCCCTTCTTTATTATTATTATATTATGTTATTTACCAAAAAAAAAAAAAAGAGTAAGTAGATAGGAATAATTATTTAAAAAATCATTAACAATTTAAAAATTTTTCATTTTGATAATTTCTTTTCTTTATCTTATTTTTGCAAAAGTTCAAAAAAAAAAAAAAGTTTTACCACTTAGAAACATTATTTTATCTAAAAAATAAATTTTAATCAACTCTTTTCAAAATTAAGACCTCTTTTAGAATTTTTCAAAAAAAAAAAAAAGAAAAACCAAAAACCAATTTAGGACCCTTTCTTAAAATTTTTCTTGAATAAAACAACACAAATAAAATGTACACTAGGCTAATTTCAGAAATTAAAAGAAACCGATACACTTGAGTTTTACAGGAATGAACTACGGAAGTTTGATCATAAATAACGAATATATAAGCACTTGTAGGAAACTGCATGGTAACTTAAAACATATAAAAAATTTATTTTTCCCACTTTTGTAAATTTCATTATAATTTCTTATTTTTACAAGTAGATGTCATGTCATTTACTTATTTATTTGTGAATAAGTATTTTCATTAAAAGGATATTTTAAGATAAACTTAATTTCAGAGTGTTAAAATTGGTACTTGCATAGGTTTAATAGGATAGCCCCGAACTTACAAAGTCTGGGTTTTTTTTTTTTTTGAAAATTTTCAAAAGTTTTAAAAAATGCAAGCTAGTGACCAAATTAAAATCGATTTGCCTAATCGATTCTAATTTAATCATCTTTCCTAGTTCTACTGGATGGCAACTTCAAAATATTTTTCAAAACAAAGAAATTGGGCTTCCTTTAACTTTAGTCAAGGGTTTAAACTAAATAGATGATATGCCGTATCAAGAGCTAACAAGGGTGATGGTATCAAGATGGCCAAGCTTACAAAAAGCTTGAAAGATGAAGGTGGGGAAAAGGAAAATGCGCGAATAGTAAAGAAAGTAAAATAAGCAAAATCTATTATCAACTCCAAAGGATATGATATACCAATGGAACTACCGATGACTCATGACACAACTTGATATGATGTACAGAATGGTCCGATGAGGGTACTTACCACCTAGCCTTACTTAAGAGTTAGGATAAGAGTGAAGTAAACAAGCTAATAAGGAGCAATGTTCACAAGAAGGAGAAGAGTATTTTCAAAATCTAATGTATGATGATGTGATTACATTTAACAAGAGTATTTATACCTGAAATGTTAGAGTAACCTACTTAAAATGGAAAAGACAAAAAGGATGCTATCCAAAAGAAGTAATGTATAAGAAATAACAAAAGGATATAAATGAAAATGTAATGAAATCAATGATTGGAGTAGTGAATTCCTTTCACATAGGGGATTGAACACGTAGCATTAAAGTACTAAAGGCGCTTCCGGCAGAAATAGTAAGTTGTACGATTAAGCTAGGTACTTACCGAGTAGAAGGGCAAAGGTGCTAAGCAAACTTGAAGTCCTCTTAAGAAGACGTGTGTATGGATGAGTGCTGGGGTTTTCGGTACCAATACTTTCGAGTTGGAGGTTGACTCGATCATGGTCGAGCAGATGTATGAAGGATCGGAATGTCAGTATAGTGTACTTCAGGTCGGTACTCAACTATCGAGAGATGTGTAGTTACTCAACTCAACATTAGGAGTTGGTCAACGATGAGGATTAGCTTGGCCATTTGCTTCACTAATCCTTTAAGTCCCCATGCTCGAGCTCCAATTAAAGGTTCAATAGCTTGATTCTCATCATCCCCTCGGGGTTTATTTAGATTTAGGATCAAATCTAGCTGGTCTTGGCTCAATCCTTCATTAGGTTGGTAAGGGCTAAGGTTAGTAATGTTGAAGGTGTCAAATACTCCGTAGTCATCAGGTAATTCTAGTCGATAGGCATTATTATTAATCTTTTGGAGCATGCTAAAGGGACCTTTAGCTTAGGAGGATAACTTATTCTTTCTCTTGTTTGGGAGCCTATATTTGCTCAAGTGTAGCTATACCAAATCTCTAGGCTGAAACTATGCTAACTTCCTTCCTTTACTCTCTTCTCTCCTTCTCTTGGCAACTTCATCAATCTACTAAGTAACTTTCTTGTAGATCTATTGTAGAGACTATGCTTGGGCTCTTATGTCAGGGTCTTCTTGTTTGGATAAGGTTACAAGGGTGTAGTTAAGAGGCAGCTCTTAATTAAAGCCATAGAGGACTTTAAAAGGTGTCTACTTGGTTGTATTGAGTATAATACGGTTGTAAATAAATTCCACCATAGGCAAATAGATGTCCCAATAAATCAAGTTCTTCCCCACTGTAGCTCGGAGCAGTGATTCTAAAATACGATTGACTATCTCTATTTGACCATCGATTTAGGGATGACAGGAAGTGCTGAATAGTAGTTCAGTCCTCATATGATGCCAAAGAGTCCTCTAGAAATGGCTTAGAAACTTAGGATCTTTGTCTAAGAATACACTTCTTAGCATGTCGTGTAACCGAACAATTTCCTGCAAAAAGAGAAAAGTAATAGCCAAAGCATTGTTAATTTTAGAGCAAGGCACAAAGTATGAGATCTTACTAAATCTATCCATCATGACCATCATAGAATCTTTGCCTCGAGCAGCTCTTAGTAATCCAAGAATAAAGTCTTTGCTCAACTCAGTTTATGGTCAAGTCAGGATAAGCAAAGGCATTGCTTTCCCTTGTTTGGCTCTACATTTGGCCCTCTTGCAAATAGCAAAGCTCTCAATAACATCAATGTGTCTTTAGGATCATATACACAAAGAGGCATTATAACAAACAAGAATAAAAAAAAATAAAATGGGGGTTTCAGCAAATCCATGAGCTATCTAGCTAAAAATGATGCACCAACAAGATACTACACAGCCAACAAGATCCTATACGGCCAACGAGATCCTATACGGCCAATGACTCACCGAATGTAACACACCAGTCTGAGTGATAGGGTTGTTTTCCACAATCATTGTTAAAGGAATTGATAAGAGCAAGCAAAGGAGAGTTTTCCAAAAGGAAAGCCCTAAGGGTTTTTCATTAATATGTCAAAGTCTACTAAAACCCTATACGTGTGTTCCACTTATACATAGTGGTAAACTTGTAAATAAAAGGATTAAAAGAATGCTCTAGTGGCATTCATATTAATACAAAATAAAGATGAGGGTAATTTAGAAAAAAAAAAATACAAGAAATAGGAAGTCTAAATAACATAAGTAAAAATAACTGATCAAATGAGATGTTTGGGTGAGGAG
This sequence comes from Lumnitzera littorea, assembly GCA_024138015.1. Taxonomy (NCBI): domain Eukaryota; kingdom Viridiplantae; phylum Streptophyta; class Magnoliopsida; order Myrtales; family Combretaceae; genus Lumnitzera; species Lumnitzera littorea. Next base: position 91,797,451 of record JAMXBB010000005.1, read on the forward strand.
TGAATAAGCTGGGTTTCAACATTGGTTAGTCCGGTACCCCAAATTCGATCATCATCCCTCTCTTGAAAAATTTTTGACCCGAAACTTGACAATTAACTTCTATAACTCCCACTTTGAACACAAACAAATTTGCAAGAGCAAAACAGTAATAAACTACAATAACTTCGCTCATCATGAACATGATTAACCAAGCTCTTCATCAAATACGCTCTTTTCCACTCATCATGTATCTTGTCAATTACCCTTAAGTAGTTCTAGCAGCTATTGATCATGGGGAATAACATAACTTTAGGCTCAACTATGACATAAGCTCAAGGGACCTGAACTTGTAAAACTTCAAATTCCTGTTTAACCTCAACTACTTTATTTTCAGCAATTATTACCTCATTCATTTCCTCACTATTAGTTTCATCTTTTGTCACCATAGATGATGTAATAACTCCTTCATTGACTTCTTCTTCCTCTTTGATAGCCTCTTCGGGTATTTTGTTTTCTACCCTTCATCTTTCTACTAAAGTCCTGACAATCCTTAAATTGTCTTTAAGACTAGCTAGAGACATAGGATGCAGCATAACTCATTCTTTATCATAGAAAGAATTAGTATTCTTTAGAGGCACATAGCTTATGTTATGACTCGTCTTTTACGAAGAACCTAAACATATGTAACAATCTTCAATGTCGGCAATATAAAAAAAAAAAAAAACTTCATCTTGAAATTTGCCAATGGAGAAGGTTATTCTTGCTTGCTTCATCACTCGAATCACTTCATCATTATAAACAGTCTTATATGGATTTGAGTGGTCTCTAGTTTTGTAGTTCAATCTTCCAACAACAATTTTAGAAATAAAGTTTACAGGATAGTGACTAACCCGAATTAGTATAATACCTCGTTCAAGTTTCCCTGATGCAAAATTTATTTGTTGCCATATTGCAAAAGTCGAGCTCACTTGTTGACTTCGTAGTAACAATCAGCTTGGCAACTAAAGAAAAGGATTGCATGATACACCAGTTCTCCACACACTATAATGCAATCCAGCTCGGCACGTACTACATCACTCGTTTGAAAATGAGGACACCTTGCCGATTAATGCTTCACCTTCCTGCACGTGTACATAAACAAGATAGTACAAACACTCGAGCTCGGCAATTTATAGTTCAGCTCACACTTTAATGGTTCAGATCACGAGGCCGTTACTTGGTTCACACACTCCAAGTCGCATATACGCTCATAATAGCTCGAACGAAACTTGTTAAGAGTCCGGCACAACTAGCAACTTGGCACAACTCTAAGATCAACGAGAGTTCAACTTGATAATGGAAGAATACACAACACTTTAGTTCGGACACTAAATAGAACAGCTCAGCAACAACTACTCTTTGATATAGTAGCTCACTGGAATCCAATTTTAGCTCGGCAGTTTGAATTGTAGCAGCTTAGAAACTTCATAATAAGACTGCACGGATGGAAATTGCTTACGGCTTGGTAACCTTTAAAGTAAAAGTGGACAACGCTACTCCTTTAAGCTTCAACTTGGCATGATTGGCAATAGGTCTTGCTCTCCACAACAACCACAAGGACACAACTCGGTATTTTAGGCTTCTCGACAACATATAGATCAGCTTAGAATTCAAGTAGGAGAACAAATCTCAGCGCGGCAACTCGGACTTAGTACATATTTCAATTCAGCACTATTACGAAAACTGGGTCCGTATGCACTCCAGCTCGGCTGGTGAGAAGTTCAGCACATATCTCAACTTACAATCAATATGTATCAACACTTGAATTGCGACAGCTCGGTTCAAACACGACAGCTAGTTCGATAACTTCAAGTGGAACTCCCCAGCTTGGGAATAAATTAACTTCACCAATTCTAGGACAACTCGGTACTCCACTTCACTTCGGCACTTCAACCAATAGCTTGGACACAGCTTGGGACTCAAGTTCACCTCAATTTGGAGCACTTTATCAGCTCAGATACACACCACTTAGTAGCTCGGCAATTAAGTTCACTCAGCTCGGGCTTCGAATTGAAACAACTTAGAGCCCGGACAACTCAATTTAGCTCAGCAATAGTTCACCATGGCTCGAACGTGCAAGCTCGGCCTCACTCAGTTCACTTCTAAAATTTCTCAATTCATACGTAACGGCACTCAACACTCAATAGTTGCAACTTCCGAACAAGCTCACACTCTTGCAACTAATAAGTTCAGTAGAAGCTCCTCAACAGTACTTGAATACAGGGGAACAAATCAACTTGGTAAATCAGCCACACAAAATAGGTTCGATACACTGATTCTTATTCAAAATTAGCTTAAATAGGCACTTTAGTTGGTAGCTTGACAAGATTTGAAGAAAGTTTAGTACGTCACTTGTCAACTTGACAATTGAACAACTTCACTTTCGATCAAAGTAGCTTGACAACAGTTCACTAAACAACTTATAGTAGTTCATTATAGCAATATAGTTGCAAATAGTAGAGCAAAATAGCACAAACAAGCCAACAATTCGAAAATCGATGCACTCGCAACAGATTAAATTAGCTTGACACGCACATCGGCACTTTGGAGATAGCACGTGTGCTCACACCAATCAATCCTCTGTACATGACGATACAGCCACCACCAGTTCAACTCTAGCGACCACTACAAGTGTACCTACTGAAACCATTGCTTGCTCTTGTTATATCAAGTTTTACCAACAATCCCACACCAAATTGAAACCACCATCCAAAATGGCTACAACATATACACCACTGTCGTTACTGTAGCACACAATCAAATACCAAATATTGCTACATCACACTTGCGTGAAAACAAAGCATGCACCTACAAGGTGAATCGAGCGCCTCTTGTTCCCTAATCATACACCTAAACAAACCATGACACGCTTCCTTAGATTTGCACAGCTGCTACACCCACAAAGCACCACTACTACACCAAGAGAGAGAAAATCACTTCCATTTCAAACTTCGATGGCCAATACATGGAAACCTATAATCCTAAGCTATCAAGCTTCAATTGTCCTTCAAAAGCAAAGGATTCCCAATTTTCAAATCCTAACACATGGGTATAGATGCAATAACATGAAAATCAAAACCACTTATATATAATAATAATAATCTATAACTTCACCGAAAGAAACACCTTCCCAAATTAGATTTTGCTATCTATCTCACGTTCTTACAGTAGCAATACATTTTGTTACGCCCTAAAGTGGCAGAGTCGCAATAGTCCCGCCGTGTAAACCATTCTATGATAGTAACTGGCTTTACAATGTCTATCATAGATATAATCTATACAAGGCATCGATGACTTTTTATTTTGAAGTAAACAGTTCAATTAATGATTTAGCTAGAGTTACAGTAAGTATTAAAACTTTAAGTTGATGTATATAATTACATGTACATTACTGTACAATTCCCATGTGATTCTATATCATAACATAACAATCAGCTGGTTTACATATTAAATACCAATCTTTCAGTCTTATAGATATTAATGAGATTATATATATATAAATTAACTATTAAGCAAATTGATCCTCATGCCCTAAGCTTTAAAAGAGAACTAATCTTCGGATAGTTGTAGGGTGGCATATTAGTCAAAGTAATCAGAAGTCAGGACCTACAAAAAGATCTATACGAGTATGAGCAACTAAAGCTTAGTAAGTTCAATTGGAGATTTATGAATGTATATAAGTACAAATAAGATTATCAAGTAATTATTTTCATGCAATGCAATAAGTAAGTGTTATCATATAACGTAGTCCGATCCGTTGTGAAATCAAAGTAATTCCACCTGCTTTAATACGGGTTGAGGAGTTTTCATGTTATGCAATAACTTATAACCAAACCCATGTTTGTGCAATGGAGACATTACTCCTCTTAAGACTATCCTTCGAGCCAATGTCCTCATCTTCACCACGACCTCCTCTCCTGTCACCTAGTTCGGCTAATGATGAGAAAAAGACTAAATTGCTATCCAACGCTATCTTTTTTAAAGGTGTCGGTATTTAGTTAGAGAATCCTAATGATCCCTTAAAAAGTTGTAATGTATGACAATTTAGGATATTAGGGTGGATTAAGATTAGGTTCAATTTAGGATGTTCAAACAATTTAATACCAATCCAGTCATAACAAACAATCAACACAACACAAATTCCAACGCGAAGTCAAATACACAAGCACGTGGATAAAACTACTTACAATCATAATCATACATAATTCTAAGTCTCTGAGTACTTTAAAATAATACTCCAAATATAATAAAGTAATAAACCCAACTTATGTAGAATTCTTGATCGCTCAATTACTCAATTATAAGTTAGTTCATCTCCGTGTATTCTATAATACAAATATGTCTTTTTAGTACTTATACTTTAATGATACATATTCTAAGTTATAATTTAACTCACTTCTCCATATATACCTATTCTTTACTAAAAATTAGCTCGAGGTTCGGTTTTTTAATTAGATTCTAGTTTTTGGTTTTAAATTGTTTTCAACTACGGGGAATCCTAAATATACTCGAATCCTAATATGAAATTAATTACATTAAGCTCGAATATTCTAATATCATACTGTGTCTTAATTTAGTATTCTAACTTATTTGGTACACTCTAATTCTAATTAGGGTATCGGATTTTACTTTCGATGTGATAAAATCTTGCATTTTTTATCTAATTACATAAAATTAATTTTTGTACCAGATTTATTTTGTACTATTATTATTATTATTATTATTATTATTATTATTATTATTATTATNAACAGCTACCTATAGTACATGAACAAAAACTTTACGGAACCTAACACACTCCCTCATTAAAATCGCACTTTTGATACTAGTAAAGTTGATGCGTCTCTAGGGTTATATACATGAAGAGGCTTAACAACAAACAAGAATAAGAAAATAAAATGGGGGTTTTAGCAAATCTATGAGCTATCTAGTTAGATATGATGCACCAACGAGATCCTACATGACCTATGACTCGTGGGATGTGATGCACCAGTCTGAGTGATGGGGTTGCTCACCATAATCTTTGTTAAAACCCTATATGTGTGTTTTATTTATATATAGTAGTAAATTTGTAAATAAAAGGACTAAAAGGATGCCATAGTGGCATTTCTATAAATACAAAATAAAGATGAGGATAATTTAGGAAAAATATAAGAAATAAGAAGTCTAAATAACATAAGCAAAAGTAAGTGATCAAATGAGATATTCAAGTAAGGATTGGATAAGTTGGGCTTCGGTATTAGTTAGGTTGGTACCTTGAATCCTATCAAACTTAGTGTACATCTCATCTCATTTTTGGCCAAAAGAACCTTCCATTCAACAATTCATACATCCTTTTCTCTCCAAAATATCCAGAAAGTCCTCTATTGTAGGTTTCTCTCACTAGCAGCTCTTTGATTGAACAAGTCGACACATATAATTTGCCACCATGGAATAGATAACCATCGTCCACATCGTACTCATCCACTATTCTTCCATCAGCATATCATCCAAATATAGGACCAAAATGGGGGTCTTGAGGATATCACTCTTCAATGCTCGAAAAACCTTAATAGTATGGTCTGCAGTTCAGTAAGGAGAACACGCCTCCTCAACAGAGCATCGATAACTACGTTACTCTTGTCTTATTTGTACTTTATCACAAAGTTGACTTCTGAGGTACCTTAAAGATTCATGATCTATACAAATAACAAACTCTTGTAGCAATAAATAATACTGCCACACCTAAAGCGCTCAGATAAGGGCTAAGACTTCTTTGTCATATATTGAGTAGTTTGATTGATGTCATTTAAGCTTCCCGTTATGGTAAGCAATTGGTTGGCCTTCTTGCATCAATACAACACCTATCCTTATGCTTGTTGCGTCATATTCCAACTCAAAAATCTTCTTGAAGTTAGGCAAAGCTAATACTGGTGTGAATGTTAATCTTGCCTTTACTTCAACATAACGTCTCTCCTCTCTTTCTCCCCACTTAAACTCAATATTCTTCTACGTCAACTCAATAAGGGGTGTAACAATGGTATTGAAGTTTCTAATGAATCTTTAATAAAAGGACACTAGTCTATGGAAACTTGTCACCTTAGCACAAGTGGTTAAGTTGGCCACTCGATAATAGTTCAAATCTTCTCATTATTGTCTCGCAAATTGCTTCCACTAACTACATAACCCAGAAATACAACTTCCTCCAAGAAAAAGTAACACTTTTTCAAATTGCTGAATAACCTCTTGACTTGAAGTACATCAAGCATAGTATGTAGATGTTCAAAGTGACTTGGTTAGTTGACACTATACACAAGGATATCATCCAAGTACACTACGACACACTTCTTGATCAAATTTCTCAACATACGTTTCATCAATCGCATGAAATTCTTGGGGGAATTTTATAGGCCAAAGGGTATTACCATCCACTCGTAAAGTTTATGTTGAGTTTTAAATGCAATATTCCACTCGACTCTCAACGTCATTTGAATCTAGTGATATCCTAACTTTAGATTAATCTTGTTAAACACTTTGGCACCGCTTAGTTCATCTAACATGTAATCTAACCTGAGGATTGGATATCAGTACTTGATTGTAATCTTATTCACAGCTCTGCTATCTATACACATAAGCTAAGTACCATCCTTTTGTAGCATAAGAAGCATTAACAAGGCATAGGGGCTAAGACTTTCTCTAATGTATCCTTTCTTGAGTAGTTTATTGACATGCCTTTGGAGCTCGACAGCTTATTTAGGGTTCATCCAATTAGTTGGTTCATTCACCAGGGCTATGCCGAGGTATTAAGTCAATATAATATTCAATGTCTCGGAAAGGAGGTAATCCTTTAGGCAATTGTTTAGGAAACAAGTTAGCATATTCATCCAGTGGCTCCTTCACCTCAAGGGTTAACTCAATCTGTTCCTTCAACTCTAGTAATTGCCTAACCAACATAAAAGTCAACACGTTAGCCTTTATAGCTTCTTGGAGCTTAGCTCTACTCAAAATCAAAGTCTTCTTAAATTCTCGAGCTCAACTTTAGCAGTTGCCTGACTAACATAAAAGTCGGCACGTTCGCCTTTATAGCTTCTTGAAGCTCGGCTCTACTCAGAATCAAAGTCTTCTTAGATTTTCGAGTAGGTTTAGCTTGTAGCTTACTAACTTGACTCGGTGCCATAGGGTTCAAAGTAATCTTCCTCCCATCTTCTTGTTAATGCAATACTTGTTGACTGACATGTAGTGCTCCTTTCTCATTTAGCTAATGCAACTTGTACAGCTTCAAGTGTGAAATAATTAGCAAATTTAGTCTCTTAATCAGGTTGACGGATACAACATTAGTCTAACTTCCACAATCCACTATGAGTGTACAAACTTGCTCATTCACCTTACATGTAATACAAAACAAATTCTATTATTGATCCTCTTCGGCAGATGGTTCTATACTCATCACACGTTAGACAACCAAAGTTAGCTTGTCCAAGTCCTCAACAAACACATCTTCCTCAATCAATTCATTCTCTTGAGTGGTTTCCTTCTTAGGAACAACCTCCTCCTCGAGTTCCTCATCAGTACTATCTACTTTAAGTTTAGGGACATCTCCTTTGATAATTATAGTTTATCGGTTTAGATATTGAGTAGCCATATGCCTAAACCCTTGGCATTTGAAGTACTTGATCTAACTCATCTTTATCCTAGATCTTTATCCCTCTCATAAGTTCTTGGCACTTAACCATCAATTGGTCTGCCCTTCTGTTTAGCTTGGATATCTATCCTTCTAGTTGGCTTAACACTATGTTGAGCTAAGACACTTCCTTAAGTAAGTTGGCTTAATTGCACAGGTTGGTTTGTTGGAGGTCAGCTTGGCCTATTTCTCCTTTACCTTTCTACTCGCTAGGCTATCCTTATAACCTCATCTAATGTAGTAAATTATTGAAGCTCTATGACATCTCGGATGTCGCCTCTCATTCTAATGAGAAATCTAGATACCGTTCAAGCTGATGGTTCATCTACTTCACAGTGAATCATGAGTATCTGGAATTTTTTAACTTATTCATCAACAGTTTAGTCTCCTTACCTCAACTCTTGAATCAGAGCAAAAGTATCTTGTAAATAAGTATCTGGTATGAATCTATTCTTAAGTATCTTCTTTATCTTAGGCTAAGTATTTACCTCTTTGTATCCTTTTTGTCTCCTCATGATTTGAAAGTTTTTCCACCACATCATGGCATATCCTGAGAACTCTACAGTAGCAGTCCTGACCTTCTCACGCTCTTCATATTGGTAATAATCCAAAATACACTCAACATTCTCCTCCCACTCCAAATAATCATCGACATTCCCAAAACCATTGAAGTTCTAAATCTAAAGCTTTATATGATCGACAGCTCAGAGTGCTCTAGCTTACCCTTCTTCCTCATTATACTCTTCTTCTTCTTCTCCATTCATATCACCCAGGTTAATCCTTCTTTACACTTATCCTCTAACTCCTCCACCTCGAGCTTGTTGAGTTAGGTTCTATACTTGCGTAAGTCAAGCAACTTGGGGAGTATTCTACATAGCCTTAGTAAGTTAAAAGGCTAATAAATGAATAGCTCTGGTTAGATCAGCTATGAGATTAGCCATCTCATCAATCCATTCATCTATACTTCTAGAGGTATTTTGGGGTTATTGTCCATAATGGACAATACCACTATTATCATCCTCAATACTAGTGTTAACATTTGGATCTATTATTCTCTTTGATAAAATTAGTAAAAAACTTAGATTCTAAGAAACAATAAATGCAGTTCCTTTACGCCAAATAACACAAACATATACACACTTCCTCACGAAGGTTCAACTAATCTATAAACATAGCAACTCCTCCAAAGAACCATAAACCCAATTAAAACTTGCTTTGTTTTTAGATGTTTAAAATAAGGCAAAACAGAGTATATAATGACATTAAACTACTACGCCCTTTTACTTACTTGAACACTTCAATGAATCTTTATGCAACTTCAACACATTACTATAACAAACATTACTTCATAAAAACTTAGATATAACTTACCCAAACGTTCCTCCACTCTAATACCAAAGAAGATGATACGTTGTATTGAGAGCTAATAAAGGTGACAGTATTGGGGTAAGTCTAAGCTTACAAAAAACTTGAAAGACGAAGGTAGGGAATAAGGAAAACACATGAACAGTAAAGAAAGCAAAATAAGCAAAACCCACAATCAACTCTAAATGATATGATGTACTAATGGAACTATCAATGATTAACAATATAACTCAATATGACATATTAAGATGGTCTAATGAAGGTACTCGCTATCTAGCTTTACTTAAGGGTTAGGATAAAAGTAAAGTAAATAAGCTAATAAGAAGTAATGTTCACAAAAAGGAGAATAGTATATTCAATATTTGATGTATGATGATGCGGCTACATTTTACAAGGGTATTTATACCTAAAATGTTAAGGTAACTTACCTAAAATGGAAAAGACAAAAAAGGTATTGTTCAAAAGAAGTAATGTACAAAGAATAACAAAAGGGTATCAATAAAAATGCAAAGAAATCAATGATTGGCATGGTGAATCCCTTTCATGTGGGGGACTAGACACATAGCATTAGGGCATTGGAGGCACTTTTGGCAAAAACAGTAAGTTGTATGGTTAGGCTGCGTACTTGCAGAGCAAAGAAGCCAAACAGGGGTGTTAAGCAAACTTGAGGTCCTCCCAAGAAGATGTATGTACAAATGAGTGTTGAGGTTCTTGGCACCAATACTTTCAAGCTGGAGGTTGGCTTAGTCATGGTTGAGAAAACGTATGAAGGATCAGACCATCAACAAAGCATACTTTAGGTCGGTACTTGATTGCTGAGAGATATGTAGTTACTCAACTCAACATTAGGAGTTAGTCAATAGTAAGGGTCAGCTTAGCTTCGGTAAGAGTTAGCTGGAACAATAGGATCCGCTTTGCTGGTATATAGATATGGTTAAAGGGGCCTCAGCTCCAACTACTGTCCATGTAAGAACCATACTTGATCTAACCAACTACCCCATCTATTGAGTGATGGCCCTTCCACTCGATACCATCGGATATGGATAAAATCCCTTAAGAAGGGTTAGAATAGCAATCCCCGATCCTTAGGAAGTCTCTTTAAGTCACCATGCTCAAGCTCTTATTAAAGGTTTAGTAGCTTAATTCCCATAAATAAGTATAAGGTTTAGTTTAAATCAAGTTAAGGGAAGTGAATAGAAAAACTAAAAATTCAAGCTCAACAGCTTGGTGACTCCATTAGAGATGTTAAGAAGGCTAGCCACCTAAACTTTCTGAAATTAAATTTATCTTTCAAAATACCTATGTTATTCTTTTTATGATTATTTTCTTGTAAATATTGTTTGCTTAAATTGTTATGTTTACTCTTTGCAGGCATCATACTTAGAATATTGGGGAGATGATTGCATCAAGGATACAGGATAAAGACGGTCAGATCTAAGCCATCTTAGAACCCTTGGATAGGGGGCTATTGTGTAGGTTTTAGGTATTGTGGGGTAACTACTATTCAAGGCTAATTAGGCTACCCTACGTAAGCTTCAATGCGAAGAATGAACTGTTTCCTTGGAAACTCGTAAGGTCACAAAGCTTAAAGACCTTTAAAACCCATCTTAATTGCTTATATGTCCCTTAAAACCTTAAGTTAATACACTACTCCTAAAAGTTGCAACTTTATTAATATTCGAGTGTTTTAGAAACGTAATCATTTTTTTTTTCTTTTCCAAACAGAATGGTTACAACTTAAAGGATGATGCATTAACTCAATTGTTCCAGCACCTACATGCTTCCACGTGCATCCCTTTATTTTTTATCAAATAAATTATTTTTGTCCATGAAATGTCTAGACCTACAGATAATGTAGGTAACCAACAAATGAATAATCAAAGAGTCAATAAACTATTAGATGTCTTGTGAATCCATGAATAGTTACTACAAACTAAAGCAACCTATTGGAAGCAAAGGGCTAGACGTACTAAAGCCTCTAACTGAGCCTTGTTGGCTTAAGTCAAAGAAAACAAAAAGCCTACAGATCGGGCTTTGGAAATGCTAGACAAAATCACTGCCGACTATAAGAGCTATATTAGGGTTTTTAGATGTAGTAAAAAAGTTAGAATTAGTGTCAAGTTTCATTAAATAAAAATTGTGAATAAATGTTAAGCTCTTTGTTTTTGTTTTTCTTTGTACTCCAATTTGTCTAATAATAAAAGTTCCCTTTAGCAAATCCTTCTTCACTCCTTAGTTCTCCCCTTTTGTAAATAGTTCTTCAATAGCATTCATTTAACACTCAAGGAAATGTAAATAAATTCCATAAGATTGTACATAGAACCCCAAAATCACCATCCTTATTTGTAACTAAATCACTTGATTTCTAAAAAATTAAGCCTTATCTTTCTCTCTTACAAAAAAAAAAAAAAAAAAAAAAAGAAGAAAAAGAAAAGAGGAAAGTTGCTAACTGTTATAAATTCTTATGGCACTTAACCCAAATAAAACCTTGGGCTTGTTAAGGCAGCCAACCTAAAACCCTCGGCTTGTTAAGGTAACTAACCTAGACACAAACCCCGAGACTTATTAAGGCAGCTAACCCAAACATAAGACCCCGGCCCATTAAAGCAACTAACCTAAACATAAGCCCTCAACTAATTAAGTTAGATGACCTAAACATAAGCCCTCGACACGTTAAGGCAATCGACCCAAACACAGGCCCTTAACCTGTTAAGGTAGCTAGGCTAAAGATGAATCCGTTGGCTTATTAAAGCAGCCAAACCAAACATGAACCTTTAGCTCGTTAAGGCAGCTAGCCCCAATACGAACCCTCAGCCCCTTAAGGCAACTAATCCAAACATGAACCCTCAACCTGTTAAGGTAGCCATCCCAAACATAACTACTTAGCCTGTTAAGGCAACCAATCTAAACACAACCACTCAACTTGTTTAAGCAGCCAACCTAAATGCTAACCTTCAACCCATCAAGGTAGATGACCCAAACACAAACCTCGACCCATCAAAGTAGCTGAACCAAGCTAAAGCCCCTAATCCATCAAGAAAACCAAGTCAAAACATGAAGTCAAATACAACCTTAGTCTCAAACACAAATCAAATGAAAAGTATTGTTTCATACTAAGGCATATTTGGAGAAACTAAGGGGCAAAGTCAATTTTTACCCTGGGGCAAAGTCAATTTCTACCTTGGGGCAAATCAATATGGACTCCTACACAAGGACATGGTAACTCACTTTTAAAAGGTTTAGAATAAAAAGAGGTAAACTATATCCTCGACACTAACCCTTAAACACTTTGAGAGTTAAGTGACATAATGGTGAGTATATTTTAGACTCATTCCTTGAAGGAAGTCTATTTTGAATGTGATATGCAAATCAAAATGAAGTTAGGCGTTCATTTTTGAAATCCTGAACACAATTATCCTTTGTCAACCCTGTTGACCCATTTTAAAGTATTTTTCAAATTTAAACCCTATCAAGAACTACCTCATTATGAGGCAATTTGAAGGTCAAGGTCATCACATTAGGAGAAATGGGTAAAATCAGTTTGTGCTTGCTTTAGTAACATTAATTAAAAGACGATTTTTATTTCTAATTAGTTATTTTCTTTGAAATGGAAAAAGGCTAATGCTTTTTCAAATACCTTAAGCTTATACATACTTTACCTAAACTCATACACTTAGAATCCTTAGATTTAAGGCCTTAAATTTCTCAAAAACAAAGACTTAGGAAAAGAAAAAGGAGCAAAATGATGGGGCAAAATAATTTTTAAAAATGAAAAAAGAAAGAGAAAAAAAAAAAGTGTTTGGAAATTAGGCTTATATGTAAGAAAAAGCCCCATCTATCCCAACAAGAAAGCAAACTTAAATATAATTGCCATAACCAAAGAAGGTCAAAACTTGAAGCCTAAATAACTCCAAAAACACAAAGCCCTGAATCACATTCCTAGCCCAAAAAAACACAAAGCCTCTATGTCCATTCCAAATCACAAACAAAACCTTCTTACCCATCTAAAATCACATAAGGCCTCCCTTCCCACAATACCTTCTACACTCAATAAAAGCTCTTCTAATCTTAAAGGATAATTTATCTTTAATAAAAATTGTTTTTGAAACTGGGGCAAGTACACTTCTAGTTTTTCCTAAGGGTTCTTAACTTGTATACCCAAGTTAGATAAAAGTTCCCCCCCCCCCCCCCCCTCAAAATAGCATCTCCTATTGATCTCCTCTTGAAACCATTTGACTAAAAGCCTAAATTCACAATGTTAAACCAAAAAAGACCTAACAGATTGATCAGATCAAATCATATCACTTGCAAAATAGACTATAATTTTTGGAATAGAAGTCAAGAGTGAAATCTAGACCAAGAGTATGCAAGGAAGTCCTCTTTGACTAGACTAGTAACGAGTTATCTTTTTCTTAGGAAAGGAATGACAAGGCCCGTCAAGAAGCTTAGCATCAGGATTAGAAGACATTTTCTGAGACTAAAAATAGTATGAAATGCCCTATATGGTTACCAAGGAAGGGAATAGTTATAACACTTGCTTCTTAAATAGTAATTTGTACCCATCAGCAAACCTTCAAAAAAAGAAGACAAAAGAAAAAAAAAACAGAGATAAAAGAAGAAAGTAAAAAAAGAGAGAGAAAGTAAAGGCTCCATCCATGTCGGCTTAAGTAGCTAAGTTTTTAATTCATGTCACCTACTTCCTTCCAATATGGTCACTCCTTTTATGTTGACCATAGTAGTCTAAATCATTCTCTCTCATGTAATTTTCCCCGTGATTGATGCTCACCAACTCTTTTTCAAATTAAGGTACCTTATCTATGACGCCTTGTTCGTAAAATTTTCAAGTAAGAGGTTCTTCAAATTAGTCACATTTCCTCTTCTTGCTTCTTCAATCGCCTTAGGGTCTTAGCTAGTTGGTAAGGCACTTCTCTTTCTCTTAGGGTCTTAGCCAACCCATAGGGTGCTTCCCTTTCACCAATTTCCTTTAAGGTTCTTAGTCAACCCATTAGGTGCTTCCCTTTTGTCAATCTTTCTTAAGGTCATTAACCAACTCATAAAAGCACTTCCTTTTCATCAATTCTCCTCTAAGGTTCTAGCTAACTTATGGAGTGTTGTCCCCTCTCACATTCTCTTTAGGGTTACAGGCAGCTTAAGGGGCGCAATCCCATCTTACATTCTCTTTAAGGTTCTAGCTAGCTCAAGGACAATTATCCCATCACCCATCTCTTTTAGGGCTATAATTAGCGCAAAGAGTGCAAACCCGACTCACATCTCCTATATGGTTCAAGCTAGCTCATAAGAGCACTGTCCTAACTCACATTTCCTTTAAGGTCTTAGCCAACCTTTAGGGTGCTTCCCTTCATCAATTTCTCTTAGGGTTTTAGCGAGCTTGTAGCATGCTTTCCATCACCAATCTCTCTTTAGCATTTTAGCAAGCCCATAGAGCACTTCCCTTTACCAATTTCTCTTAAGGTTTTAGTGAGCCTATAGGGTGCTTCCTATCACTAATCTCTCTTTAGTTTTTTAGTAAGCCTATTAGGAACTTCCCTCTACCAATTTATCTTAGGGTTTTAGAGAGCCCGGGCACTTCCCGTTCACCAATCTCTCCTAACACCTTAGCTAGCCTATAGGGCACTTCCCCATTTCCAACCAACTTTCAAGATTTAGCAACCTCAAGGAGCACTCTTTCCTGCTTAATGCAGTCAGCTTATAGGAGCATGATTAGGTTTCATATCAATTTCACATTTAGAGTTATTAGTCCCCTAGAGATGCTCTTGCCTAAGTTAATCAACTAAGAAGAGCACGACTAGGTGTCATATTGATTTCTCATTTAAGGTTGCTCGTCTTTCAGTGATGCTTGTGCTTAGGTTAGTCAGCTCAAAGGAGTACTACTAGATTTCAAATGACGATTTGCATTTAGGGTTACTAGTACTCTAATGACACTCCCACCTAGGTTAGTTAACTTAGATAAGTACGACCAGGTTTTCAAAATTAATTATCATTTAAGGTTGCTAGTTCCCTAGTGGCACTCCCTCTTAAGTTAGTTAACTTAGAGGAGCACAACCAAGTTTTTTAAATCTATTATCATTTAAGGTTGCTAGTCCCCTCATGACGCTCCCACCTAATTTAGTCAGCTCAGAAGAGCACAACTAGGTTTTCTAAATCAGTTATCTTATAGGGTTGCTAGTCCCTTAGTGACACTCCCACTTAGGTTAGTTAGCTTAGAAGATTAGGTTTTCTAAATCAATTATCATTTAAGGCTACTAGTCTCCTAATGACTCTCTAACCTAGTATAGTCAACTCAAAAAAGCATTACTAGGTTCTATCGATTTATCATTTAAGGTTGGTAGTCCCCAAGAGACACTCCTACCTAGGATAGTCAACTTAGAGGAGTACAATTAGGTTTTAACTCGATTTCCCATTTAGGATTACTAGTCAAACCAGCTGATAAAGTGCTACCATTTTAGGGTTCTTGCTAACTCACAGGGCGCTACCCTTACATTTCCATTCAATTTCATAGTGTTCTTGTTAGCTCTTAGGGCATTACCCTCCATTTAGTACCATTTTAAGGTCATTGCCATCTCATAGGGCGCTACCACCACCTTAATGTCACTTTTAGGGTTCTTATCAGCTCTTAGGGTGTTACCCTTTACTCAATGTCATTTCAAGGGTCTTAAGTCGCTTCCCTTTCTTTAGTACTTTTTTTTTTTTTGTCTTAACCAGCTCTTAGAGTGCCATCTTTCTCTTCAAAATGGTCATTCACTTCTCATAAATCCTTAGTGGATCAAGCCTAGGATAGCCAGTTGACTACAATGACTCTTTATGCGAATTTATCCTCAAGGCAAAAATGGAGTCTCTTTTATCTTTATGGTAAAGTTTTACACAAACTTTACCGTAAAGACTTTACCGTAAAGAGGGGTAAATGATGGGAATTAGGCTACCGAACCTTTGAACTGCAGCCGAGCCTAAGGACTAGAAAGGCTGGTACGATAAATCCTTCTGTTCTAACCAACCCCTGCTGAGGCCGAGTACTTTCTTACAGAATCACCCTTCATGCCATGCCATATGACTACCCATTTTTATACAGTATGCCGAGTTGATAATAACTCTCTAGCATTAATTCGACCAATTACTCGGCATCTTCCTTGTTGAGAAGCCAAGAGAAAGAGTCCGAATTGACTAAGTCATCCTTACTCAGATAAGCCCATTTGTTTGTACTTTTTGTCCATATCTTCTAACAACCTCACCAATGTAGCATCGCCACGTATACAGTATCATGTGTAGAATCTATTGCACCAACGAATGTTTTTCTTATATATTCATTTTTACCCTTTTGTATCTTATACATTATTTCCTTAGAAAATGCCCTTTTTGTCTTTTCCTTTTTAGGTAAGTTACCCTAACTTATGGGTATAAATACTCTTCTACTTGTAATAGAGATTAAATCGTTCTTAATACACTCTTTGAGTACTTTTTTTTCCTTACATAAACACTATTTGTTTACACTCGGCATCACTCTTATCCTTTTCCTTAAGCAAGGTTAGGTGGCGAGTAACATCATCGAACCAATTTGTACATCATATCAAATTGTGCCGTAAATCCTCGAAAGTTCCATTGGTATATCGTATCCTCTAAAGTTGTTTGTGGGTTTTACTTACTGTTTCATTCTTCATTTTGCCCTTTTACACTTTTCCATATTAATCCTTTTTCGAGCTTTCTATAAGCCCAAATCCATCCAGTAACCGACCTTATCTATTCTTAGTTACGGTTCGCAACATCGTGGTATCAGAGCAGAGGTTTCGTATGAACTATAGTAGTTCTTTTTTAAGTTCTGTTATACTCTGTCTTACGTGTGTGAAACAGGGCAAGTTATTGTGTTCTTTTGAATGCTGTATTGTTAACTGTTAACTTTCTAAAGTGTTGATTTGAGCTTTGAATTTGTAAAGAAAAATGATAGACCCAAGTATGAATGTTGGTGCTAATGATGATAGTAGACTTGTCTACCATAGACGACAGTCTTAGGAAACTCCTAGAAGCACTGACAAGAGGCTTGATGAGGTAGCTAATCTCTTAGTAGACCTGACCCAAGCTATTTATGCACTGTCTTACCGACCCACTGAGGCTACATAAAACACTCCACAAGCTGCTCAACTTGTTAGAGGTTAGAACTTAACTCAACCCGTTTGAGGTAGAGGATTTAGTGAACAAGTAAGCCAAAGGATAGACCTGAGAGAGCTTAATGAAGAGAAAGAGGAGCATGTACGAATCCTTAGAGCAACTGACCATGTGAAGTTTTGAATCCCGAGTTTCAATGGATCTGGAAATGTTGATGGATATCTAGAGTAGGAAGAGGAGGTAGAGCGTATGTTTGATTATTATCAATATGAGGATTATGAGAAGGTAATAACTGCTGTTGTTGAGTTCTTTAGATATGCTGCAATGTAGTGGAAGAATTTTCAAGCCAGGAGAAGACAAGAGGGGTACCAAGAGATTAACACTTAGCTCGAGATGAAGAAAGTGCTCCGAAATAGATTCGTGCTAGAAACATATCTCTAAGATACTTTCACTCCATTTTAGGAGCTAAGATAAGGAGGTTGAACTGTTGATGAGTATGTTCAAGAATTTCAAATGCTTATGATGCGTTGTGAAGTGGAGGAACCACCAGCTCGAACAGTCTTAAGGTTCATTATTGGGTTGAAAGGAGATATTCGAGACATTGTAAAGCTTTAATGATTTGACACCATAGATAAGGTTATTAGGATTACCCAACTAGTAGAGAGGCAAAGAAGGAGCCCAGTACTGGTGAAGATGCTGACTAGTTGACCTAGATAGGCAAGTCACCGAACTCTGTCAAATAACAAGCCAAACAGAAAGGTTTATGTCCGAGTCGAGCAAAAAGGCCGACCTAATGATGTAGTACTGACCTGAATGTATGAGAAGGGGCAAGGGTCTGGTAGGAAGAACAACTAGATCAAGCGCTTCAAATACTAGGGGTTCAGACACATGGCTACTCAGTGCCCAAATCAATGGACAATGATTGTAGACATCTAATTTTTGCCCTTCCTTTATTTTTCAATTTAGGTCATAAGGTCCTAAATTAGAAAAGTTCAAAAAATGGAAAATTAAAGAAAAACCCAAAAAAATGAAGGAATTTAGAAAAAAAGGAGTTCTAAGAAAACTTAGAAAAAAATAGGAAAATAGGAAAAAGCACAAAAAATAAGAAATTTAGAAAAAATAAAAAAAAAGTAAGAAATTTGAAAAGTCACAAACTAAAATAGGGAATTTAGAAAATAATAAATTTTCAAGTTGTTTAAATGGAATATAATTTTAATTTCAATAGTTTTGAATAAAAGGTTGTTAGGTCTAGATTTAGATTTAAATCTAGCTTAGGCTGACCTGGTTTATATATGCAATTAATTACACATATGAATAAAGAAAAACCAATAGCTCAGTTAGATAAGCACTTTGACTTGATATTGCATATGACTTGGAGATCTTAGGTTCAATCCATGGAAGGTGCAAAATGTATCTTTTATTTTTTTCTCTCACTTTATTACCATGTCATCATCACGTCATTTGCCAACTCACTTCTAAGTGTAATAGACATACTCCGGCACATTCATATACTCGCAACTATGTATTTGACACCACATATTGTCCAATCCAAAATTGGAAGAAAATCATATTACATTTAATTTTTTTCATCCTTAACTCGACCATGACATCTATAAATAGAGGTCTACTCTTTATTTTACAAACATAATGAAAACTTCGAAATACTTTAGAAAAACAAAAATCGAAGTTCCTCTCTCTAGTATGATTCCTTTCTCTCTAAGATAGCATCCCCTACGATGTTTGTTAACGAAAACCACCACTATCGAATTTCATGAGCTGACTGAGTCGAAGTAAGCCGACTCCAAGCCAATCAAGCCAAAGTGAGCTGACTCAGTCGAAGTGAGTCGACACAAGCCAACTGAGTCGAAGTAAGTCGACTAAGCCGACCCAAGCCAAAGTGAGCCGACTGAGCTGAAGTGAGCCAACTCCAAGCCGACCTTCATTTTTTTTTTTTAATTCATTTGTTTATTTGTAAATGTTATAAATGAGAAAAAGAAAAAAGAAAGAGAAGAAAAAACAAAAAAGAGGAAAAGAAAAAAAAAAAGAGAAAGGAAGTAGTTTATTTATTTATTTTAATAGAAATAGATAGAATAAGTATAAAAAAAATAAAAATAAATAAATAGGTTAGTAAAAAAAAATAATTTTGACACTTAGAAAAATTGAGTTTTCTTAAAATAAATGAAAATAAATCAATCATTTTTCAAATTAGAATCATTTAAAATTTCCAAAAATAAAATCCAACTTTTTTCAAAGTTAAAATTAGTCAACTCGCTAAATTTTCATTAAAAGAACTACATACGTTTGATCTCAAATAACGAATATATAGGCACCCGTACATAAGTATGAGGTAACTTAAAATGTGGAAGTTTTATTTTTTCCCTTTTTAGATATTTATGTGAATTAACCAATTTAGTCGCGTGTATTATAATTAGCTATTTTACAAATTAAAAAGGGTATATTTGAAAAGCGAAGTTAAATTCGAAAAGTTAAAAAGTGATACCCGTTTAGGGTTTAATAAACTAACCTCCGGACTTAAATCTCTAGTTTTCAAAAAAAGCCATTTTACAAATTAGTTTTTTTTTTTTTTAATCGATAAACTGGTAGCTAAGTTATAGCCAATCCACCCAATTGGTTATAACTTAACCCTTTTTCCCGACTCTGGTCGGGTGGCGACTCCAATCTCTTTTTAAGTTGAAAAAATGGTTTTCTTTAAACCCTAGTCGAGGATTAGTATTAAACGGGTAGGGTTTAGTACTGATCAGTTTAGATCAGACCTAATTTTCTAAAAGAACCGAGAGGGTAAAAAACCAAACTTGACAATGGTCATCAAGAGAGACATCCTGAAGCTCAAAGTTGATTATACAGATAAGGAACCTAAGGAGGAGGAGGTTCCTACCGAGAAAAAGCTAATTAAGGAGGACGTATTTCCTAAAGACTTAGATCAGTTACTCATGGTTATTTGACACACTATGAACTTGAAACCCTCGCGAGAAGAGGAGTAGAGGGAGAATTTGTTCTAGACCACCTATAAGGTGAACAATCAGGTGTACACCCTCATCGTAGATAGTGGAAGCTACACCAATGTCGCATTAGCTGATCTTGTTTCAAAACTAAAGTTGCCAACTATTGCACATCCAAGGTCCTACAAGTTGCACTGGTTGAGTGAGAAAAGAGCATTATATGTAAGTCAGCAAATATTACTGTCGATTACTATAGGGAATTACTCTAACCAGATTCTCTACGACGTACTACCCATATGTGCTTCTACTATGTTGCTGGGTAGACCATGGTTGTTTAACAAGAGAGTTATGCATGATCGCTACAGGAACACGTATATGTTCGAGAAGGATTATCAAAAGATCACACTGAATCTGATGCCATCTAGAGAAAATAATAAGTTACAGACGAAACTTGCTCATGGATTGAAGAAGGCTCTGTTCATGAGTAGTGCTAAGCTCCGAGAGGCCGTTAATGTTGATGAGCCAACCCTTATGTTAGTTAGGCAACTATTGGAAATGAAGGAGTAGGGTGAGTTACCCTAGGAGGTTAAGTTATTAGATGAATATGCTAAACTGTTCCCAAAATAATTACTTGAGGTGTTGCCTCCAACTCTAGGCATAAAGTACTACATTGACTTAGTACTTGGCACTGCACTATCGAATAAGCCAACTTATCAAATGAATCCTAAGTAGGCTTCTAAGCTCCAATGTTAAGTCAATGAGTTACTGGAGAGAGGTTATGTAAGAGAGAGTCTCACCCCTTGTGCTATGCTTACACTTCTAGTGCCAAAGAAGGATGGAACCTGGCAAATGTGTGTAGTTAGCCGAGTTATGAACAAAATCACCATCAAATATAAGTATTCGATCCCGAAGCTAAAAGACATGTTGGATAAACTAAGTGGAGCCAAGATTTTTAGCAAGATTAATCTTAAATCTGGCTACCATCGAATCCGCATGAGACTAGGTGACGAATGGAAGACTACATTCAAGACTCAATATGGACTTTATGAATGGATAGTCATGCCCTTCGGCTTATCGAATGCCCTAAGCACTTTCATGAGACTTATGAACCATGTATTGAGACATCTCATAGGGAAGTGTATTGTAGTGTACTTTGACAACATCCTGATCTACAGTACCGACATGCTAAGTTACTGTAAACATCTTAGAGTGGTCCTGGATATCCTCCATGCCAAGAGATTATTCGGCAATTTAAAGAAATGTTGCTTTTGCCAGAAGGAAGTGGTATTCTTAGGTTATGTAATCAGTGGAGGAGGCTTGCGAGTCGATGATGAAAAGATCCAACCAATTGTCGAATGGCCGACTCCTACTACTTATACTGATATGAGAAGTCTCCATGGACTGGCTTCATTTTACAGAAGATTTATCAGGAATTTTAGCACCATTGTCGCACCACTCACCGAGTTAACAAAGAAGAACACTGACTTCCAATGGAGAGGAAGGGAGGAGAGAAGTTTCACCAAGATAAAAGAAAGATTGACCTCCACTCTGGTCTTAGTACTAACCGACTTCGACAAAATTTTTTAGTTGGAATGCAATGCATCAGGCATTGGAATAAGCGCTATCTTAATGCAGGAAGGCCGGCCAATTGCCTTCGACAGTAAGAAGCTCCAAGGACTACAGCTAAACTACTCTGTGTATGATAAGGAACTTTTAGCACTGATCTGAGCAATGCAAGTATGGCAACATGATTTATTGCCGAAAGAATTTATCATATATACTAATCATAAATCATTGAGGTACCTCCGAAGTCAAACCAAGTTATCGAAGCGGCAAGTGGGATGAGTTGAATTCCTTAAAGGATTCAATTTTGTGATTAAGTACAAGCAAGGGAAGAGCAACGTAATTGTAGATACTCTTTTGAGGAGACATGCGCTTTTATTAGAATTGCAAACCAGGTTGTTTGGGGTTGCAAGTATCAAAGAATAGTACTCCGACGTAGAAAATTATGCATGCTGACTTGTTCACTAAGGGAGATATTAGTCAGGGAAATACACAGTAGAGGTCTTTCTGGACATTTTGGGGAAAGAAAGACTTATGAACTGTTGAATGATTGATTCTTTTACCCGAGGAGAGATGTGTATCAAGTTATCGAGAGTTATGTCGTATGTAAGAAGGCCAAATGCTGAGCCGAGCAAAGGAGGGCAATGTCCCTACCTGTCCCAACAAAGCTGTAGATTGAATTGAGCATAGACTTTGTCCTCGAACTACTGTAAACTACCCAAGGCAAAGATTCTGTAATGTTCGTCATGGATAAGTTTTAGTAAGATAGCACACTTCGTACCCTATTCAAAAACTAACGATGCTTCAACTGTTGCTTCTCTTTTCTTACAGGAGATTGTACAAACATACGGCTTGCCGAGAAGTGTAGTCTTCCACAGAGACTCGAAGTTCTTGAGCCATTTCTAAAGAACCTTGTAGCATTGGTTGGGAACCAAATTACTCTTTAATACCTCATGTTAGCCCCAAACTGACGGCCAAATAAAGGTGATTAATCGTACTTTAGGGTTATTGCTTTAAGATGTAGTAGGCAAGAACTTACTGATTGGGACATCTGCCTGCTAGTGGTTAAGTTTGCTTATAATCGAATAATACATGACACCACTAAGTAGACTCCCTTTGAGGTGGTCTATAGATTCAATCTCGAGTTGCCTCTTGATCACGCTCTTGTACCAATACCTACGCAAGAGGACCTTGATGCAATGACCAAAGCATAATCCCTTTAGCACATCTATGATAAGGTCACTTGGCACATCAACCAAGCTACCTAAAGAATGCGAGGAAAGACTAAGGGTAGGTTGGCCAAACAATTTCAACTGGGGGACTTAGTATGGCTACACCTCAGTAAGGAACGGTTCCTAAACAAGAGAAAGAATAAATTATTTGTTAGAGCGAAAGGACCTTTTAGAATCCTCTAGAAAATCAATGACAATACCTACAGGTTGGAATTGCCTGAGGACTATGGGGTTTTTAACGCCTTCAACATTGTCGACCTCAATCCATATCACCTTGATAAAGAACTAAGTGAACACTATTTAGATTTTATCCTAATTCCTAAACAACCCGAAGGGAATGATGAAAATTAGGCTACTGGACCTTTAACCCATAGCCGAGGCCAAAGACTAGAGGGGCTGGCACAATAAACCCTTCTGTTCTAACCAACTGTTGCTAAGGCCGAGTACTTTCTTGCCGAGTCACCCTTCATGCCATGCCGTATGACCATCTATTTTTTTTTGCAGTATGCCAAGTCGATGATTACTCTCTAGTACCAAGTCAACCAATTACTTAACATCTTCCTTGTTGAGAAGTAGAGAGAGAGAGTACAGACTGACTAAGCCATCTCTGCTCAGATAAGCCCATTTACCCGTACTTTTGTCCACATCTTCTAATGACTTCACCAATGTGGCATCACTACTTATACAGTATCATATGCGAAATCCATTGCACCAATGAATGTTTTTCTTGTATATTCATTTTTAACTTTTTTTTATCTTGTATATTACATAGAAAATGCCCTTTTTGTCTTTTCCTTTTTAGGTAAGTTACCCTAACTTATGGGTATAAATACCCTTATACTTGTAACGGAGATTAGATCATTCTTAATACACTCTTTTAGTACTTTTTCTTCCTTGTATAAACACTATTTGTTTACTCTTGGCATCACTCTTATCCTTTCTCCTAAGCAAAGTTAGGTAACGAGTAACCTCACCGGACCAATTTGTGCGTCATATCGAATTGTGTTATGAGTTATCGGAAGTTTCATTGGTGTATCATATCCTCTGGAGCTATTCATAGGTTTTGCTTACTATTTTATTCTTTATTTTGCCCTTTTGTACTTTTCCCCATTAATCCTTTTTCGAGCTTTCTACAAGCCTGGACCCATCCAATAACCAGCCTTGTCTATTCTTGATCACGGTTCACAATAGGTAACTATGGATACCTCATTTTCACACTTACCTACCTACAACCCCTAATAAAAATTTTAGAGCTTATTTTAGAATAAAAGAAGAAGGTCCTAATTTAGAAAAACATTTTTAAAAAAAGGAAGAAAATTCAAAAATACGAAAAGAAAAAAGAAAATTTCAAGAAAATTACTAAAAAAAAAATAGAAAATAGAAATATATAGAATAAAATTTTTTAAGAAATTGAATAAAATATAAAGGTTAAGAGAAATGTTAGAATATATTAGAATAATAAAAGATAATAAAAAGCTTTAGGGTAATTTTTGGTTTAGTTTTAGGAAAGGCATAATATTTTAATTTAGCCTAGGTTATTTTTAAGTCTTATATACATTTTACTTGCAAAAGAAAATAAGGCACGAGCTAACTAGCCCATTGGTTAAACACTTGGTCTTGGTGCTAAAAGGGAATTATAAGTCTCGGGTTCAATTTTGGCTAAATGCACAAAGTGCATTCTTTACTTTTGCATTACACCTAGGCTACATGTCACAACGTGATAGGACCAAATGTCCATTGTACCATGTGGCAACCAATTACTAGTCCATGTACTTAACGTGGTGCCACATTTGCATCTCCTACTATACTAAGCTGTAAAGAATAGCTATCATGCTTTAACTTCCCATGTGTGGAAGCTCCGTTTTTGAACTCTTTTCTACCGCATTGAATTGAAATCAAGCCAAACAATTGATAAAAATGAAATTAAGATAAGGGATATTAGTGAATTCGTCCTTTTTTGTACCTAAAACCACCATTTAATTGGTCAAATTTAGATCCAAAAGTCGAGAAAAATTAACTCAACAAGTCAAGCTCCTTCTTGACTAAACATAATTAAAA
The DNA here is from genome assembly GCA_024138015.1 of Lumnitzera littorea. Classification (NCBI taxonomy): domain Eukaryota; kingdom Viridiplantae; phylum Streptophyta; class Magnoliopsida; order Myrtales; family Combretaceae; genus Lumnitzera; species Lumnitzera littorea. Next base: position 91,822,422 of record JAMXBB010000005.1, read on the forward strand.
GCTTAAGATTGATTTTCAAAGCTTCTACATACCACGAATGGCAAGATTAAGCTCCAACGAATAACCTTTGACTGTTGATTACATAGATTTTCCATTTGAATTGCACATTGAATCAAGTCAAAATCGTAATGGGAATCAAGCTATTAGACCTCTAATCCTTATGTTCCAATCGACCCTTGCTGAAGTCGAGTACTTACTTACCGAGTCACCCTTCATGCCTAGCCGTATGATTGCCCATCTTTTTGTAGTGTGCCGAATTGAAGATTACTCACTAACACTCAAGTCAACCAATTACTCGGCATCTTCTTTATCGAGAAGCTAAGAAAGAGAGACTTTGGACTAACTAAGCCATTCCTGCTTAAACAAGCCATCTCTCCATAATTTTTGTTCACATCTTCTAACGACCTCACTAATGTAGCATCGCCACGTGTACAGTATCATGTGTAGAATCCGTCGTACCAGTGATTGTTTTTTTCTTATATATTCATTTTTTACCCTTTTGTATCTTATACATTACTTCCTTAAGAAATGTCCTTTTTGTCTTTTCCTTTTTAGGCAAGTTGTCCTAACTTATGAGTATAAATATCCTTGTATTTATAGTTGTAAAGGAGATCAGATTATCACTAATACACATTGGAGTATTTTCTTCCTTGCGTAAATACTATTTGTTTACTCTCAGCATCATTCTTATCCTAACCCTTGAGCAAGGTTAGGTGGCGAGTAACCTCACCGGATCGATTCAAGCATTATATCAAATTAAGCCGTGAGTTCTCGGAAGTTCCATTGGTGTGTCATATCCTTTAGAACTATTCGTGGGTTTTACTTACTGTTCCAATCGTCATTTCTCCCCCTTTTCACTTACCCCATTAATCCTTTTCGAGCTTGTTGAGCCTGATTTTTTGGTTTCTTTTATTTAAAATTAATTTCCTCATTTCTTGATTAATACTAAATCCTAACCCATTTAATATTAATCCTCGACTAAAGAAATTGGAAAATTCCAGTTTCTTATTTAGGAAAACATTTTGGAGTCGCCACCTGACTGAAGTTGAGAAAAGAAAAAGAAACCATAAGCAATTGGATAGATTGATTACGATTTGGCTACCGGTTTTTTATTTCAATTTGAATGAAGAACTAGAGAGTTCCGAGCTCGGGGGCTAAACTATTAAACCCTAACGGGTACCACTATCTATTTACCAAAATTAAGATTATTCTTTTAATTATAATATTTAAAAAATAATTAATTAATTAAAAAAAAAGAACCTAAATTTCTATATATTTTATCGTCGCCCCGAAGATGCCTATATACCCACTAATCGGGATTAGACAATCGTAGTTCTTTTCCAAAAATCTTTATTGCATTGGTTTATTTTAACTTTGAAAATCGACCAAGTTTATATTGTTATCGATTTAATTTATTTAAATAAAAACTAAAGGGCCTACTTCTTAAGCTCTTTTATTAAAATAAAACTCTTCTAAAAGTCCTAAATTTTTTTTTTTAAAAAAAGATTTTTATTTAAAAAAAAAAAATAGTTTTCTATGCAAAGAATTCTAAAAAAACCTAATCCTAAAAATTCTTAAGCTAACATACACATATATATATCTCTATATTATTACTATTAAACAACTACTTACATAAATAAAATATAATATACTTAATCTATATAATAAAAAAACTAATACTAAAAGAATCACCTAAGCTAATATATATACATACCTACTTATATAAATTGTTATCACCATAAATAACTAAGGATCTAATGAAATAACAATAATACTGATAATATAATAATAAATAAATAATATAATATAAAAATAAATTGAAGAAAACTAAGCCTTACCTGTTTGTGTCCATTGCGCGGTAAAGAAGCTGTGAAGTTGTATATGCAGCTTGACGGTGAGTATGTCGTCGATGCAGGCCGTGCTCGTATCACAGTGGTCATGATTGGTGTGTTGTATTGCTAGTTTGGAGTTGGTGTAGTGTTTATTGTGCCCAATGCTATTTGTGGATGGAGAAGATAGCTATGGTGTATTGGACGAGACATGAGGATCATGTGGGGTATCACTGTCATGCACATTCTACTGTTCTGGCAATGTAGAGACAACTATAGCTGTTGCATATGGATCTACGTGTGGATTGTGGAATGTGGTTCGTCTTGGCTATCGACGGTAAAGGTGAATGCATGTACAGTAGCATTGGGACAGTGTAGAATCATACACTGTGTTGCTGTTGTACAGAACGTGCTGCTGTTCGATCGTGCTGCTGTCCAATCGTACCGCTGTCTTAACCGTACTAAAGACTGAATTTAGAGTTGGATTAACATCAGCGTGGTTATGGACGTGAGTGATAGGAGACATAAAGGTGTAGTGCTGTAGTGGATTTGTGTGCGGGCAGATGTGTTCTACAACTAATCGATGTAGGGGAGTAGTCAGAGAGGATGAAGAACAATCGCTCGATGTGTGCTGGTCGTAGGCGTGGTCTCATAGTCACTATTGCAATTAGATTTATGCTGTAAGTTGCTGTCGGCGTGGATAGAGAATTGATCACGGGTGTTGTATAGAACAACCTCCTTTAAATGTGAATGTGTATGTATTTATAAATCCAAAACATATTGTATCTATTGTATCTAATTTGATAATAATTAAACTAGATCTAAATTAATTCAAATTCGATTTAATAAAATCAAACTAGATTCAAATGATTTTAATTAGATATGAATCCCGTTTATTTCTCTTACTCTTGTAAAAGATAGAAAAATAAAAGACATAGGTGCCTGGCGAGACTCGAACCCAAAACCTCAAATTAAATCCAATCCGATACTTCAATACTTATCCGTTAGGCCGTTGGCCTGTGCCTTAACATTGAGTACAATTAAATTGTAGTTAAACTACGTGACTCTCTAAAATGATTATTCAGACTAAGCTAAAACTAAAATTATTTGTCCCTACTATCAGTTACTTCCTAAAAATCTACAAAATTTTTATAATTTTTCCTTTTCTTATTATTTTTTTATTTTATTTTATTTATTTATTTTTTCAAATTTTTATTATTTTTTAATATTATTTTTTTTATTTTTGAATTAAGACCCTTTTTGTAAAAAAAATAAAATAAAATAAAATAAAAAATTAGGATTATAGAGGGGCAAGAATTAGGTGTCTACAAAACTTTCTGTAAGCTTGGATTCATCCAGTGACCAGTCTTGTCTGTTTTTAGTCATGGTTCATAATATCTTGGTATCAGAGTGGAGGTTTTGGTGTAAACTGTAGTAATTCTTCTTGAAGTTCTGTTATACTCTGTTTTGTATGTGTGAAACAAAATAAGTTACTGTGTTCATTTAACCGTTGTGTTGTTAACTATTAATTTCCTAAAGTATTTGTTTGAGCTTTGAATCTGTAAGGAAAAATGACATACCCAAGTATGAATGTTGGTACTGGTAATGACAGTAAAGTTGTCCACTATGGATGACAGTAGAGTTGTAGGAAACTCTTAAAAGCACTGACGAGAGGCTTGATGAGGTAGCTAACCTCTTAGTAAATCTGACCCAACCTGTTCATACATTTTCTTGCTGACCCAACCCGTTAGAGGTTAGAACCTAGCTCAACTTATTCGAGGTAAAGGAGTTAGCGGACGAGTAAGGTGAATGATAGACCTGAGAAAGCTTGATAAGGAGGAAGAAGAGTATTTTGAAGAAGAGCATATACAAATCCCTAGAGCATCCGACCATGTGAAGCTTCGGATTCCGAGTTTTAATAGATTTGGGAATGCTGATGACTATTTAGATTGAGAAGAGAAGGTAGAGCATATGTTTGATTACTATCAATATGAAGATTATGAGAAAGTAAGAACTGCTACTGTTGAGTTCTCTGAATATGCCGCCATGTGTTGGAAGAATTTTCAGGTCATGAGAAGACAAAGGGCTATTGAGAGATTAACACTTAGCCTGAAATAAAGAGAGTGTTCAAAAACAGGTTCATGTTAGAAACTTATCTCTAAGATACTTTCACTCGGCTTCAGGAGTTGAGATAAGGAGGCCAAACTGTTGATGATTATGTTCAAGAATTTCAAATGCTTATGATACGTTGCAAAGTAGAGGAGCCACTAGCTCGAACAGCTTCAAGATTCATTATTGGATTAAGAGGAGACATTCGAGATATATTAGAGCTCTAACAATTTGATACAATAGATGAAGCCACTAGGATTGCCCAGCGAGTAGAGAGATAAAGAAAGAGCCAAGTACTGACCATAATGCTGATTAACCAACCTGGACAGGCAAGTCATTGAACTTTGCTAAGTACCAAGTCAAGTAGAAAGATTGATGTAAGAGCCGAGTAGAAAGGCCGACTTGATGGTGAAGTGCCAACTCAAACTTATGAGAAAGGGTAAGAGTCTGGTAAGAAGACTAGCCAAATCAAGTGTTTCAAATGCTAGGAAGAAGTGGTATTCTTGGGTTATGTAGTTAGTGGAGGAGGCTTGCGAGTCAATGATGAAAAGATCCAAGTAATTGTTGAGTGGCTGACTCTTATGACTTGTATCAACATAAGAAGTTTGTAAGCCCTAAAGTTAAGCTAAGTGACCGTAGGATTAAACTTAGAACTCAAAGTTTAGGGCGATCGGTTAAAGGATCCGATCAAACCTAAATTATAAACTATTGAGAGCAATATTAGTAAAAATGACCCTGTAAACGTGAATTTAAGAAAATAAGTATTAAAATAGGAGATTATAAAATTTTCAAATTTTAAGCATAATAATTGCTAATTACCGAAGAGGCGAAAAGTGTAATCTAATAACTAATAAATTACTAGAGATAGATTATATGTATACTAAAAATTTTAGAATAACCTAAATAATAATTAGGAATGTTCACGTGTACCTCACATGTATTTACGTGTAGATAAAAATACGCGAAATTACCTAAATTGGCCAAAAACTAAGTAAATAATTAAAGAAAATTATAAATTAATTATGGAAAAATTAGAAAAAAATTAGAAGAGGATAGCATGATCCAAATTAGGTCATGGCAAGTCAGGATTTGCAAGATAAAAATTAACCAATTAGAATTAGGCAACACAAAAGCCAAAAATCAAGGAAATTAGGCAAAGTCATGTCTAATTAATGCATAATAATTACCAAAATCGTCTATAAATAGGGGAAAAATTTTCAGAACTCATTTGGGTAGTGAGGAATCTGAGAAAAATCAAGAGACTCAAAAATTTAGGAGAAAATCTAAAAAACAAAAAAAGAAAAGAAAAGAAAACTGTGCAGATTGGGCAAGTGAGCCAAAACCTACACCTCACCACCACCTGGGATCGAGCCACCACCACCACCACCACCCTACTCTAGACCCACCGTCAGGGCCAGCCGCCAGCCGACAACCGACAACCTTGGACCGGGTTTGGACGGCCAGAAAGCATCGAACAGGGTGAGTCCCATAATTGTCTCGATTTTGTATAATTTAGTAAAATTAGTAATTTTGCCCAGAAAATTATGAAACTTGTTATTATGAGGTTTTATTGTATGTAGATTTAGGAAAAAATAATGATTTAGTTTAATATCATCTGGAAATATAGGGTTCTTAACAAATTGAACACAACCGAGCATGATTAGAACTAGAAATAAATAAGCTTAGGAGTGTAGTTTGGAGCTCAATTTTTTTTTTAGGATGCTCATGTTATATAGAACAGTACTATGAAGCCATTTTTTTAAAATTAATTTTTGAAATTTTTAAGTTAATTTTTAGCCCTAAAGTGATGGAAAAATTGGGTAATTTTGGATTAATTAGGTAATTAAGATACTAATTACTGATTTAGATGGTAATTAGATGTTTAGGGATGCTAATCTCTGATGTGGAAACCTAATCCTAGCCTTTGGAGTATTAAGTATGGGTAATTTAGGAAATTCAGTAGTTAATATAAGAAATTAGTAATATGTGAAATTAAAAATTAATAAATCTAAAAAAATTAGAGTTATTTAGATAATATTATAATAGAAATCAGAAAAATAATAAATCTCAAATAACATTTAATTTTAAGTAAATGTCTCAAAATGTAAGATTTTCTCACATCGGAAATAAATCCAATACCTCAATTAGGGTTAGCGTGTACCAAATAGTTTAGAATACTAAATTAAGACCCAATAGGATATTTGGATACTTGAGCTTAATGTGATTAATGTTACATTAGGAATCGAGCATATTTAAGACTTAGGAATCAAAATTAAAAGTTAATTTAGGATTTGAACCCAGAAATAGAGTACAACGAATCATCAGTACGTTATAGGTATACATGGAAAAATGAGTTAAATTATGACTTAGAATATGAATCCTTAAAGTATAAATACTAAAAAGACCTATTTGTATTATAGGACACCTAAAGACGAATTGGCAAGCGATTGAGAAAATTCCAAGTAAGTTGGGTTATTGCTTATTGTAATAGAGTACTAGTTTTATGGTACTCGGAGACTTAGGATTGTATATAGTTGTGATTGTAAGTAGTTTACGCATATGTTTAATGTATTTGAATTCATGCTGAATTTGTAATGTGAGTGATTTTGTGATTGATTGAATTGGTGTGAAATTGTTTGAACACTTTAAATGCAATTTAATCTTATTCGACTCTAAGAACAAAAAATGTTATGCATTGTAACCTGTTAGGGGATCATAGGATTCTCCAACCAAATACCGACCCTTTTGAAAGGGATAGCGCAGGATTGCAAAATGGTCCCTTCTTCATCCTCAATCGAACTAAGTGACAGGAGATGAGGTCGCGGTGAGGGTGAAGTCAATGGTTCGAAAGTAGTCGCGGGAGGAGCGAGGTCTCCATTGCACAAGCCTGGGTTTGGTTGTGAGCTGCTGCATAACATGGAACTCCTCAACCCGGATTAGAGCGGGCGAAATTTCTCTGATTTCACAACGGACCAAACAACGTTGTGCGATGACACTTGATTGTTGCATTGCATGAAAATAATTGATTGATAATCTTGTTTGTGCTTATATGCATTCATAAGTCTCCAATTCAACTTATTGAGCTAAAGTTGCTCATAACCTTATAGATCTTTTTGCAAGTTCTGATCTCTAAACAATTCAAGTAATATGCCACCTTATAATTACCCAGAGATTAGTCTTTTTGAAGCCCAGGGTGTGAGGATCAAACTACTTAGTAGTGGTGTGTATTTAGAGTATCCTTATAATTAAGGATGAAAGACTGATAGTTATTATGTACATTAGTAAACTATTGTGTTTATGTAAAACTTCCTGGGAAGCTCTGTGGACTTACATATAATTATACATGTTTATTAGAAATTTGTAATATTTTTCATAATTGTAGTATAAATGTTAATCGGACTATTTACTTCAAAGCGAGGAGTCGTCGACACCTTGTGTAGATCGTGTCTATGGTAGGCACTATGAGGCCAGTTACTATCATAGAATGGTTTATACGGCGGGACTGTTGTGACTCTGTGACTTCAGGGCGTAACAAAGTTTCTACGGATTAGCTTCGTTTTACAGAAGGTTCATCAGGAATTTTAGCACCATTACCGTACCACTTATTAAGTTAACAAAGAAAAACGCTAACTTCTAATGGGGAGAATGGGAGGAGAAGAGTTTTGTTGAGACAAAAGAAAGATTAACCTCTACCGTGGTGTTAGTATTACCTAACCTCGACAAAATTTTTGAGTTAGAATGCAACGCATCAGGCATTGGAATAGGTACTGTCCTAATGCAAGAAGGCCAACCAATTGCCTTCCACAGTAAGAAGCTTTGAGGATCCTAATTAAATTATTTCGTATGTGACAAAGAACTTTTCGCATTGATCCAAAAACTGTAAGTATGGTAGCATTATTTATTGCTGAGAGAATTTGTCATATATACTGACCATAAATCGCTGAGGTACCTTCGAAGTCGAACCAAGTTGTTGAAGCAACAAGCGAGATGGGTTGAATTCCTTGAAGGATTCAATTTTGTAATAAAGTACAAGTAGGGAAAGAGCAACATAGTTGCAAATTCTCTTTTGAGGAGATATGCACTTTTATCAAAACTGTATACCAGATTGTTTGGGTTTACAAGTATCAAATAACAATACTCTAAGGATCCATATTTTGGACCCATAATTTTGTGATGCGTCAATGGGAGGGCAGTAGACTAGTATCATGTGGAGGATGGAGGATGGCTACTTGTTCCGAGGCGAAAAATTATGCTTGTCGATTTGTTCACTAAGGGAGCTACTAATCAGGGAAGCTCACAGTGGAGGACTCTCTAGACATTTTGGAAAAAGGAAGACTTATAAACTATTGAATGGTCGATTCTTTTAGCTGAGAGTAAGAAGAGATGTACACCGAGTGGTCAAAAGCTGTGTCATATGTAAGATGGCCAAGTGTCGAGCTAAACAAGGGAGAACAATGACCCTACCTGTTCCAATGATGTCGTGGATCTAATTGAGCATGGACCTTATTCTCAGACTACCATAAACTGCTTAAGGCAAAGATTCTGTAATGGTTGTTATGGATAGGTTCGATAAGATGGCATACTTCGTACCTTACACGAAAACTAACAACGCTTCAACTATTGCTTCTCTCTTCTTGCAAGAGATTGTGTAGATATAGGCATGCCGAGAAGTGTAGTCCCTAATAGAGACCCAAAGTTCTTGAGTCATTTTTGGAGAACCTTTTGGTGTCGACTGGGAACCAAATTACTTCTTAGTATCTCATGTCACCCCTAAACTGATTGCCAAATAGAGGTGATTAATCATACTTTAGGGTTACTGCTTTGAGTTGTAGTAAGCAAGACCTTAGCTGATTAGGACATCTGCCTACTAGTGGTTGAGTTTGCTTACAATCGAACAATATATGACACCACTAAGTAAACTCCTTTCGAGGTCGTCTATGGGTTCAATCTTGAGTTGTCCCTTAACCATACTCCTATATTAGTACCCATGCAAGAGGACCCTAACGCATCGACCAGAGTACAATCCCTTTAGTACATCTATGATAAGGTCATTCAGCACATCGATCAAGTTGCTAGAAGAATACAAACAAAGACCAAGGGCAGAACAAATAAACAATTTCAGTCGGGAGATTTGGTGTAGCTACACTTTAGTAAGGAACAATTCCAAAATAAGAAGAGGAACAAATTATCTACAAGAGCGAAAGGACCATTTAGAATCCTCTAGAAGATTAATGATAATGCCTATAGATCAAAGTATGTATTAATGATGGAGTGTTTTCTTCCTTACATAAACATTGTTTATTTACTCTTGATATCACTCTTATTTGAACCCTTGAGTAAGGTTAGGTAGCGAGTAACCTTGCCGGACCGATTCATACATCATATAGAATTGGGTCGTGAGTCCTTGGAAGTTCCTTTAGTGCATCATATCCTCTGAAGCTGTTTGTAGGTTTTGCTTACTGTTCCATTCGTCGTTTTTCCCCTTTCACACTTTCCTCATTAATCATTTTCGAGCTTTCTGCAAGCTTAAACCCATCCAGTAACCGACCTTATCTGTTCTTAATCATGGTTCGTAATAAACCATATGCAATTAAAGTTGGATTCATGGCTGTTTTTTACCTTCCATCTTCAATTCGAGCTCTAACGTTATAAATTGAAGCTTGAACAAGTAATCCAAGATGAAACATATATTGACTTCTTTGCATTTGATCTCTTCTAAGCTTTCTCTCTCTAACTAAGTCTCGCCTCTCTCTCTCTTTAGGAATCACTCGAATCCTTAGGGATTTACGGTAAACTAATATTACTACAAGCCTTCCCAAGCTTAGAGCTCCAGATGTCCACTACTCCCATCCCTTACCATAGCTTAGAGAGCCACCTCCACTAAACCCTAACCACCATGACTTACTCCTTGAAACACCGCCCTAGCCATAGTTGAGAACCTAAGACCCAACATCATTCTCACCTCCAATAACCATCATGTGATGTGGCTACTACCACCACTATCAACCTAAACTTGAACCACCTTCAAATGGCCATAAAACATCAAGGCACCACCACCATTAGCCTTTTCACCAATGAAGTGCTCTTACCTACTAAAAAATTAGCGAAAATCCACCTCTAGAATGCCATCACCATTGTCATCTTCATCCTTATGGCCTATATGTTCTACATACGTAACTTAGGTTAGACAACTCGAGTCCAGCCCAATCTACGCTCCAAGGACCCACACATGTGATTCTTAGGTCCTGCGCCTTTTTTACTTTGCTCCTTTTTTATTATTATATTATGTTATGTACAAAACAACAAAAAATAGTAAATAGATAGGAATAATTATTTAAAAAATCATTAATAATTTTAAAAAGTTTTCATTTTGATATTTTCTTTTCTTTATCTTATTTCTATAAAAGATAAAAAGAGAGAGAGAGAGAGAGAGAGAGAGAGAGAGAGAGAGAGAGAAATCTTTTCCTTTAAAAAAAAGGTTTTATCACTTAGAAACATTATTTTATCAAAAATTAAAATTTAATTAACTCTTTTCAAAATTAGAACCTCTTTTAGAACTTTCCCCAAAAGAAAAGAAAAACTAAAAACCAATTTATGACCTTATCTTGAAATTTTTCTTAAATAAAACAAACCAAATAAAATGTCCATTGGGCTAATTTCTAAAATTAAAAGAAATCGATACACTTGAGTTTTACAAGAATGAATTAAAAAAGTCTAATCTCAAATAGCCGATACGTAAGCACTCATAGGAAACTACAGGGCAACTTAAAATATGCAAAAATTTTATTTTTCCTACTTTTGTAAATTTCATTTTGATTTCTTATTTTTTACAAGATGTCATGTTATTTATTTATTTATTTGTGGATAAGCATTGTCATTAAAAGGGTATTTTAAGATAAACTTAATTTCGAAAAGTTAAAATTAGTACCCGTACAGGGTTTAATAAGATAGCCTCCGAACTTATAAAATCTAGTTTCTCTGAAATTTCTTCAAAAGTTTTCAAAAAAGCAAGGTAGTAGCTAAATAATTACTTTTTCTAATTTTACTAGGTGGCAACTCAAAAATGTTTTTCAAAATAAAGAACCAAGGTTTCCTTTAACTTTAGTTGACGGTTTAAACTAAATAGGCATAGAGTTTAGTTTAAATCAAGTTAAGGGAAATGAATAAAAAAAAAAAACCTAAAATTCAAGCTCAACAAGTTCCATCCATGTGGATTCCTCTAAATCAGGGGACTCCTACTATACTAAAATCTTAGTGACTTTAGTCCCTTATTAATAGATCTCCTTTTTATCTAAAATAGCTACGGGTTGCACAATTACATGTATTGTCACAACCTTTGATGGCAAAGTTGTAGGTTATTCCCTACTACCCTCAGCTTTCTTCAACAATGAAACATGAAAAATAGGATGCAACCCAGAACCTTTTAGTAAAGCAAGCTTATATGCAATAGGCCCAATCTTCTAAATGACCTAAAAAGGTCCATAATATCTTCTAGATAACTGTAAGAGACTCAGTTGGCTATCATAGACTATCTATAAGGTTAAAGTTTGACATAAACATACTCTCCAATATCAAATCGTCTATAAACTCTTTTTTGATCTATCAAAATCTTCATCCTTTGTTAGGCTGGTATCTTTTGTTTTAATTACTTCAACAACTCATCTTTAGGAAGCAACTCTTGATACATAGCTTTTGCAATACAAGAACCCAATATATAATGTGATGATGTAAGGGGTTTATGGCCATATAAAGCCTGAAAAAGGGGTCATTCTTATGTTTGTATCATAGTTGGTATTAAAGCAATACTTAGCCCATGGTAAATATTTAGGTTACTCCTTTAGTTTATCCATAACAAATGATCTTAGATACTACTTGCTAAATCTATTTACTACTTTCGTCTCACCATCTATTTAAGGATGATAGGATGAACTCACCCTAAGTTGAGTGCCATTGAGCTTAAAAAGCTCCTGCCAAAATCTACTTTGAAATACTTTATCTTTATTTAAGACTATTGATTTAGGAATTCCATGTAACTTCACAACAATATTAACAAATAATTTGGCTACCATTGTAGCCGTGTATGTTACTAGTAGAGAGCCTAGATAGCAGTTTTTAGTTGGTCCATCGATAACTACTAAAATCGCTTAATACCCTTGAGAATTTGGTAAACCAATGATGAAATCCATCAAAATGTCCTCAAAAACTCCTTGAAAAATATGCAATGGTTGAAGCAATTTAGCTAGATACATAGCCATATATTTTATCTATTGACAAACGTGATAGTGCTTCACAAATTTCACTACATCGGTCATTATACTCTTCTAATAAAACGTAGCATTTAGTCTTTTGAATGTTTTAAGTACTCCAATATGTCCACCCATAGGAGTTGCATGATATTTCAATATTAATGTAGTAATGAAAGAACATGTGACTAGAATATAAATTTTGGAACCCAATAGTAACCATTCATCTCTTAAAATTAAGGGTGGTGAAAGCAACTCCGCTTTTTCTACTTTATCCTTCAAAGCCAACCACTCAGCATTCATATGTAATTCTTGTTTTAGTGCTGTTAAATGGTCAAAGGAAGGCATAGATCATGCTAATAGCTGAAACTCATAAGAAAATTTCCTTGATGAGGCATCTACCACTTTATTGTCAACTATTGGTTTATACTTCACACAGTAATCATACCCCGACAATTTTATTAAATATTATTGTTTCTCAAGAGTTTACATAACTTGAGTCATAATTTCTTTTAGGCACTTTTTATTGGTTCTAATAATAAAATGTTTGCCTAAGAGATATTATCTCCATTTTTGTACTACTTCCACTACTACAACAAGTTCTCTAACATAAGCTCTTAGTTTCTATAATTAAATGCTGAACTTTTTATTAGAAAACTATGGGCTTATCATATTGGTGTAATATTGCACCTAACCTAGTACCCAATGCATCAATTTCCACTATAAAAGTTTTAGAAAAATCAGGTAGTGCCAAAATTGGAGCACTAACTAAAGCTACTTTGAGTTTTTGATAAGCCTCTATTGCTTTAGCTATCCACTTAAAGGAATCTTTCTTTAATAAGTTTGTAAGTGGTGAAGCCAATTTTGTATAATTGTTCACAAATCTTCCCTAGTATCTTGTTATTCTCAAGAATCCTTGTAATTGTTTCATACTTTAGGGTTTTAGCCAACTAGTAATTGCAACTATTTTCTTAGGATCTAGCTATAATCCTTGTTGTGAAACAATATGACCTAAGTATTCAATAGAATTTTAAGTAAACAAACACTTACTTTTTTGGAGATAAAAACTGTTCTCCCTTATGCAAGTCAATGCTTTCTCTAAAATGCAACAAGTGATCCTCCATTGTCTTATTATAAGTTAATATATCCAAAAAAAAAAAAAAAACAAAGAAAACTACAATAAAGTTTCTCAAATTAGGTTTGAAAGTGGAATTTATCACTACTTGAAAAAGTAGATGGTGCATTCAATAGTCTAAATGGCATGATAAAAAATTTATAATGGCTTTCATGGGTTTTGAATGTTGTTTTATGTATATCATTGGGATACATTCATATTTGGTGATAGTCTACTCTTAAGTCCATTTTTTGAGAAAATTACAACTCTACCTAACTCATCTAATAATTCATGAATTGTGGGAATAGGGAATTTATCCATAACCATAGCTTAATTCAACGCTTTGTAATCAATGCAAAAATACTATGTTCCATCTTTCTTCTTAACTAGTAGCACTGTTGAAGAAAATGCACTAGTGCTTAGCCTGATAACTCTTAATCATAGCATTTCCTGAACTAATTTCTCTATTCTTCTTTCTAAAAATGCTGATTTTGGTATAGTTAAACATTGATAGCTTATTTTTCATCTTTTAAATGAATGTGATGTTATACTAATTTCATTGGTGATAGTAATGATGGAGTTGTAAAGATATCTTTGAATCTACCCAATAACTCTTATAAAGAGTTGTTGCTGATAGTACATATAGATAAATTACTCGTCTAGGCTTCTAACTGGTATAAACAAGCTCCATTGTTCAAATGAACTGATTTCCTAGCACCTTGTTTTCAATCATTTGTATTGTAACTTTAATTGGCCTTTCAACTTGATATCTATCCTTTAGTAAAGTTCATGGTTAATAATGAATAATCAAATGTCACTAGTCCCAATGTGGTTAACCATTGAATTCCTATCACAATTTTAGCATTGTGTATCTCCAGAATATAAAAATCTACTAAATATTCAACTTGATTTAACATTAAAGGGATTCTCCTACACATACTAAAACATACCAATCTATCCCTATTGCTGATTATTACTGAAAATTCAAGAATAGCTATAACTGGCGAATTAAGATGCCTTGCGACTTATGACTGCATGAAATTATCATTACTTCCCGATTCTACTAGAATAGAAACAGTTTTCCCATTGATAGTCTTTTCTAATTTGAGAGTATGTGGTGCTAACACTCTTAATAGTGCAAGGTAATTAATCTCTACTATATTAATATCATTTGCTTTTATATATGACAATTTTTCATTGTCAACACGCTATACTTTATATTTGAAGTCAACAATATTGTCTTCTTCAATGTCATCTAGTTAAATCATCATCTAAACCTTTTTTTTTTTTTCATAGGTAATGATTTTGGCCTTCATGAAACTTTTCGTCATGATTGTAGCAAAGTCCTTTTTCCCTTTTATTGCTATTTCAGCAGGCATCATTTTTTTTTATGGGTAATGATTTTGGTGTATTAGTTTATGTCTTTGGTTGCTATAGTTGGGTGTAATTTTGTCTATTTGGTGGTTTTGAAATGATGGATTTAGAAACAAATGGTTTAGATGAAAAAATTGGTTTCCATGAAGAAGTGGTTTATTTTGAAAGTGTAAAAGGCTCTTATACTTGAGTTAGTTTAGTTTTGATTCATGTAATCAAGCAAGACTCATTGCCTCAATAAATGAGTTTAGCCATGTTAAAATGACTTCTACTTGAATATTTAGGTCAAGACCTGATATGAAACAACTTTGTAGAAAACTTTCTGATAGACCATGTACATGATTCAATAATTCTTCAAATTCATACTGATATTTTTCCACAATAGTAGTTTGTACAAGTTTGGTCAACTTACCTTAGTAATCCTCAAACATTGAGGGATCAAATCTTGATTTGAGTGCTTATAAAAATAGCTACCATGTCTAAATGAATCCACTTTTAGACATTCACTAGAACCTGCTCAAAGCCTCCTTTTCCATTACAAATGATGCCATTCTCAATCTTATGTGATCTGAAACATCATGAAAGTCAAAGAATTAGGTAACTTTAAAAATCTACCCCTCTAGATTTGATCCATCAAATTTTGGCAACTCCAACTTTATATTACGAGTATAAGCTGCATGGTCTTGAGATTCATTTTAAGAGGATGATGAGTGCTCTAAATTGCTTTTGTGATTTAAATTAGCACTGTAATTCTCTTTCCTTATGTTCGAAGACTCCATGATCATTACTATGTTGGCATTCATTACATACATTGTGTTCTTTAACTCATCAATCCTTGCATTAGTTTCTTTACTCAACTCTTCCATAGCTCCCTTGCTATTTGCATAAGTATGCACTTCTTCTTGTAACTGAAATAGAGTTTTAATATTATTCGCGATATCTTCTTCAAAAATTTATTTCTTACAACAACAAGAGAACTAATGATAGGCCTACTATTGGCTTAAGCCTACTAATACAAAAGACAACCTAAAATATCCAAGGAAAGAGAAAGAAATGCAAACACAACTCAAAGGTAAGTCTCTCTCTCTTCTATGCCTCTTCTCAAATTTTCTTCAACCCCAAACTAAGGTTTCACTTATAGCTGATCACATGTTAGATTCTTTTGATTCCAATCATTGAAATGAATTCTTGATGATCCAATCTATCTATGTATACTTACTATTGGTGTTTATGTTTCTTTTGCAAGACTTGTAAAGTGAAAGTAAAGAACAATGGTACTGGTAGTTCGAACCACCAGCAACTCCTATAGCTAAGGCTAAACTATTGAGAGGGAAATTATATATCCCTTGTTTCTATTCTTTTTTTTTTCCTTTTTATATTTTGTACTTTGATATGCATATAACCCTAGATCTATATTTGTTATAGTTTATTCACTATTAGTTGTAACTATATAACTACTACAAATTCAACTATTGTTATTATTTATCTTTACAATTCCAAAAACTAACGAAATCTTTGTCATATCTTGATGGTCCAATATTATTCCTTTGGCTCATACTGGTATTGTTTATGTCTCTATAGTTGTATTATAACCATTATTATTATGAAAGAGAAAAAGGTATTTTTTGAAAGTAGTTTGAAATAAAGCACATTTGAAGCGCTTTGGTTCACAACATTGAAACATTAAAAGTAGTTTGATTCATTTGTTTGAACTAAACAATTTCAAATGACGTTTTGATTTGACTCTCTAACTGAATCGAACTATGAACATTAGAGATCATGCGAGTTACTAAAAGTGAAAGTGAAGCATAGGAGAACAATTGAATTCAAAGAAGGTATGTAGGTATATTTTAAAGAGTAACATGATATTAAATATAGTTGAGCATTTGTACTTTATTTTCAAACTAGGTACAAGCCAACATAATGCGTGGAAATGAATCTTAATGCAACTATTTAATTTTTTATTTATAAAATTTACTGTTTGCTTTTATAGATGACGAAAATTTATTCTAATTTTAAAAAGTAAACGTAAAGTGAAATGAAAGTTTTAGAAAATATTTTGTTTTATAAAGTAAAATTGTTTTGGAAGGTGAAGAATTTTTTTTTATTTTATAAAGTAAACATAGAATGAAATTAAATTTCACTTCTTAGTTATAAAATTTATTAGTTTGCACTAAAAACTTGAACGTTGTCTCTTGTTTCTATTTTTTTGTTACTATTATATCTTGATTTTTTTTTTTTTTTTACTTCTGAAACCATTTCTTTTTTAATGTAACACTTACAAAATTTTACATATTAGTGAAGGGAAACAAAGTAACTTTCCTTTTTTTTTCTTTTTTGTAACAAAGTAGTTTCTTCCCTTTTTAAGAAAGAAACAATTTATTTAGTATTTGGAAGAGCTTTTCTTTTTAAATAAGTTAAACTGAAGAGGTACACTATTTTTTTTTTTAAATGGTAGTCTTTCTTTTCTTTCCTTTTCCAAAAAAGAAACAATTAGTATAATACTTTGGTTTTTAAATAAGTTAAACTAAAATGAATCTAATGTAAAATTGGAATAAAATGAAAGTCGAATTTTTAGGTTATAAAATTTACCGTTTGCTTTGGCAAGTGAGGAATTTTATTTTTAATTTTATAAATTGAACATGGAATGAAATGAAAATTTTATAAAGTATTTTATTTTTTACAATAAAGTTGAAACAAAATTAAAGTTTACTTTTCTATTTCTAAAATTTACTTTGTTTGCTTTAATAAATGAGGGTTTTTTTTTTTTTTATAAAGCAAACATGGAATGAAATGAATATAAAGTAAAGATTTTTATATGATCCATCCTTATTTTTTAGGAGACTAGTCACGTCATTTATCTTACTCTTTTTTTATTTTTAATCTAAACCCTTGAATAAATTGTAGTTTCAACGGTTTAGATTTTAAAAAATGAAAATAAATGGTAAGATAAAGGAAGAGACCGTAAAATCTCCCATAAAGTAAAGTTGGAATAAAGAAACAGTTAATGTAACATTTTATATAGGCATTGTTTTTAAATAATCTAAGGTGAAATGAATATAAAGTAAAGTTGGAATGAAATGAAACTTACTTTTCTATTTATAAAATTTACTATTTGCAGTAATAAGTAAGAGACTTTTTTTTTTAAATATTATAAAGCAAGGAAAAAAAGAAAAGAAAAAGATGGAATGAAATGAAAGTAAATTACAATATGGTATAAAAGTTTGATCTTTTTTGGAATTTTTCTATAGTATTATCCTTAATTTTTTACGAGAATGGTATTGACATTTATCTTACCCTTGATTTATACTTTCTTAAGCTTGAATCATTGAACAAACTATGAATTTAATGGTTTATATTAAAAAAAAAAAAAAGAAATGAATGGTGGATGGAAGACATGACTGATCTTGTTAAAATAAAAACGGAATCATATAATCTCCCTTTTTTCCTTGTGATAACACTTACAAAAAATTACAAAAGGGTTATGAAAGGGTGTCTATGAGGATATTGTTTTGCTTCCAATTATATAAAGGTTACAACTTTTCAACAAATATTATTTTGTGTATATAAAAGGATACCAACATATGATGCACCTATGCTATGGGTGTAAAATAATTATAATATTTTATTTCAAAATTTCAATAAGGAAGAATTATATGTATAGCTAAATTAATCTCTATATAATTTGCTTGAAAAAAATGAAAAATAAAATATTAATTGTGTACGTTTCTTTAGGGAAAAAAAGTTATTTCAAAATAAATGAAAAATGTTGAAACAGTTTTGTCTTTTAATTTTTTTTTTTTACCTTAATCTTAATTCCAAAATCATACAAATAGATACATATATTAAAGAAATATATCTCTATGTAAAATGTGATAGAAAGTAAAAAATTAAATTATTTTTATAAAAGTAAAGAGTTTTCATGCAAAGAAATTGGGGGTTTAGGGAGTAGGATTAGGGGAGGAGACTAGACACATGAAAGTTGAAGGGTTGGTGAAAAGGTTAATGGCAAAAGGGAAATTAGGAAGAGAGTAGTTGAGATGATGAAGTCAACTAGGTTAACACATTTATCCATATTATAATATATTTATTAGTTTTAAAATGTTAGTTTAATGTTTGTTTTGTTATATAAAATTATATTGAAGGATTAAATAGTAATTTTAAGGCAAAAATATTAATGATAGTTACTTAAGTCTCTTAAGGTTTTAATAATATAAATATAGATGTATCATGAGAAATGAAAATTTATGGGTAACAAAAGCAACCAAAAATATTATTAATAAAAGATATGAATAATAAAAATATCTTAAAAAATAATTAAAAATTGAAAAAAATAATGACTAAGTGAAATGTCTTCTTATCAATTTACTATACTTTGGACCCATATGCAATTCTTTTGCTACATTGAAAGTTATCATTAATTTAGTTATCTTTCGTAAAGTAAAAGGACATGACATGAAAATGTAATATAGAAAAGGTAAAATAAATGCTTTTGAAGTCATATCATATATTGCGAGTATCGTACTCATGTAGTACATGGGTTTTGTATAACACAAGCTCTAATAATAATAAAAGTGTAGAAACATATTCTATATTTAATGATATGTATATAATTATCATAAAATTATTTAAAATATATATTAATTTAATATTCTAAAAATCTTTCTAAAGTAATAATTATATTTAATAATGTATAAAATATCTTTTAATACATTGATGAAAAGTTTAAAGAAGGATTATATAGTTAAATAATATTTCTTTAGCAAAATTAACGGAGTGAAAAAAAAAAGAACCAAAAAGGTGTTGAGAAACTATTTTGAAATTAGATAGAAAAAAGATAAACATTTAAATAGCCTTTATATAATTCATTATATAAATACTTGCAAAACTCTAATAAAAAGTAATTTTTATTTATTTTCTATTAAAAAAAATTGTATGTACTTTATCATCTTAACCTCATATTTGAAGAAACTTCATTTTACCACATTCATAAATTATTCACATAACATGTTTCTATGTGCCTATTTATTATCTAATGGAAGAAATAAAAATTAAATTTTCTATTTATAAAATTTAAGATTTGCTTGAATAGGTGAAGAATTTTTTAAAAAGAATTTTATAAACTATATGTAGAGTGAAATGCAAATTTTATAATGTACTTTATATTTTAAAGTAAAGTTAGAATTACATGAAAATTTATTTTTTTGGTATATATTTTTTCTTGATATAACACTTATGAAAACTTACGAAAGGATATCTTTAGGGAAATAAAAAGTAACATTCCCTTTTCAAAAGGGTAATTTTTCTATTTTCCTTTTTTTCAAAAAAAGAAATAGTTGAGATTTTTTTTTTAATTTTATAAATTAAACATGAAATAAAATGAAATTTTTATAATGTACTTTATATTTTAAAGTAAAGTTGGAATGAAATGGAAGTAAATTATTATATTTCTTGATAGGTGAGGAAATTTTTTTATTTTCTAAAAGATAATAACCAAAAGTTAATATCAAAAAGTACTTAAAAAATAGACAAATCCAAAAATAGTTAATGCAAATATATGTTATATTTTGGAAGATACGAAAAATATGAATGTAAATTTGGGTTTATTATAATATATAAAGTTAGAATTAAATACAAACATGTGCTATTATAATATGCAATTGCATTTAATTAGAGACCTACTAACCTCCTATATATATATATATATCTGTGTGTGTATTTTAAGTTAACAAAAGTCTAATGTTTATAATAATGATTATGCTATTTAATTGTTCTATCCCTTATAATACTTTATATAACCTTTAGAAGACTAAAGAGATATTATAATAGTAATAATGAGAAAGAGGAGGAGGAAAAAATCAGGTTTGGTCTTCTCTTTGATTGATAGGAAAAATAACAAAGTAGCATGCACAATTATCTTTAATAATGAATGAGTAATGTATCGACTTAAAAATTGGGATTAGAGAAGGCAACTACATCCACACAACAATTATTACCAAATCCATTATAATAAATAGGAATAAATACCTAAAAAGAAAATGAACTAAGAAGAAAATGAACCAATACACCATAGATTAGTAAAAGATGGACTTGTTATAAATCCCTTGAATTCCCATAACTAGGTTGTGTTATAAACCTTAGTGCCATGAGTATACTTTTAATGCAAAGAAGAGTCTACAAAAGCTATCATAACAATGGTAATAACCCTAGTAAAGACTTCATAATAAAATGAGCCAACTTTGATTACTAAAGACTACTTGGAAAATCACCAATAAACTACATGAAATAACTAATACAACATTAAATATATGTAAAAAAATTAAACACAAGAAGTGAAGGAAACTAAGAGTCTTACATGGAAGCCAACCTACTTAGCACCTACAAGAATCATGCATAGCTTTACTCATGCATGCAAAATTCAACCTTCACTTATCACCTTCCATGTACACCATATTATAATAATAAAGCAAGAGGCTAACTCTATCATCTAAATCCAACTAGCCAATCACCTCCTTAAGGCCCTTAAACTAACAATCTTTTCGCCATATAATGAATCATTATGTGCTAAGGACAAAAGGCCATTCCTTATTCTATCATTTCTCTTCAAACAATTACAAGAAAAGATACTACAAATCTAACTTTTTTTTCTTCTTTTTGGCTACAAGGATTGTTTCCATGAAATCCCATACGCTACTTTCTATCAAGGACCAAAAAGTGTCAAGTTTGTCACCAAATCTCCATCATTACTTCCTTTACGCATGCATTAGGAAAAATCAATCAAATCTACCCTTAACATTTCCTCTCTATGCCGAATCAACTACATACTTGCCTAAGGATTTATTTTATTTCTCTTTCTCTTCTTTGCTTGTCAAAGACTTGTTTTAAAAAGAAGTAAGAAAGAGAAGATTGTTTCCTTTCTCTACCATTCATGACACACATAGATCTAAAGTCCCTCTCATATAAATTTCCTATTCAACCTTCCTTTCCACCATCAATGGGAAGTAGCAAGGGAGGAGGGTGGTGTGTACCTTAGGAGTAGCCAATAAGGAGGTGAGACCCCTTCCTTACCCACTAGAACTTTTAATTTCATTAGTGAATAAGTAAGTGCTCCCTATCTTTAAACTTACTAAGAGTTGAGACACTAAGAAGCATTCATCTCCTAAGGTTAGAAAATAGGACCTTATTATGCTATAACTACAACCCTACTTGTATGTGGAATCGTATTAAAAAGGATCTAGGCATGATCACACTATACAATGTTGACCACTACTGGGGGATAGGGCTTACAATTACTGACACAACACGATAACACGTGACACGACATAGTATAATTATCTACATGATTATAGAGAGAAAACATGAGACACAACACAATACACGATAAGAGGACACAATTAGGATAAGAATAAACACAATTACATTGTAACTTAATGGGAAATGCACAAAAAAGTCTCTAATGTTTTATGTTTTTACGAATTAGTCCTTAACTTTTCATTTAATTCATTTTAGTCCTCAACGTTTTAACAAATTTACAAAAAAGTTTCTATGTTAGTTTTTCCATTATGTGTTGATACGTTGAGAACTAAGATGGATTAAATGAAAAGGTTAAGGACTGATTTATATATACAAGTAAATATTAGAGATTTTTTGGTACTTACGTGGGTTAATTATATGTTGACATATGTCTACAATAATGAAAAATTTAACAAAGTTTAATGGAATGACTTATTTAACACGACTTAAAGAGGTTAAGAACTAAAATGGACTAAATAAAAGGTTAAGGACTAATTCATTAAAATGTGAAATGTCAAGGACTTTGTTATACTTTTTCCTAACTTAATTATTTGTGGTATCTACTAATTTTACATGTTTTTATCACTAACACAAATTCGATAAAATTAGGGACATGGGACATGACCTGCTAACATGAATTACCAATCTTACTAGGAGAAGCAAACACTAGCATATTTAAATACTCATATACGTAAAGGTTATGCAAGCATCCTCATGGAATGATTTCCTAAACTTCATGCAAGAAGAAGCTGTTATATCTTTATCTCATGATATGAAACTTTTGTTACAACTTAAGGCCATTTACATATGCTATATGCACTTAGGTATAAGAGCTTTAGGTACCAACTCTTGGGAAAATATTTACCTAGAGCAATCATTATTATCCATTGACATTACTTAATATTTGCATAAAATGATAGCATGACCTAAGAGTAAGGTAGTAAACACTTGAAAACTTCAACAAGAGCCCTCTTTATTCTAGTATCCTTATGGCCAACAAAGTAACTTGACTAAGAACTACCCTTCCTTCATGAACAATGATAAGACAAAAACTCCTAAACTAAGTATAGGGTAACTATTCAAGAACCTAGTTGAGTACACTATAGGAGTATTGCTCAAAACACCTAAAAATGGATGAAATGAGTTGGAAAACAAGAGGAACACAACCTAAGAATCCTCAACTAGACTTGCTATGTAAAAAACAACCAACTTGATAATTAAGAAAGAGTAAGTTAGAGGTAGGAAATATCAAATAAGAACTCATCCAAGGTAGTTAGATTGAAAAATGGCAAAAAGAAATCCTTAAGATGCAATCCTACAAGCTATAGCCTAAGCAAACAAGATAGGAAATTCTCACAAAGCACAACCAATTCTTTAAGCCCAAGAAAAGACTCTAAAAGGCCTAAAATCATAAGCGCTCAAGTAGGCCCATAATAGGCTACCTTACGCCCAATCCCATCCCATGAGAAACACCTACCACCAAATTGACCAACTTAGAATTGTAGGTCCTACCCCTAAAAACAAACTCCACTATGCGAAAGTACACTCGAAAATGATAAAAATTGATTATAAAAATCATAGTTAAAATGAAAAAGTTCTACGCAATTAAAGAAATAGTAAAAACCAAATGACTTAAATCAACTTAAGAAGTAAGTCAAACTAGTTAGTGAAATTGCTTTTCGAACCCCACTTAATTAGTAATACTACCTTATTTATAAGTGATTTAGATTGATACTTTGACTTGCCCGTAGACTATTTACGATCTCTAACGATACCCTTGGTAGAGTGAGTATTCCTAATGATTTCATGAAGGCTTGTATTTGTATTTAGTTGTGTCTAAATTATATTATGAAAATATAAAAAATGTTTAGGGAATTTAGGAATGCATGTGGTTGAATTTGTCTACCTATGTGTGATGCTTCCTAAGTTATGGCTATAATAAACTATCCGTTGCATGATAGATAAATATAGGAAATATGATTGTTTGTGGTATTTCTTGATTATTGAGAAAATGAACATAATTATATCTGGTTTAATTTAATTTAACCTGTTCATGCATATTCATGAATATCATTTGATATTTCAGCCGCCACACTACATGGGTATAAGAGAGGTCTTGCAGGGGTTGATTTTCTACATATGTATAAGCTAAGAGATTGATGTTTTTCAATACAGTGCATACGTACAACATGATCTTACCTAGTTTGTGGGCTTACTAGGAGCCGCAGACACAACTATTCAACAAAAAGTCAAGTCTTGAGACCTCCATTTTAGGGTGAATACAGATTATGGGAGCCCACTCACAATTATAATTTGAACTAAATTTTTATAAAACATACCTCGTTAGTATCTTTCCTTTTTTTTTTTGTTATGAGGGTAAAGTCCTATACTAAAAAAACTTGCTAATTTTTGTTATGGATTGAAATTCCATATTCAAGAAACTATTGGTTTGGTTATGGAACATGATGTTCCATACTTCGAAAAAAGACTTCAGTTGTAGTACTTAAGTCTAACAATATCAATGAATCTCTAACTTAAACTTTGAAGGATGTTAAATCTAAGTTATATGCAATGTATTTTGTTTTGTATACTATATGTTCATACATTTATATGTTGTGTTATAATGATTAATAACTTGTTTGTCATATGGTTAAGGGCATATATCAGCAAGACGTATAGCTTACACCCTCATAGATTTCTTTTGTAGTAGTAGGACCTTTTTATAGTACTAGGTAAGGGTATGCTCGAGTACTAAATTGCTCTTGGGATGGGATGTGAGAACTAGAGAGAGCTAGAGTGAATTGTTTAAATTTTCTAGTTATGGACTCTCATATTGATGTATTTTGGATAACTATATTTGACTTAGCTTATTTTTTATGACTTGTCTGATATTACGACGGGACTTCATATGTTTGGATGACTTAAGTCCTAGGTTAATATCAGGGTTTTCCATTGCTAAATTTGTATTTGATTAAATACTATAACTACTTTTGGTATTACTTTTGTCATTTAAGCACTTAGACACTAGTCGTAGTGGAAGCCTTATATTGCATATGAAAGATTGATAAATGATGAGGGAGTTAGACGTTGATCTTTGTATGATATATGGAAACCTGCCACAATTATGCAACCTTTGGATCGTGAAACTTGTATAATATATATCATATTATGTAAATATGGAGGAAGCTGAGATTTCATTTGGGAAATAAATAGAAAAATCATATGCTTCTGTTCTTTTTTTTTTTTTTTCATTTCCTCTTGTTTTTGTTTTAAATAGCATGAGATAGAAAATTGTAAAAATTAAAGCACCACTCATGAAATAAGGTAACATTTTTTAAGGAAGCTTATTTAAAAAGGAAAAAAAATGAAACATTAGCCATTTCCTTAATGTCGTTTGACTAAGAAATGTTTTAGACAAGATAATCATAATGTAATTTTTTGAAAAGACACTATTTATAAATAGGGTTAATTGAAAAGTTACTGATGCATCTCCGGGGTTGAATACGCGGACAAGCACCACAATGAAGTGAACCAAAACAATTAGAGAAAAAGTTAGCAAAGTCCGGACAACTAGTATATGGATATGACACACCATTCGATCCTATTCGACCTACAATCCACCGGATATGACATATCAGTTCGAACTGAAGGGTCACTTGCCAGTACTTCTTACTAAAAGGAATAGATAAGAGTTGAAATGATGATGATAAGAACACTAAGGTTGCTCAACAAGAATAATTCTATATTGATTAGTTTGTTGTTGTTGTGTATAAGAAAATAAGGGTTTATATACCCATCTACTAGGATTACTTTATATGTATGAAAAGACAAAAGGGTATTCCACAATAAGGTTACATGAAACATACTAAAAGGGGTTAAAAAAACAAAGAACCATTCTAAAAAGTTGTATCCAAGAGACTCGTGTCACGTGGCAAATGGAAGTTAGGCATATGATACAAGTAGGTGAAATAGGAAATGCTAGCAATCAAGGGCCGATCTGATTTGGATTAGGATAGGGACCAATTACTTCTTCCAAAGAGAAGTTGGCTCGATTTGGGGTCGGATGCCTGTGGTTGGATCAAGAGCTCTCCTAGGCTATTATTGGGTTGTCTTCTAAGTTAAAGCATCGCTGTTGACCAAGGGTGGATCTAACATAAGTAAGGACCTGATAGTTAGGTCGACAGGAGACTAGCTCAGGATAGGAATCCCCATCTCGACTATGGCCTAGAGTTAGGATCCACCGAATAGGTCCTTAGAGTCCTTTAATTTAGCTATGTGTAATCGATCTAGGGGGTTGATTCCTATCATTTTCTTGGGGGTCGGAAAGATTTATCCTCATATCTAGAGTGGTCTCTGCTCTTTCATTTGGAGCACTCGCAAGGTCTTCTTTTATTGGTTAGTAGGGAATCAGATTAGACACATTGAGGGTGTAAGAAACACTATAGTCATCAGGCAACTCAATCTAGTAGGCATTGCAGTTAATCTTCTTCAGGACCTTGAACGGACCATCAGCACAAAGAGATAGCTTGTTTTGTCTCAAGTATGGGAATCGATCTTAGCTGAGGTATACCTATACTAAGTCTCTTAGGTGGAAAGAAATAGTTCAGTAACCTTAGCTACCAATTTCTTACTATCTCTAATTGAACTTGGTGATCTTCTTGATTACAGATTTGTGCAACTTATGCAATTCTTAGGCTTCGTTAACTCCAAATTGACTTTTTTCAATAGCTACTAAGGCGTCGATCATATCTAGGGGAATAGTGGGATTTAGGCTGTAGATGACCTCGAATGGGGTCTTCCTAGTAGTACTATGTACAATTCAGTTATATGTAAACTCTACAACTAGTATGTATAGATCCCAATCCCTCAAACTTTTCCCTACAACAGCTTTGAGCAAATTGCCTAATGTCTTATTCACCACTTTAATCTAGCCATCAATCTAAGAGTGGCTACTAGAGCTAAATACAAGTTTAGTTCCAAGTCTTCTCCAAAAAGTCTTCTAAAAATAGCTTAAAAATTTTGTATCTCGATTTGAGACAATAGCCTTTGGTACCCCATGTAGTTAGACAACCTCCTGCAAAAAAAAATCAGCAATATATAAAGCATCGTTAGTTCGATAGCACAAAATAAAGTACACTATCTTATTGAAGTGGTCTACTATAACAAAAATAGAATCTTTTCCTTTAGACATCTGAAGCAACCCTAGGACAAAGTCTATGTTGAGGTTGGCCTAAGATAAGGTTGGTGTTGGCAACAACATGTACTTTCCGTAAGGTTCTCTCCTTCCTTTAGCTCGCTTGCATACCTCATAACATCTTACTACCTTATGGACATCCTTAGCTAGATCAAGCCAATAAAAGTTTTCCCTCAATAGATTGGCTATCTTAGTCTCCCCAAAATGATCAGATAATCCTCCACTATGAGCTTTCTTGATCAATATCTCACGTGTGGAGCAGTTTAGAATGCATAGCTTGTAGTCCTTGAACAAATAGCCGTCCTTAAGATAATATCCTCTAATAACTAACCCTTTTCGGCATTATTTAACAATGGAGCCAAAGTGAGGATCAATAGCATACTGCTCAGTGACGAGTAAGAATCCCAATAATTTTGTCTGCACAATGGTCAGCAGAGTTTACCATCGTGACAAAGTATCGGCGACCACATTTATGCTTCCCTTATTATGCCTTCCATAAACTCCAACCACTTGGCTTATCTCTTCGAAAGCTTATTTTGACTTCCAAGATGCTTTAATGATTCATGATTAGTGTAAATAACAAATTCTCGTAGCAACAAATAGTGTTGCCAAATAATGAGGGCTTGGAAGAGGGAGTACAATTCCTTCTCGTGCATAAAATAGTATAGGGCTGGACCACTAAGTTTCTCATTGTAGTAGGTGATAGGTTGTCACTCCTGTATTAGGATAGCACCAATTCTAACCCTTGATGCATCACATTCTAATTCGAAGGGCTTGTCAAAATCTGGCAGCGACAGGATAGGTGCCAAGGTGAGTTTTTCCTTGATCTCTCTAAAGCTCTTATTAACTCAATCGTCCTACCTAAATCCCTTACTCTTGTTCGTCAACTTAGTTAATGGGGCGGCTATTGTACTGAAGTGCTTAAAAATCACCTATAAAATGAAGCTAGGTTATGAAAACTTTGGACCTTAGTGACATTCTTCAACGTCGACCATTCCAAAATAGCTTAGATCTTTCCTCATCTGCTTAGATCCTTTCTCTTGACACTATAAACCCTAGGAAAACCACCTCGTTCTAGCAGAACATACACTTCCTCACATTCTTATACAATTTCTTAGTTCGTAAAATGTCAAATACGTTACGAAGATGTTGAACATAGCTGTCTAGGTTGACACTATATACCAGTATGTCATCAAAATACAAAACCACACACCTTCCAATCAAAAGGTACATCACATGGTTTGTTAACCTCATAAATGTGCTCGGCACATTAGTAAGTCCGAACGGCATAACCAATCATTTTTAGAGTCTATGCTTAGTCTTGAAGGCAGTCTTCCACTCATCTCATGGTCTCATACGAATTTGGTGATAACTACTTCGTAGATTAATCTTTGAAAATATCTTGGCTCTATGAAGCTAATCTAACATGTCATCGAGCCTCGATATCAAGTATCCATACTTAATGGTAATTTGATTGATTACTTAGCTGTTGATGCATATGCGCCATAAACCATCCTTCTTTAGAACAAGCAGAGTTGGTACAGTATAAGGGCTTATGCTCTCCTTTACATATCTTCACTCTATGAGCTCGTCTACCTGTTTCTTCAACTCGGTAGCTTACTCAGGGTTCATTCTATATGCAAGTTGGTTCGATAGGGCGATGCTTGGCTGTAGATCAATACACTGCTTTATGCTTTAGACTGGAGGCAATTCTTCAAAAAATAGGTTGGAAAACTCATTTAGTAAGCTTTGAATCTCTTCTGGAACATTCTCTAATTCCCTCATCTCCTAACCAATAGGAACGTAGGTTTATCAACCTTCTCAGCAGATCAAAGCTCTCTTCGACTCATCACCAAGACCTTCTTCTTACTAGCTCAGGTGAGCTAATTATGAGTCTCATTCACTTGAGAGGGGGTCATGGGTTGCAACACAATCTTCCTTCCATCCTTAACAAAGGCATAAGTGTTCTCATACCCATCGTGAGTAACATGTCGATCAAACAACCAAAGTCATCCAAGTAGTAGATGTGAAGCTCCTATGGGGATGATATTGCAAACTACTTCATCCCTATATACATTCCTAACACTGAATGGCACGGTCACTCGTTTAGTCATGTGTAAGGCACTCTTATCATGAAGCCAATGCAGCTTGTATGGTCGAGGATACTTAGAGGTCAGTAGACCCAACCTCTGTATAAAGGACTATGCAACTACATTAATACAACTTCCTCCGTCCATTATAATGGTATACAATTGTCCCTTAATGGTACATTTATTGTGGAGTAGATTTTCCCTCTAGTCTTCCTTGAAGCTCGGTAGGGAGCTTAATACTCATCTTAAAACTAGGGTCATCACTTCTTTTTTGTCGGGGTAGATACACGTCTCTTCCTCTTCGGTTTCTACCTCTTGAACATCTTTCTCTTCCTTAAGCTCACTCTCATTGATGCTATCCACTACATCTTCTTAGAGCACTATAATACATCGGTTCAAACACTTAGCAGCTATGTGTCCAAAAGCTTAAGCATTTAAAGCACTTCATCTTATTAGTCTTCTGTCTAGAGGTTTGCTCTTTCTCGTATGTACTCGAAGTCGGCCTAACATTGGATCAGGTTAGCTGACCGGTTCGGCCTTACTGGCTTGCTCGGTTGTCATTAGGTCTATTACTCCTTTCCTCAACTTGGTATGGCCTCCTCAACTTGGCTTGAATAAGTCGGCCTGGTATTAGGGCTTACAAAAATGTTGGCCTAAGTTGGCTCAAAATATTTCTCTCCTACTTTTCGACCCTTTACACAATCTTGATTACCTCTTCTAAGGTATAAAACCTTTCTACTTCCATGATATTGCGAATCTCATACTTAAGCCCAAAAATGAACTTTGACACTGTATGGGCCTCTGGTTCTTCAACGTTGGCTCAAATCATAAGCATCTGGAACTCTCTTACATAGTCATCAACAGATTAGCTTCCTTAGCGAAGCTCTTGCAACTTTGCAAACGTATCTTGCAAGTAAGTTTTGGGTGCAAATCTTCCTCTTAACAACCTTTTCATCTCATCCTAAGTTCTAGCACCTCATCTTCCATCCTGTACTTAGGTTGTATTCAAAATCTTCCACCACATTGTGGCATACCCAGTAAACTCCAACGCAGCAAGTCGAACTTTGATAGCATCTGTATACTCATAACATTCAAACATCTTCTCAACTTGCTCTTCCCACTCTAAGTATTCATAGACATCTCCACTTCCACTAAAGGGTGAGATTTGAACCTTGATATTATCTAGCCCTTAATTAGCTCGGTGTCCTCGTCCCTGTACTTAGTAATAGTCAGCTTCTTCTTCTTCCTCCCTAAACTCTCCAACTTCCAGCTCCTCATCATCTTCCTTAATCTCCTCTAACTCCAGTCTTTATCTAGTAACTCTTCCAGCTCGAGGGGGTCGAGCTAGGTAATAGGCTTGACTAGCTTGGCCATAACCTTTCTCTTGAATATTTTTAGGTTGATTTTATAGCAACATAGCCTAAGGTTATTACTTATTAACTTGCATTGCTATGACTAGACTCTCGACAAGGTTTGTAAGTCTATCAAGTTTGTCATCGACAAAACTTAGGGTGTTATTACCATTATGATCGCGACTAGGTTGAGCACCATTACTCTGGTCACCAATAACACCCTGAACATTCGAATCGGACATAGTACAATGCTGTCCAAATAGGTTAACAATTCACTAACAACTTTAGTATCCAATAATCACTCAAACAAAATAGAAGTAAACTTGCTCTATTTTCGCAATGAGAAATAGAGCAACAATGAAACCACACTTGTTGGCATCCACACAACAAAGTGAACCAAAACAATCAAAGAAAAAGTTAGCAAAGTCTGAGCAGCTACCAAATGGATATAATACACCACTTGATTCTACTCAACCTACAATCCGTCGAATATGACACATCGGTCCAAACTGAAGGGTTACTCACCACTCCTCCTTGCTAAAGGGAATAGACAAGAGTTGAAATGATGATAATGAGAACACTAAGGTTGCTCAACGAGAATAATTCTGTATCGATTAGTTTGTTATTGCTGCATACAAGAAAATGGGGGTTTATATACCCATCCACTAGAGTTACTTTACATATATGAAAAAACAAAAGGGTATTCTACAATGAGGTTATATGAAACATATTAAAAAGGGTAAAAGAGATAAAGAATATTTAGTACAAAAAAGAAAGAATCATTCTGGAAAGTTGTGTTTAGGAGATACATGTTACATGGCAAATGGAAGTTAAGCATATGATATAAGTAGGCAAAACAGGAAATGCTAGTAGTCAAGGGCCAATTTGATTTGGACTAGATCGAGGACTAATTACTTCTTCTAAAGAGAAGTTTGTACGATTCGAGGTTGAATGCCTGTGGTTGGATTGGGAGCTTGCCTCGGCTATTATTGGGCCTTCTTTTAGGTTAAAGCATTGCTGCTAAACATGGGTGAATCTGACACAAGTAAGGACCTAATAATCAGGTTGGTAGGAGACTAGCTTAGGATAGGAATCCCCATCTCAGCTATAGCTTTGAGCTAAGATCCTCTGACCGAGTCCTTAGAGTCCTCTAGATCGACTATGTGTGATCGGTCTAAGGGATTGATTCTTATCAGTTACGATGATGGGAAAAACTTAATTTCAAAAAGAAAAAAACTAATGCATGAAATAGTGATTGCATAATAATTACAAAGTTAATTACATAGAATAATGGAAAATAGAAATATGAAAAAACAAACTAGCATAATAGATTTATAGCATCAAATTGCATAAATGTTTATCTTTTTAAGAACATTGTACAACAATACTAAACCTATTTCATTAGCTTCATCATTAAACTTGTCATATACTTGTAAAAGTAACAGAAAATATATTAATAAAGTAAGTTGTTAAGTGCCTTTAAAAAGTACGTTATATAAACATAATAACTTGTTAATAATGTCCATTGTGTAACTTTGAATAAAAGAGTGCAAAATGAAGTATTTTAAAATTAAAGATGAATCTAGATGCTAGCATAAGGGTGAGAATGATGTTTTAGTTGCTTTTCTGAATTTTTCTCAATCCCTATACTCTTCGAATCAGCCTTAAAATTTGAAGCCAGTTTTATCTCAAATTCCTTCTATTATTATTGATGATCACAACAATTAGTTGACAAGGCCTTTAAAAGAGGATAAGTTACGTGAGGCTGCATTTTAGTTAAGAAGTGACAAGTCTCCAGGTCCAAATGGATTTAATGGACTCTTTTTCCAAACACACTGACATATATTGGGCTCACATATTTTTGAAGTTATCAAGACCTATATGTGAATAAGTAAGTATCTTGGTTAACAACTATTTGGGGACATTTTAAGACTTAAGCTCTAGGTTTCATTAAGGATAGAATTGTACAAAAGCTCCAAAGTTGGAAAAATTGATTGCTTTCAACTGCTGGTAAAGAAACAATGACTAAATTTGTGATCTTTGCGGTTCGTACTTACTCAATGTGTATTTTTAAATTCCTTAAGAAGTGGTGTTTGCAAGTTAATAGTTTAATTGCAAATTATTGGTGGGGTGAAAGTGAGAATGGCAACAAAATTTACTAGTGAAAATGGAAAGACTTAACAATAGTTAAGGATAGGGATGGTCTTGGTTTTAAGAATTTCTTTACTTTTAATTTATCTCTTCTATGTAAATTAGCTTAGAGAATGATACAAAACCAAGATGTTTTGTAGGTTAGGTTATTAAAGTTTATCTATTTTCTTAATGGTGATTTTTTAAATGCTTTGAGGGGTTGTAGTACCTCCTAAGGGTGGCAAAGTATCTTAGAAGGAAAAGAGGCAATTATAAAGGAGTTGTTGTGGTATGTGGGTGATGGTTCTTCTATTTGGGTTTAATATGATCCTTGGATTTCTACGCTTCTTAGTTATAGGCTAATATCTAAAGATGTTGTTCATCATTTGCAAGATTTATTAGTGTTTGACTTAATGGATATGTCAACTTCAAATTGGAATCTTGAACAGATACAAGACTTTATTTCTTCTACTGAAAAACATGCTATAATGCGCATTCCAATAACACAATTTCCTAATAGTGATAAGCTTATATGGCTTAAAGAAAGATCTAGATTTTATTCTATTAAATCAACCTACAACTATTTAGTCTCTTTAAATTGTTCATTGTTTTAGTCAATTGTAGGAAGCTCTCATGTTATTCAAAGAAATTTTTGGAGATTGATTTGGAGTTTACGTTGTCTACAGCAATATAGACACCATATTTGGAGACTTTGTTGCAATGCTTTAGCTACTAACTAGAATTTATTTTGAAAGAAACTTCTTCATAGTCAAAATTGTTATAGTCACTTGAGTATTTATCTCTTTGATGTGACTAGGTTATGCGGTTTTGTTTGGGATTTTTCAACTAAAGATTAAAAATAAGGATATATCCAAAATTGATGTATGGATAGAAGATATCACTCATGTTTAAGAACTTTCTAAATCAATTACCAAGGATTTCATCTTACTACTTGTAGTAGTTTTATGGTATTTGTGGAGGCATAGGAACTAGTCCATATTCTCAAAGGATACATCGAATCCATCTCCTTTGGCTCCTACTATTACTAAGGAATTTTCTACGTTTGACATTAGCAACTCTATATCTAATTTTCTGTCTCTTAGCTCTTTACACATTGCAGCACAAATTCCTAATGTTGGTTTGCCATACTTGGTGTAAGTTGGTGCTTCACCTGATGCTCTTTTTAAGGAAATCTTAATAGTTCTACACATTCACAACAAGTAATTACCAACTCTCGTGTACGCTATGGTCATTTCGAATGTAGTTAGACTCCTCCTCCTCATAAGTAAGTAAAGCTCAACTGCAATGTGTCGGTAATTACTAATAATGTTGTTATAAGGCTTGGAATTTTTGCTCGTAACTTTATTGGAGACCTTTTACATGCAGTTGTGGTTCTAACTTCTTTGTTACATGTTGAATTAACTTAAATCTTGGCTATTAGAGAAGCTTTGTACATTGCTTAAGAACAAGGTTGGTAGCAAATTTTAATCGACTCAGATTGTTAGAATGCTATCATTGCAATTAATAATCCATCATCGGCTTTGTGAAAGATTATAGGAGTTATTCAGGACATAATTAGATTAAAGGACTTATTTAATTTTTGCTCTTTTTCATATGTACACCATGAGGCTAATAGGTGCGCACATTAGGTCTCCACTCAAGTGTCCAATGGGATGATCTATTGCTTCTCAGAAACACGATTGCCGTTTCATTTAGCATCTTCATTGTTTTTAGGCCAGGTATCTAAGCCTCTTGATTTTTGGCATCTTTCGATTAATGAAGTTTAAATTTGTCTAGAAAAAAAAAATGTTGATAATGTCACATAGCTCATTGTATATCAAGCTACGAATAATTTTTAATGTATTGAATATTTCCAAGTAAAGGAAATTATATAAGGTAACGAAAAAGGAGAATAACTATTAAGAAATGACTCATGAAAATAAAATATAATTGGCTTAAAACTTGATAAGTCAAATGTGAATGAATGTGTAGTTATTAACTTTGTAAAATATTAGAAAAAATAAGGTTTACAGAAATAGCATAATGTTGAATAATTGCAACTGGAATGAAAAAAAAATTATTTTATTGCTAAATCTTGTTTATTTTGGTGGATTAATTCATTTCTGTGATGTCTCCATTTGATTTTGCATGATTACATAACGTATTTAAGTAAATATGACTAAAATAAAACAAAAGCAGTAAAAAAGTTTATAAACAACGTTGTTATTAGCATGTAAAGATTATTACATAAAAAAGTTCTATCTATCATTCTTTATTTTTTAAATCCCATGCTTTATCATCTTTATGAACAATCATCTATTTGTTTGGATTAAACATCTGCAACCAAAGCAAAAGTTATAGATTGGAAGGTAATTTCTTTGTTATAGAACATCAAGATATTAAATATCTTAATGAGTGGAACATAATATAAAAACCAATGCAAAAATAAAGGAAAAAAAAATGTTGAACTAACTATAGCTGTATTAAGGAGTTATTGTAAATATCTTTGAATTATATGGCGAAGTATATCTAAGGTCTATCTTAATTGATAGAGTATTAAATGAAAAACTTAGATGTAGATTACTATCTTTGTAAGATATTATAAGATAATAGTAATCATTTGTATTTATATGATTAAAATTAGCTTAAACACAAAAAAGAAAATACATTGACTTTTGAATGAAAATTAATACTTTTACGAATAATCATTATTAATATTGGTGAAATTACAAGGATAAAAATAACGTAATAATGATAACACAAAATATTTTGAGAAATTTGAGAGAGAAAAAATATAAAAGACCCAATTTTCAAAAATGAAATTATGAGATTTACAGGAGTAAGAAAAATTGCAAAATTTTTTCTGGATAGTTATATTGTTGTTTAATAAGTTTTGAACTTTATGAAAATAAATGAACGTATATGTAGAAGACTAGGATATCACTGCATCACATTGGCTTAGTGATTGTTGGGGTTGACAACACTTTCAATATATTCTTTAATGTTAAAACTTCTACATTGTACAAAGTTGATAAATTATGATCACCCTCATTCCATCAACATTAATGTTGTAATGATCGAAAAATCTATCACAAATTTCAGAATCCAAAAAAATATAAAAAATTAAAAAATGAATTATTTTAAAGTAATATAAAAAAGTAATTATTTTATGTTGAATCAATGTCTCTGAACCAAAGTGATACCAATATTCATAATTATAGAGTAGGCAAATTTACATAAGATGAATGTAACATGTATCAAGAGTTAATATAGAACACTTGAAATATCCAAACCAACAAAATATCTATCCTACAGTCTTCACAAATGCATAATAGAAATATTGAAAATATTGAAACAAAATAAAGAAACACTATATCTCTAGCATAAACCCTTATATAAAAGAGACGTCTTTCTTATATAGATATGGAAGAAGTGAAATTTGATAGAGATAAAGCAATAAACGAATAGTTTCTGATGTATAAAATAGAAGAGCAGTTGTTTTTTTTCAGTTTATCTCTATTCAACGTTTTGTAAAACCTGCTAGAGTGGAACTTATTAGAACATTATGTAATTCTTTTGTAATGAAGTGAATATCCAATGAAATAAATGTGATAAAATGAAGAAGAGTGACAAAAGACAAAGATTACTTAATATGAAGCACTATAAAAAGAGCTTTATTTATTTTTTTTTAATTTTTGATTAACAATATTAGCAAAATAAGAAGATAGAAGAAGAGGAGCAATTATGCCTTTTTTTTTTTTTTAATGTGAAATTGAAAAGTTATGACCATTAGAAAAGCTTTTGAAATTGTGACCATTAGAAAAACTTCTAAAAAATATATATCATAGACATATAGTCATGAAATCAAATCTTATAATTTTTCAAAATGTATTTATTACTTGAATAACATACACTTTTTTACTTGTTCATTTCACTTTTCTTTTTCGAATAACTAATAACATTAAATTTCATTCATGACAAAATTGTATTTAACTATATAAATTTTCTTGAATTGCTTTTTATTTAATGGTGATATGAAAAATGATAACTATAATGTTAATACTTCAAAAATTTAAGTCTTGTTGTAGGTAGAATTTCATCATGTAATTGGAACTACAAAAAAAAAAAAAAAAAGGAAGATTTTAAGCTATTGGGAGGGGAGACATAGCTATGTAGCATTGCCGCTATGATTTTTAAGTTAATGAAGTATTAGAGATAAATATAAAGTATGAGGAGAGTATTGAAATGGAAGTAAAAGAGTTTGAAGAGACTTATTGTTCCTATCCTACTACTATTTATAATGCATGGAGGTGGCTAATGGAGAGAAGTGCTTAAGGGTAGTTCAACTGCATTTGACACATGCTATTCCATCAATTGAGTTATGCGATAAATGTAGGAGATAAGAGGCAATTAAGTGGTTATTCTCAAGGATAAATGTCAAACTATTTGTGCCCTTATCTTGATATTTGTACATTTGTGCCTCATGGGCCAGGCTTTAGTAATTCAACCCTATGAATCTAAGTCGGCTAGATTATTACTAGTTATTAAAGCTCCTAAAATAGGTCGTCTATGTGGGTTACTGACAGATAAGTTGTAGGTTGTCAAAATTGCTATATTAACTGACAATTGGCTAACAAGAATGGGAAACATCTTGTCTTCAACTTTAAAAAAGTTATTAATATATCAACTAAGGAAAAGTCCACTATCAACATTTGTCCTCTAATTCTCATGGTTGATTGATCGAAAATAAGAGTAGTACATTAAGTGTCACAAGCTACTAATTAAAGTAGGTAAGCATTAAAAAGCTTATTGGCTTGTGTTATTCGATCTTCTTGAGAATAATAACTATTATAAGGGATTTAAATAGCTCATTCTTTTAGCTTACTTACACCATACGATCTGTTGGGTTGAGCATAGTTAAAATCCTATGAGGTTTTATTCCTTAAACAACATGTCATTTCATTTCTTAATCCTCAAAATGTGTAGGATAAGTGTTAGCTTAACACTCATTGTGCTTATGTGTGTTGTAATTGCTTAGATGATCTTAGCCCTTAAGTTTTCTTTTAGAATACGTATCTTCATCTAAAGTTGTATGAAATCAAATCATTTAAATTCCCTACAATTGCCACTATGCTTCCTCTTTTTTTCTTTTTCTTTTTTTTTTTTTAAAGTTTCTTAAAATGTTGGTAGTGGATCTTTAAGTTAGTTAACAGAATGCTGATCCATTTCAAGCTAAAGATGAGCTATTTCCCATTCTTGTTAGACAACTATCACTTGATATAGCCACTTTAATGGCTTGTAACATATCAACAATACTAAGTCAGTACCTCAATTCGATACCCTATTTTAAGAGCTTTAATAGCTTGTAATAATATGGCCAACCTAGATTTATATGGCCAAATGGCTAAGGCCTAACCTATGAAATTCAAATATTCAAATATTAAGACATAAGACTGAATAGTTGATTACCATTATTGTGTATAAGGATAACTGTCGAGCAGTTCATGCTCCTATCCTGATATTTGAATATTTGAACTTCATAGGTTGGGTCTTAGTGATTTGGCCCTATGAATCTAGGCTGACCATATTATTACGAGCTATTAAAGCTCCTTAAAGAGGTTGTTGAAGTAAGGTGCCAATCGAGTACTATTGATAAGTTGCAAGTTGTTAAAGTAGCTATATAAAGTGATAGCAAGTTAACAAGAATAGAAAACAACTCATCTTCAACTTGAAATAGGTCGACATTCTACCCATTAACTTAGTAAAAATCTACTATCATCAAGTCCTTTTGTGTGAAATATGAGCAAATAATACTAAACATATGACTTCATTTATCGATATTTTTTCTCATTTAAAATAATGTAAATTAATGTGGTTTATTTAATGATAGATTATTTGATCACATAAATTCAAAAATATTTTTGTAAGCATTGTTAATGAAATCTTACAAAGTAATTATGAAAAGAAATTATAGAATATTCATATTTATATTATGTTACTCCTTTTGTTTGAGTTGCTCTTTCCTATTCAAATATTTTTCTAATCTATTTTTGTTAATAATAAAACTAGTGCAAATTGTGTATATTGATTTGATATTTTATATAAAGTCACAATTAAATTTAAATTAGTAGATGTGTTATAATGAAAATATAAAAAGTTTATCTTTTAATTTCTTATGAAATATTAAGGGCACCCTTAATCATTTCGTTTAAATTTAAAGTTTTCACCCTTAATTCTTTCCAAAAATATATATATCATTGTATTATATATGGTGAATTGTTGTAGCTGGTTGATTACCTATAGAATATGTATTAGTCAACCTAGAGAAGTTTTAGTAGATAACAAATGAAAGGATGTTGCTAAGAAAAAATACAAGAGAAGAAACAAATAGACTTGGTATTTGAAGTGCACATGTGATATAATATATCAAATCTGATGTTTTTGCCTACTTAGAATGTGTAAAATGAGGAGGAACACTTGTTTATTTATGTAGTTCAATGTATGATCTCAACCATTAGATGATTTTGAGATGGACAAAATGAGATAAGTTGTTAATGATGATTGTTGGATTGCTTTTCACAATTAATGGATGAGAGTCCCTTTGTCCTTTATAATTCATGGTCTTTAGTTGTAGTTGGGCTTGGTTTGGCTTAGATCTCTATAAGAATAAGCCCAACTTTATTATAAAATAAGTTTAGGTTTATTAAACAAGCCTAAACAACTTTATAGGGTAAAGGGTCTTTTTATAGGTTTATTTTTCATATACAAGAAAACCGAATAAAGTTAAAAGCGAATAAATTAGTCTAATAATTTTTGTTGAGAACCTATCAAACTAAATCTCTCTAAGATATTACTGTAGTTTGGTTTGATTCCTTAACCCTTGCCACTTGCTTGAGAAATTAATTCGAGACATTAAATTATATCAAATATGATCATTACATATGTAAATATTTTCAAACGAGTAATTTAAATATTGAAATAAATAAAATAAATTTGGGCTTTTTGAGTATATCTGTCTTAATTAATTATGCTAGAGGCTTTCATATTATATATGCCTTTTGTACAAACCTATTGCACATTTAGTGCAGTTGCAATATGCGTTAAAAGCAGATACTGCATATGCACCTTAGTGTAAATCTAAAACCTGATGGCCAGATTGTTTGTACACATCTTCACCACCCAACTCTAAAATAGTTATTTATCCAACTACCTTGATTTTAATAACTATTTTATAAGTAGAAAAAGAAAAACCCTGGTGGAAAAACCGCTAGTTTTTGTTCAACGAAAGAAAAAAAAAACCGCTAGTTTTCCAATAGCCCAGCCCGGGCACGATCCATCACCAATCCATTCACCATTGACGTTGGCCCAATCGTCCCGGTTTATTCTCACACCGCTTTCCCTGACTCGTTAAACCGACAAACATCAACCCAGGATATAACGAAAAGTAAATCAAGAAGAGAACCCCGAAACTTCTTTACGATCTTAGCCTACGCTAAACCCCCGATTTTGTTTTTCCGCTGCAAATTTTCTCTCGAACCAAACACACACTTTCTTCCAAAACCCTAACCACGGCACCATGGCCCCAAACCTCGAATGCCGAATGTACGAACAGCGTTATCCGGAGATAGACATGGCAGTAATGATCCAGGTCAAAAACATCGCTGATATGGGGGCTTATGTGTCCCTACTCGAGTACAACAATATCGAAGGTATGATTCTCTTCTCGGAGCTCTCTCGCCGTCGGATTCGGTCGGTGAGCAGTCTAATCAAGGTCGGTAGGATCGAACCGGTGATGGTACTGAGAGTTGATAAGGAAAAAGGTTATATTGATTTGAGTAAGAGAAGGGTTTCGGAAGAAGATATACAAGCCTGTGAAGAGAGGTATAATAAGAGCAAACTTGTGCATTCGATTATGAGACATGTTGCTGAGACTTTGAGTATTGATTTGGAGGTATCTTTTTTTTTGGATTTTTTTATTAGTTTGTTTTCTTTTTTTCCCCAAAATGATTGAATTCCTGTATCGTTGATGTGGATATTGAGGATAATTATTGAAAGAAGTGTAATTTATCGCTTATGTTAGGGCTCAGTGGTATAAAAAGTTGGTCTGGTTTTATTTGGTTTCTCTGTCTTCAGCACTATTCACTCGTTGCCATGTACAGTGAATATTTAACTTGCACCTCGGTTTTTGTTTTTCATTCATACATGGAAACTTGCAAGTTGTGGGGAAAGGAATGGACATTGAAAGAGATAGGCAAAGATTATCGGTATTATTTTTGTTTATGTTTCTCTTCCTATGTATTTGTTAGTTGAATCTGACATATTTAGCTATTAATAGAAATATGGTTCATATGCAATGGAGAAACATCATCATATAGCTGGTCCTAGCTTGATTGCTGCTGCTGCTGCTTCTCAGCTTCTTTATGTGCTAGTTGAATTTAATGGGCTTTGGTATTAAGTTTTGATAACTTTGCAAATATGTATATTGCGGATTATGTTTACGGTTAGGGATTTTTTTTTCTCCCTTCACAAAAACTTTCTTTTGACTTTTTCCCTGACATTTATTATGACTATAATTTTAAAATTATGAAATATTATTCATAGTAATGCTAAGAGGTTAAAGCTATCTCTGGTTCTTATCGGCAATTGATGATGACAGCAAAAGTGATAAATGATGGCTAGCGGCAGTAGTTAAACATTATGGAAAATGTCCATAAAATATAGGAAGATGATTACTCTTTATAAAAAGAGTAAATCATTTCCCTCGATATCCTATTTGCTGTGGTTGAACTATAAGAAAAGAACCATTAATTGCTATTTGCAACCTCACGAGGTGCTATCAGAATATTTGATGATTGCAAAGCTTTGATTATAAGAAGTGTCAAAGGAAGTCTGGGAAAATTTTCCACAAAATAAATACACCTGTAACTTAAAGATATTGATTGAATATATCATGGCGAAATATAAGGATGGAATGATGATGTCCATTAAACTTAGACCTTCTTTTAAGTTAGAAGCTTGATTGGGAGGATGATTATCTGCGATTGTAGCAGGTTGAATTGTTTGAGTTGCTAAATTTATACAAAAAGTCATGGATTGAACATATTTGGGGAACAATTTAATGAGCAAAATAGTGATGTACATTAAATCTAGACCTTCCACTCTCATATAATGTTTGGAATTGGATCAAAAAGCTCATGTTGTGATTTTGTTGTCAGTGAAATTGTTTGATTTGCTATAGT
The DNA here is from genome assembly GCA_024138015.1 of Lumnitzera littorea. Classification (NCBI taxonomy): domain Eukaryota; kingdom Viridiplantae; phylum Streptophyta; class Magnoliopsida; order Myrtales; family Combretaceae; genus Lumnitzera; species Lumnitzera littorea. The sequence continues at coordinate 91,864,389 of JAMXBB010000005.1, forward strand.
TATAATTCAATATGAGATGTTAAAATAACCAAATCATGGGCAACAATTGAGAAAGACTAGATAATTATGTTCATTAAACTTTTACCTTGATAATATGTTATTGAAAGGATGATGATTTGTGTATGAGTTGAATTATTTGATTTGCTTGTTATTTTTATCAGTAATTGGTTTTAAGTTTGAGAGTAAATGGAAAGAAAGGATATAATCTTATTCGTTTTGGAAGCTTCAGGGATATCTTTTCTTAAAAGAAACAAAAGACATTGTTGCAGGGCAAATTTTCTTCTTCAGAATATTGTTTTCAGAACATTTCATGGGATGCATTTTCTGAAACCCAATTATATAAAGAAGTTTGGTCTAATATCTTGTTGTGACTATGCTCAATTACTAGAATTAATTTTCAGATTCACATGTTAATGATGGATCATTGTGGTATCTTAGTGGTTGACGTTTGCATACAAATCATTTTCTTTACTTTTTTTTTTTCTTTTTTTTGGGGGCATTATGGTAATCTATTTGCTGAGCTTAACCGTTCTTTTGAGTCCTTTCATTCGGTTTCTCCCCCTCTCTCTCTCTCTCTCTCTCTTAATTATTATTTTAACCTCAGACATTTGAATTATTTTGCTATATAATTCCATGTTATATTTTTGATTGAGCAGCCCTGGTCATATCTGTAGTTTCTGTTTTATCAATACCGCTGTCCTCTTTTTTTTTTTTTTTTTTTTAACTCTTTAGAAAGCTTGATATGCAGTGACTACAAGGTAGTTTTCTCTTCATCTTGTTTTAGGTGACTGTTGACTAATATTTTGTTTCTTGCTGGATTTGATTGTTTTCATATAGGAGTTGTATGTCAATATCGGCTGGCCCTTGTATCGGAAGTATGGTCATGCATTTGAGGTGAGACTTTCCTCCAGTTTTGAGGAAACATCTTTATCTGTGAAACTTTTCCTTCTAAGATGTCTATTTGTGATGCTCTCTTGTAGGCTTTTAAGATTATTGTCACCGATCCTGATTCCATTCTTAACTCCCTCACTCGGGAAATGAAGGAAACAGGCCCTGATGGTCAAGAGGTAAATTTTAGCACTGTCTGTTCTTATACTGCAGCTGGTGAGAATGGAAACTAAGGTAGTGCTTGAACTACTTCATAGGTGACTAAGGTGGTTCCTGCTGTCTCAGAGGAGGTAAAAGAAGCTTTGGTGAAGAATATAAGGAGAAGGATGACCCCTCAACCATTAAAAATCCGTGCTGATGTTGAAATGAAATGTTTCCAGTTTGATGGTGTCCTCCATATTAAGGTGCATACCTGTTTTGAATTTCTTTTCATCTCTTTTGTGCCAGTCGTGTGATTTGTAAACCTTTTGTCTAAGCTGCTGATACATCCCGTTCTTTATATGTCTCAATTGCTTTGCTTTGCAGGATGCGATGAGGAAAGCTGAAGCTGCTGGAAATGATGAATGTCCTGTGAAGATTAAACTAGTTGCACCTCCACTTTATGTCCTCACTACCCAAACTCTTGACAAGGTTAGCTGTTTGTACTTCTTAATTATATGAAGTGATCGAACCATTTTCTACTTGTCAGAGTTAATTATGTTCACTTCTTTACTCTTAGATTGAAGTATTTGTGAATCTTAATCCTTCAAACTAAAGGTATCTTATGTATTGACGTAAACTTTTCAGTTCTGGAATATGGTCCCATAGAAATTTCATCACCAAATCGCCTTTTACTGAAAAGAGAATCTATTTGAGCTAACATACTGACAAGCTCTGTGAAAGTTGAATGTGCTAATTTGTATCAATCTCTGGTAGTCTAATATTCAGAACAAAGTGGGCTTTTGAAGGAGTAGATATTTAGAAGATGCAGCAAACAGTAAATAAAAAATGATATCTATGTGCATGTAAATTTTGTGAATAGTAGACACTAATCACGATGTATATCATGAAAGTAGAAGTGGTACTGTTTCTGAAAAATCCTCTGAAAGTGAGCTATTGATTGATGTTGTAAGAATGAGCCTTGAAAGTCCTGGACTTGTTTGGGTGCAGCGTTTGCATTTTGGGGTGGTGAGCTAGTGAATGTTCTCTTTGACACTTCTCTTCTTGGTTATGTAAGCATTGTGGGATGTCTCATTCTAATGACCTTATATGTTCTTTCAAAATGACTTTTACAGTGGAATCTTATGTTCTTTTCTGTCAATTGCAGGAGCAAGGATTAGCTGTTCTAAACAATGCCATTGTAGCCTGCACAGAAGCTATAGAACATCACAAGGGGAAACTTCTTGTGAAGGAGGCACCTAGAGCAGTGAGTACCTTAGACAAAAACTCCTAGTGTTATTTCTGCAATACTTTGCCTTATATATGTATGTGTGTGTGTATGTATTGATGCAATGCTCTGCCTTTCATTGTGTAGAGATTTAAAGCTTATTTACCCAGTGCTTCACTTGTAATGATGTGACAAATAGAAATATTTCACTACTCAATCTTTATTTTGCTATGAACTTCATTTCACGGAGATCCTGACCTGATTTTATGCTGATTTTAGGTGAGTGAACGGGATGACAAGTTACTGGCTGAGCACATGGCTAAACTGGGTAAGGATAATGAGGAGGTTAGTGGTGATGAAGAGAGTGAAGAGGAGGAAGACACTGGTATGGGTGATGTCGACTTGGAAAATGGTGGTTCTGGGATAACCGAGTGAAATTTGTGCCAGAGATATCTATCTATAAACCGCTTCAAAATTCTGTGTAACTTGGTTTAGGTTTTCTATTTGTATGATCTTGAAATTGTTATCCCATTTTTTGTACTTGGGTTTAGATTAAGCTTATATAAATTGTGAGATATCTTACTTTTGCAAGCTATTGATACAATGCAATGTCGTACACAATGTGTTTTGTTGCAAGTTTAGAAATCATCCTTAGAAGGATCATCCTCCTCGTAATCTTTTGTTCCAAAAGATCCATAGATTGCATCATCCAACTTAATCAGGGTAACTAAAATTTCCCACCGTGCTCCCTGCACTCGGCGAATTGCAGAGTGGGTGCGGCATGAGCCTTCCACCAAATGCTGTATCATTTTGACTGTTGTCTGATGTTGGACAGCTGCTCAGTGTATTGCAACTTTACGTGTGAGAAAGGAAAACTTTAACAATAATACGCAAAATGGTACGGCAGACGCAAGATTCAATTCATGAACTGGGATTAACGCATGCAAACACTTGAAGTTACAGACACAGACGCGTGACAACATGGCAACAATTTCTAATCTTGCAGAGCAAGGTACAGCGCTTGAAGAGAACTCAAAAAGAAGATTGGCATCTTAAAGTAGAATTGTCAGCAACAAGCACGCCATCATTGGCGACAACCGTCCTGTAATAGCAAATGAACCCATCTCTATAGCTATAAGTTTGCTGTGTGTTTCCTTGTCCAGACAGAACATCGTGATCCTTCACCTCCATCCACCCATTAGAGTCCTGATTGTTTTGAAGTGACACTGTGGAATCTCCATTAGTATATCTTTCCTTCATTGCATGAGTAACATTTGTAACAAGCATATAAGTATCATTCCTCGAACCCGGTAGAGTCGTCGTTGTGACCTGCATGGGGTACTTCTTCATGGCACCGACACGAGAAACCGTATTGTCGAAGCTATCCTTGATCTTTACTTCTCTCCTGACCCTTAAATTATGGTTAACCACCTTGTGAGTTCCATTTCTGTCGAAGTGTATCGAGTTGCTAAACCTGTATTCCTGATAAACAACGGTGGTTAAATTTCCTGAACTAGATACCACCCACCCCACAAGACGAAGCTTCCTCCTCGCCCCGACCTTGAATGACCCATCAAGCTGTTTGAACTTCGAACTGCGTTTTATCTGAAGGGCAGGAGTGTTAACGAGGACCGATCTCGCTTCCACCCTCTGGGATCGATCATCAAGCCATAGATGCAAATTTGCATCCACGAGCCAATAAGAAATCCCACTCTCGACACCAATTGCAAACTCGTGAGTATTCCCATCAACAAGCATCTCTAGCATCGGAGTCAAATCCATTTCATATGAAGGAAGATCAAATGCCCCAATCGCCACCACGGGCTCCCAAAACAAGGGATTGATTCCTCCTGTGTACACGACGGGAAATAGCACCTCGGACCCTACTAATCTTCCATCAATTGTCACATAAACCTCCCTATAGGCACCATTTCCACGCCCATTGGTTAAATTATTAGCCCGAATGTATGAATTGGGTGGATTTGAATACCAATACTCATCATTCCCATGAAAGGAAACAAACAATTCAAGAATCGCCCTTTTCGTATTCTTAGGAATCCGAACCCCCTTTGAGTGAAGATCAGATTCACTCTCAATCCTATACCAAAACCCTCTACTAGTATCACCACTATCTTGCGAAATCGGTATGATCATATCAGCAGGGGATCCAGAATAATCCAATGCACCATCCCCAACAAAACTCCTTGTCACTTGGAACAATTCCAGCTTCTCATCCCTCAATACATCAACTCGTTTCTTTACACTTTCATTTTCCAAGGCCTTGTAAAAGAGAAGGGTCACATTAATATCATAAATTCCCGTGAATTCATCATTGACAACATTTTCCAACATCATGGTCATGCTCTGATTGGCCTTTGACAGGACGGCTGAGTACTTAGTAACATCCTTATGGACTTTCCAGAATATCCCGCGCGGGGTAGGCTGCGCGGTGCTAGTCCTGATGAGCTCTACCCCAGAAAGCCATACGGCAGCTATACGATCATATTGGTCGCCCGTGGAGGTGGCTGTGAGCTCCAGGACAACTGTGGTCCATGGTGGGGGGCAATCAGTTGGAGGAGAGTATAGATTTGTGAATGGTGGGGAGTCAATCGTGTTGGCGAAAGAGTGTCTGATGGCCAAGACCGTGCACACTGGAGTCAACAAATCAGATGGTAAAGGGTGGCTTAGTTCGTAGTATTGTTGAGGTCTGTGAGTGATGTTGTTGTCGTGCAAATTGAGTATGTAGTGATTGGGATGGGAAGAGACTGTTTGCGAGAATTGATGAAGAAGAAAGAGGAACAGGATAGAGAAGAAAGCGTGGTGATGTTCCATGTTTGGTGTGGGATTGTGGAAATCCTAAGGATTGTGTTTTATTATGCTGTTTGTGTACCGGGTACTTTATAATGGGAACTACCATATTACCAAGTGGATCTTTTCACTGCTCTTCCAGTTTACTTGCCTGTTTAGGGAAAACAAATGGCCTTAGTGAGAACCGTAAATGCATTATAGATACATCCCATAAATTCCTAAAATATGTTTTTCTTTTTTTTTTTTTGTTTTTATTTTATTGATAAATTTAAAAAATATGCACTTATACTCTGATACGTTACTAAAACACTAAATTTATTACTGCTTGGTAGTATTTCTTTAGTCATAGTCTTGGGTTTTTGAAAATTTTTTGAGGAGTATCTATTTATTCTTTAGAAGTTATAGAGAGGTGAAATTGGGAGTTCAGGACTTTATCTGTACATGATATATATATATATATATTCCTTAAGCTAGATTTATCAGATCAATAGTTTAAAAGTCTATCATCCCAAAACTTTATATCCTATAAAACTTTATATGAAAATTATTAGTTATTATTACAGATTATCAATTCATGTTTACTCGTTGCACATATTGTTTCGTTTTCCTTAAAAATTGTACGTTGGTATGGTAGCACAACACCCCTTAAATTTTAAAAGTTTGTGAAAGACATGGATTTTATTGATTTTTCCTTAAATAAAATATCTTATGCTTTCAAGAAAATGGAGCCATATTCGGGTCAAGTAAAACGTAGAAGAGTAATATGCACTGTATTTGTGCTTCCTTTAATAGAAAATTAGAAGCATTTATGATGGTTGGACATTCTTAAAATATTTATAAGAAGGAAAGAGTACAATATGTGCATCTGAGTAAAACATAAATGGTATAGCTTGTAATTTAACCATAAATAAATAATTATGTCTTATGCAAATCTTAAATCTTAACGGGTGTAATTTAAATTGCACCTAGTACAACTCCATTATAAGTTTCGTAATAAGTCTGTACAATGTTGGGACTAGAGTAGAAGTAGATTGGAGACATTTGATGAGAGGAGGACAGGAAAGATCCTATAATGTCGCTATTGCTCCGATTGCGTTGCTTCTTCTACAATTTCTTTCTTCTTTTGTGTTCTTGTGCTCCCGCTTGGAGATCACAACTGGGTTTGGATTTTTTCCGGAATTTACTTTCGTATTCGTCTCTTCATTTTTTTTGGGTAATTGATTGATGGGATGGAAAATAAATCATGAGGTCAAACCAGTCGGTTTAATCCTACCAGAGCCCTCAATGTAAATGGGCTAGATTGGGCTGAAGAATTGCTAGTTGCCTCAACAAGCCCAAGCCTTGATTAAATTACCCACGAGAGATGGGATTTGATTATTTAGACAATGTCCAAAAACTATCAAATCCAGATCCGGGATTTTTCTTCATGCCTCATGGGATAATTCCACACCTAAGCATAACACCTGTTTCGGACTAGTTTAGAGTTAGGGCTCTTACCCCCTCCCAATGAATAAACTGCCGAGATTCAAATTCTCTAATCCTATGTTAATTGGCGTATTCATGAGTATCTAGTCTTCTAACTAATTTAGTTAATATAATTTGTATTCAATCTACTTGTTTCCTTTTTAAGGAAGGGATTTAATTTGTCCATAGTATATACTATTGCACAAAATTATTTTTCCAAAATATAAAGATTACTAAAAAATTATTCACTATTTTTTTTTAGGCCAATTTTTACAATTAGTTTGTATAACATGTATATATCCAACAAAGGTTTGTATATTAAAGTGTACATTTATAATGCAGCCCATTCAATAAACAAAGTTCACAAGTTGAATTAGTTTACCATTGTGTTAATTAGGTTAGGTTTTGACCCACTTATTGAATTGTTTATGGATTATTTTATTATTATACTTACTTTTCTATATCAAATATAAGAAGAAAAGTATCTAAATAACCATCACTATAGAATGAATGAGTATAGGGAGCACGTAAAGTTAAAAATCAATCAAATTTTAAATAGGTTGTCATATTTATAAAATTATCTTATACTTAATACGTTGAAAGTGATCCTTAAAAAATGATTTTCTACATAAATATATATATTTCTGAATATTAAGTACGAGCCACTTAAATACGAGAAACCCTAACTTAAATGTCTTTATCTTCTATGCTCATTTTCTTTTGGTTCTTTTTTTTTTTTTTTAATTTTTTCATTATTTATACTACATAATATAATATGTGGTTTTCAAAAATGTGGATGTTGATATAGGATAGAAACAGGAAACCTTCTCCTCGTCCCTACAATACTTCCAAAGCAACAATTTAGCGATTGTTTCTGCTGCCCTATCAAATTCTTGATGGGAAACTTTTTAACATGCGCCCGATGCACCAGAATCTGATAATCCGAACTTTGAATCCGCGGAGGGGCCCATGTGCGATTCTCTTTGCCTCGTATAATTAATTCTCTCACATTGCTGAGGAGATGGAATAGACCTCCAAAAGCAGTTTACACATACAACATTGCAGTTGATTTTCGATCCCTTTAAATACAAAATTAAACCAACATGAAATTTAGATGTAAACTGACAGCGTTTTTCTTATATAAATAACATTATTTAACCCTGTTTGGAGAGGTGCATTTTAGAGCATGAGTTTAGGCGTTGAATGGGGAAGTTGAAATTCGGATTGGACGAAACTTAGAAGCAAATGAATTGGAACAAAAAGTATCTAGAGCTCTTCTGGAGTATTGCTTAACAAATTGGATCTCAGCTCAATAGGGTTGTTTAGTCTTGGTTATTTTATAAAAATTATTTTGAGTTAAATTTGCATTAAAATTCTAATTCTTCTTGTATTAATAAAACTTGATATATATTAAGTTTGATTAGATTTACAAGTCAAATTGGCATAAACTCAAATTCAGTTCAAATATTATCATCTAACTCAAGCAAATGTTAACTAGACTTAATAACCTAGAAGCTAGTTTGATTCATTTATCCATTTAAATTGGGTTTAGATTTAAATACTTTATATCTAGAGTTCCACTCAATATAATTTAATCTCTTTAATAGCAATACCAATCAATTAGTAATTTCATTGATTAACTTATGTGATTATTCTTACCAATTTTATTTCGCCCCTTGAAAAATTGAATATGAAAGAAATACTCAAAAACGTCACCGTTTTAGCTCATCTCATAATGGCGCGTGATAACTAATACGTATGCATGCACTTATCATCTCCTGCAACAAACGAGTTCGTTTCCCTGCTCCCTGACCAATAACAGAATCTCCTTCTCTCTCTCTTTCTCTCTCTCTCTTACACGCACGCACATCACTCTTATGTTACCAAGAGTCTGTTTTCTTCAAACCCACACACTCTCTCTCTTCTCTCACTAAAGAAAGAAGAAAAGCAGAAGAATGTTCTACTCACACCAGCTTCTTGCACGCAAAGCTCCTCTAGGCCAGATATGGTGATTTTTGCCCTCTTTTTCTTCATATCCAACAATGTCATTCGTAAAATCCATAAATCAAACAACATTCCCCTGATATACAAATTAAATTTCGAGTTCCGAGCTGATATGGCTTCGTCTTTGTATATGGAGTTTACAAGATCCGAGAAGTTAGAACCAGTAACTACATCAGTCAAAATTATTTTAGTTTATTTTAATTCGATTAACATTTGTTGGCCTTAGTGCAAGTTTTTGGAATTACATATGACCTGTAAGATGTTTCTAGAATGCTTGCTTTGTGATCGACGCTATAGTTTATTTATTCATGTAACAGTGTAATTCTAACTCGAATACGAATACGTCACTTCAATTTTCTTGTAGAATGCATAATTTTAAGTATGTTTTTTATTGTTGACCTATTCAATTTAATGCTCTGTTTCTCTGTGTGCAAAACAGAGTAAGATATTTCACAAGCACATTCTAAGTTTGTTTCTCGTTAATCAATGGATTTACAGGATGGCGGCAACCATGCACGCGAAGATCAATAGAAGGAAGCTCGACAAGCTCAATATCATCAAAATCTGGTAAGAAAAAATTTAAACGAATCCTGCTTGTGTAAACTTATTTCGATAATGCTCTGTATAGGTTAATTCACATTGCTACTTGTCTTTTCTTAACATATTTGAGAAAATGCGACTTAAATTAATAATGATTCTTAGAGTTGAACGGTTCAATTTGTCAGCACAGCGTCTTTGTTACTAGTTTGTGAAATCAAGTAGTTAAATTGTTATATAGTAACAATAAGTTAATTCGTTGATAATAAAAAATTCGTATTGGCACAAATGCTTATTGTTTGGATTCGTTTGGTTGCTCCCTTTTTTTGCAGTGAAGAAATCCTAAACCCATCGATTCCTATGGCTCTTAGACTTTCTGGGATTCTCATGGGTAATTTGTTACTTTTTCATTTTATATTTTTGTTTCTTCTGGTGTAAATGTGAGAATTGGAGAGGATATGTTTATGTTTATTGTTCATGATTGATTTCAGGTGGTGTTGTGATTGTTTATGAGAGAAAAGTAAAGCTGTTATATGGTAAAGCATTTTATACCCTTTTTTTTTTTAACTTAGTTTTACCTATTCTTCAGTCTTATTATTACAAGCATAGTGATGAAAGATTTATGAATTTCAAAATTTTGCAGAGGATGTTACTCGTCTTTTGGTAAGTAATAGAATTTTCTTCTCGAATTTATTCAATTAAAACAAGATTTTATTGACTTTTTTTCTTTGTTTAGTTGATAATTGTTTTTTTTTTTTCCCCTTTTTTTTCTGGGGACGGACACTTTTTATTTGTGGATTTTGAAGGTTGAGATTAATGAGGCATGGAAGGTGAAAACCGTTCAAGACCCAACAATGCTTCCCAAAAGAAAAATTCAGGCTAAGTAAATATTTTAGCTTACCTTCATATATTGCCTTTGAGTTATTATTTTTCAAGAAAATTCTTTGACTAATGATGTAATAATACCTTAAATCAGTTAATGTGTCAACATGCTTATTCACGTGTCAAAAATAAAACGTATATTACATTTCAAGATTGGTTTATTGGACTTCAAAGAATATAATATATGAAAATAAAAAAATTTTTCTTTAGGGGGTTCTAGGCAACGGCTAATGTTTTCCTAGTATCTTTTCAATGTTTGCATACGTTTCTAATTGCACAGTTGGAAAAATTGAATATGATGCATACATGTGGGTGAATAGATATGAATTCTGCGGATGCTATTAATAAGGGAATGGAGGAGTGATATTGTGGTCTAACAAGATCATAGAGAAAGTCTCATTGTCTTTCTCCAAATTTCTAGGAAAGAGAAGATTACTCTTCCGGACATCCAAGAGACAGATGCAGAGGTTGGGGATATTGAATCATTACGTGATGATTCGAAGGCAAATGCAACCATGGGTTTTCAACATACTGCTTATTTCGACATGGTAAATCTTCTATGCAGAACTACTATGCAATTCTGCTAAAACATGCAAAATCAAAGGGTATTTTCTTGTTTAAAGAAATCGATGTTATCCTACATGATTTTGGCACTTGGATGTTACAAATTGATAGTGAATGTTCTCTAAATTGATTCAACAATTGTATGCTCAACTGGGTTAGGGCTTGAGAGTTGAGATGATGATAACCGTGTTGTGTGTTCCATTTCTGCTATGCCTATTGATTTTAACAAAGTATTGAACTGATTCTATTTTCCACTGTTGTTTTGGAGCATCGTCTTCAGCGCTTCCCAACAATCTATCACAAGGGAATAAATGGTGATTGCTAACAGATAAAGCTGCTGTGAAGATGGATAATACTGGGAACCTTTTTAAACTAAACCTGGTGTAATCCTGCTTTTCCATTTCCCATAAACATGATGTTTTATTCTAGTCAATACTTCAGTAGATAGTTTTCCAGTGTTACGGCGAGATTATTGCCAAAACTTTGGGTCCATATTCTTATTGGAAGGCTGGAAGCTTGAATAGATGAGATAAATTTAGTACCTCCATTTTAGACAAGATACCGGGAATTTCACAGGGCATTTACCATCAGGCCAAGTGACCTATAGAATCTCCACAGCCCCTGTAGATTGGCTTTCCTGATTAGCTTGAATCACGCTTCATCCTCAAGAAACAGAAGAAGATACAAAGCCCAATTTCTGTTTTTAAATGATTTATTATGATTCCATATACTAGTATATCCAGCAAACAGACTGGACTGAGAGTGACAAGTTACCTCACCTTATGATTAGCCCACTCTAATGAGAAAAGCCGTAGATATTCCCTAAATGTTTAAACCCTCAAACAGCTGGGCCATTGCTCTGTCTGATGTCCACTCAACTTGAATTGTGAGCTAAACATGTATTTGAAAGTTGTTACTACATCTGCAACGCTGCTAATATTGCAGAAATTATGTAATAATCCATGTTCATGCATCTGCAGCGGCTAGACAATGTAGATGAACCTTGCATAAATGATGCATCCAAAGATGGCGGCGGTGAATTACAGAACTTCCACCAAGGTATGCAATTAGCTACTATGAGATGCTCGGAGGCCTCCATAATCCTTGAATAGAAACAATTTACTTAACTTTATGCTATTTCATTCTCTCAGCTGATGCTGCCAACATTACCATATTCGAGTGCTTTGATTCATTTCAAAACAATGGACATTTATTTAATCATTTTGAGAGGTACTTTGCTTGGTGCAAGCTTTCAGGTCATATGTTCCTTTTATACTATTCTTAGCTCACACCCAAATAGTCCTGGAATATAATGTAACATGCTCTGGCTGTATATTGCGGATAAATATGTTATAAGCTACTTCTTGTAACTCGTCATCAACTCTGATTTATAAGTTGTCTCATAGTTGTGCTCTGTATTCTGATGAATTATTTGATCTAGTTCTTGTGCTGATTAGCTATTCATTTTGGAGGATACAATAGATTTGATGTCGAAGGAGAGGAATCCAATATGAATGATACAACTACAGCAGACTACACACAAATGCCAGCGAATTTTGAGGCATCCCACCCTCCACCTGAAGAACCTCAAAGAGGTCCGTTGCATTAGTTGGAAATTCCGCTATGATAGAGGCCATTGCTCGTTATGCCAACAATATTCCTCCTTTTATATCTGAATTTTATCTCTGCAGGCCTTGCTCTTTGCATAACCATTTAATTCAAAATATTAAGATGCTTCTTCAAACTAATTTACCTAATCTTGAGTGAAAATTATATATTAAACGATTTATATTAGCAATATTAGTGACTCAAAGAAATACAATCTCTTTCGATTACCTTAGCTGCAGATGAGATACACGATCAACATCCTGAAGACCAAACTCATCAGCCATGTGATGAAAACAAGGAAACTAGAAAGGTAATAAAGTTGACGACTGAGCTTGTTGCACCATTTTATTCAAAATATGAAACAATTAATCCTGCCAAGCGTAAAATGAGCAGCATGAACAACAAGAAGTGCTAGTGAGAAAGAAAGCAAGAAGGATTCCAGCTTTCAGAATGGACTACGAGCAGACCATGATTCCTGGTCATGCATACCAAACATGGCTAAAGGATGCAGGAGATATTGTCTCGAAAAGGGGAAGAAAGAGAAAGGTTAGTGATGATATTTTGATCATGTTTTGTTGTGAATAACATTTCCCTGTGGGCAAGAGTTAGGTGTTCCCATATAGGCGAAAGCATTTGGATATCAGCTATTAAATTATCAAGTGCTAAATGTTGCTTTTGATCCGCACATGGAACAAATATTCATCATACTATGAATCTACCTGAACGATACTGGTGTAAACTGGCTTTGCAGCGTGAAAACATCTTGTCAAAAATGAAGATTGCTAACCTGATGGAGTTGCCTCCTGTTGTGTTAATTTGTGGTTTGGTGGAAGGTAACGGAGAAGTCCATTATCCAGAACCCTTGATGGAACTATGGATTAAAAGTAATCGACCTCCTCATGACTTGCCATCTGGTCAGCCTCAGACAAATTGATTGTCTATTTATTTCTCTTTCTATAAGCCTACTTTAAGGAACTTCCCTCATTCATAGGGAGGACATCCCCGCCAATGCCTCCAGAACCATCGGGGTCATCTCCTCCACGTGGTGCATCGTCTAATCCAGTTTCAGATGGATTCGTAAGCCTTGAAACTACCTTATTACGTCATCTGAATTAATCTGTTTTGCATAAATAATTATATGTGCAAATTCTACAAATGGAAGCCTTTTGGAGATTTTCATAGTGGAGTGGAGTCCTTTGGATCATCTATTGAGAAGCTACGGAGTACTATCAAGCAAAATCTTGTACCAGCAGAAATCATCACAGAAGGACTAAGAACCAACCATGTGAATAATGGGCCTAGGATTAATGAGCCAAGTGTGATGGTTACACCAGGAAATAGCGGTATATCATTTCATGTAGTTCATTTTAACTTGAGCAAGCCTCGCTGCACCAAGTTATTAATCCTAGTAATTCTATGTGGAAGTGCAGGGGATGAAGCAAGATCAGTTCCAAGTGCAGGATCTGGATACGGTGTCGTTTCTCATAATTTAGAAGTCAACTCATTAAGGTAAGTAATGCAGGTTGTTCATCAATGTTGTCCAAAAATTTTCGACAGAGGCCTTTGCTTTATTTTTGAGCCTTGTTTTTCGTTAGCCACCCCATAAAGGTACTTCTTTGCTAATTGATGGCTGGAATCATCTCCTGATTTACAGATCCAGTAAGAAGCGATCAACTTCATCTAAACGTAGTAGCGGTGGCCTTGAACCAGTAAGAGAGAACCTAGAGGAGAATTTCTTTGAACCGAGATTCAAATTATCAAGGCTACCTGAAAACGGCTCGACCCTAGAACAAGGTTTTCTAAGTTCAGATACTCCAGTCCGCTGGCTCTGCAAACTGGCAATGCCAGGTCTCATGTGTCCTTTTATGATCATCTTGATTTCCATTCTTGCAGAATTTCTCATAGAAACTGGTCCAACACAGACTCCAATTCCTCCAGGCACTCCTCATGGAGATCCGCTGACAGAATCAATCAAAACGTAAGACTACTTAACATGCATTTCTTGGTTTACAAGGAAACTAGCTACATGTTTGAGTAAAATAAATAATTCCCATGCTGTGGTCCCTAACAGGCAGATGAAGTTACATTTTGAGACTCCAGGGGCTCCTGAAATCGAATCCATTAACCAACTTGCAGAAGGGATGAACCGAAAGGGAGCCGCTCTGCTTTTTTATCAGACCTGCGGTAATTATCTATCTATCTATCTAGTTCCCATATCCTTCGCTTTGTTGTTTAACTTCAGTGACTTTGAGTATATTAAAACTTGTGAATATGTGACTAACCGGTGGAACCATGTGCAGTTCTTGCTACTCTTGATGTCCTCAAAGTTGAACAGAAAGTGCCATATGCTGATATTCTGATCTCTAAAGGTGCAAAAATGTGAGGTGATGAAGTTAAAAAGGACAAAAACCAAAAATTATTCTCAGACTTAATGAAGAAAAAGAAAATTATTCTCTTGTGCAGTTTAACAGCCATACAAAATTTAGAATTATACAATATCATCAAAGGAAGAATACCCTTGGCTTCCCATTAAATATTTCGTAGTACTTTTTTGCTATTTACAAGATTAGGGTATAAACATTTGTGTTTTTGTTATTATTTACATATGACAGGATAACTATATGCTTTTGAAAGTCTCTTTTATGTAATTTGGTATACATGAATTTTGAATATGGATCATCTTCCTTTTCTTGATAACTGGAGAGAGAGAACCAAATCTGTATCATCTATATTGGTGCTAGATCTAGCAGGCTATATCACTTCTCAAATATGGTGCTTTTTTTAGTTCCAACCACTTGACCAAAGTTCCTAGTTTACATTCTCACTGCTAAGAATGTGCAAGAAACCTCACCAGGTTAAAATAATAAATTAAAAAGAAAAAAAGTCTGCCGAAACTTTTTGTATTTTATTTAATAATTTCCAATTATTCTATGTCGTGTTCCGCTTGGACCATCTTGGAGAAATCAATACTGGCTCTGAACTGAGTACTTTATGCTCCGAATTTAAAAGTGTGTCCTTGTAGTTACAATAGAAAATAGTATTTCGTCACAGAACACACTCGTCGCACCACATATTGCACTCATTAACAGCTCGGTTACACATGCAATCAGGTTTTTATATATTTTTTTTTTACTCGTGTTGTTCTTCACGTGCCTCTGACCATATGCTTGTGTTGACCCAAGGCTGTTAATGCTCATGCTTTTACTCTTGTAAAATTTAAAATCAACTAGTGCAATAAAAGTATAGTAATTCTGCTGTAGTAGTCGGTAGGAGGAAGGGTAACCAAAACTGTGATTACAATATAATTTGTTTTTGAGGGTTTGGCCATATTATGAGGATAATATGACAAAAATTAATATAAATCAAGTTGAGATCCAAGGCTTATAGTTTTAGTTGTCTTTTTTTATACTTTGTCCATAATATCACTAGAAGCAATATAGATTCCATACTTCAAGCAAACTAAATAGGCCAAAATATTTTGAGGGCTCTGTTATCCAATATTGAGTTTTGTACTATAGCTTTTTCGTGTTTTATTAAACAATTTTTTGATAAATTTCATTCAGATACTAAGATTGAATAATTTATTTATAAATTGGATATAGAAACTTGAGGGACTGTAAAGTAATTTGAAATCAGAGAGTGGATGAATATTCAGATATTCCATGAGAAAATGGTCAATGTTCTGGCAAAAACGATCAAAACTTGTGCCAGAAAAATATGTGCGAGTGAAAACCTTTCTTTAGCCTTGTTTATTATTAGTTAAATAGTTTAAGACAGTCTCAGACATATTTTTCAGGATAGATCCAGCAAAAAACGGGGTTCTTTGCATATCTTGGCCGTAAATGCAAAACCCTATTTCAATGTACATTTCCTATTTAAGGGAAAATAAAAGAGTAAATTATTACTTTCTTATATTTACTTCATATACATTTAATCTTTATTTTTTTTAATTATCTGAAATCCTTAAAAGAAAACTGCGTTAAGGTATTTGTGTGACCATCTTACCCTTGAGTTTGTATATTTTTCTAATTTTAATTTCTTTTTCTTTTTTGCATTATTTTATCCAAGAATAACATAGTGAAAAGGATCCAAAAGCATGTTTTTCAAATATTTGAGAGCTAAATACTTAATTTTAATTATAGGGAGCTAAGTGTACATGAAGTAAGTACAAAAGACATGTTTACAATAGTTTTTATGTCAATTTTTTTTTTTAAAAAAAAAAAGAACAAACCCTCATAGATGAAAGAAATACTCGAAAAAATTTGTAACTCGACAATACCATCATGCGAATTCGCTATATTTACACTCAGTTTGTAAGGCAGGATTTTGTAATTCTAATGCCAAACTTATATGTCCATCAAATCCATTTTCATGTGTGATAGTGGGTAAAATTAGAATTATCTGTTATAAAAGCAATAAAGCATCCTTGAAGTTCTGTATGATTTTCCTTTTTGGTTTAAATCAACAGGCCAGTAGCTAAGGTGCGCAAGGAAAAAAACAAGGCCAAAGACCATAGAATAATGCGATAATAATAAATGGAAAATGATAAGGGGCACATTAGGATGCTTATCAAATAACTAAAAGAAAATAAAGTTTTTTTTTTTTCTTTTTAGTGAAATAAATTTTCATTGAAACAGCATAGCAAATCAAGTGTTATCATAGCTATCTGGAAAACGAGTTTTGTACTTCTATAATAAATATTTTGAAAAAACATACTGAAATAGTCTATCCACGAAAAATTTTATGAAATTAGTATAGCGAAGGTGTGTGCAAACAATTTTTTTTTTTAATTGAAAGTGCGCTATTTAAGCGCGACTTTCGTATTGTAGGGAAGGTGCAAAGATGAAGTGCGTCTTCAATTTAATTTTTTGTGTTAATTTATTTATTTAATTTTTTTTTATTTTAATTGTCAAGCTATTATATAGACGTGTGTTCCTTTCGTGCATCTTCAGTATTCAATAGCGTGTCTTCAATGTCACTACTACGTATATTTAATTAACACTTAACACTATTCTTGACTAAATACTTTGAAAATGATAAGTTAATTATCAATTCCAATCCTAAGTTAAATTTACGTTTCACATTACTTTTCGTTAAGTATACTCCCTACTAAAAGTATTAATAGAACAGGTCGGTTTAAATAATTTACTAATTTGTCAACTAAACCTATTAAAAGCAATTATAGTATAAAGAATAAGTATATATATATACATATATATAAAATAAATAATCAGCATTAAGGAAATAGCAATATAATATGAAAAATAATTTATAAATACCATATACATAATGAGTAATAAATGTCGATAATACATAACAATCAAACTAAATAATACAAATATAGTTATTTACAACTACTTCTTCCTAGATCTAATTAATTGTTTTCTGAAACGAGCTAATAATGATGATCTGCGAGTAGATGGACCCTCTGATGACTGAGGCTTAGATAGTTGAGGCTCTAATAGCTGAGGCTTAGATGGTTACAGAGGAGTATCGACGAAATCTACATGAAGAACTAGAGTAGGCGGTAATGGAGGTAATTAGGTGTCGGCCTCATCTATGTGTACTGTCTGAGGCTATCTTGTACGACGTTTACAGAGAGCTGGCAGTGTCGATTGCGAATACATCCACATACGAGCATCAGGAGTCTCGAATGAGGTATAGCTCGAACTGGAGGCATAAGCAGGTAGTACATTGCTACTAATTTCACCTAAGTTGATGGAATGTCAAGATCTTGATGGCATAGAATCAACATCATATCCCCAACCACGTGCCTGTGTTGGTCGATGGCCTCGTACGAACTCTAAGTCCTGCACGCGGTGGAGGGGTAGGTACAGGAGTTAGGTCGACTGGTTGGTCAAGAAATAATATCAAACTGCCGTATTCCTCAATATAGTGAAGCCCACCATTGATGATATGATAGCAGCATAGGCTTCATCTACTAACTTCGCTCAACGTAGAGTATTCACCTATAGTTAATGAAACAGTTCAAGTTATATTCATATAGATTGCTTTGAGAAAAAAATAAAATAAGATAAATGGATTGAAACCTTACCAAGTATCTCATCATAGCCCCACGATGGGTAATATATTGGTATGTATGATCTTTATACCAATCATGGTAAGCTGGATCGATACCCTTTGGTCTCTAAATATCGATAACCTATACATAGTGATCTACCCAGGTCGATATGTATCCTTGATAGGCGATCGACCAATCTATGTTTATTCTACCTCTAAGGTCGATATGATGTAACTCATCACTTGTATGAACATCAACCAGTATCGCATGGAATCCTCCAAACTGCCGTATAATACGGTCTGAGAAATAGAACTCTACAATGTGGAAACATATCGGTGAAACCCTGGCCGCCTAGATAGCTCAACCAGTATTGCAAAATGGCGGTAGGAAATCAATAAGATCATCTAGGTATGGCTCCCGCATAACCTATAATGCATTTGGAAAGAAAGTGTATTAATAATGCTTAATTTTTCAATAAGATCAACAATATAAACAAAATTGAAGAAATACATACCTGTCTACTTATCTGCAGATCAAATGTTATCCAGTATGCATCCATAACATGCATAGCATGCTATGTAGTGTCTCATGATATGGCTCACCTAGCAGCTAGTGGTAGGCCTTCCAATATGGTGAAGCCAAACTTAGTCCGTGGTGCAATATAGGGAAAATGATCCCATGCCCATATTTGCAATAGTATGGCGGTGCTTCCAATTTCTTGTGCTCCTGATCGTGCTACCCTATATAACTGGCGATACAGTCAAGCTAAACAAGCTGATCCCCAACTAAACATCGTTGCATATGGGAAATACTCTAAAATAGGTAGGAACATCATATGAACAAGGGACGAAGATCTATCTGCAAATAAAAATCCATTAAACAACTATAGAATGTATGCACCGGTGTAACGATGAATGGTCTCCTCTTTTGCATTTACAGGAAGAATGCTAAATCTATCTCATAACCAATGTAAACTAACGCGGCCCCCTCTGTTAGTATTGTCGGTAGGGTAGTCTCTTAGTAATCCTCTAGCTATCCGAGGCCATACTAACTGCGTAGGCCCAGTCACTGTAGCCCCACCCATACAGAGATCGAACAGAACCTCTGTATCTTGTAGCATTCGTCATCTCCCCGTGTGCCATATGAAAGGTGTGGGTCTCGGGTCTCTACCTCTCGACTAATGCTGTGATGAAGTAATGACTGATTTGAATGAATGACAGCCATATGACCCCTAAGAAACCAGCACCGGCAAGGTGGGTTTTGAAGCGATCGTCCAATAGTATTTGGGACGTATCCTTCCGCAAGTTGGACTCCACTCGATGAACCGTAATGTGCTTACCTTCTTGTAATATTTGATGCAATTTCAATACAGCACTATAAAATTATTGAACTATATAGATTAATAGATGATTTAATGTTAAGACATACCCGACAGTCCCATAAGTCTTGCAAGCAATGTTCTCCCTATCCATGCAGTATTGATGGGTCATTCGGTCCTAGATCCATCTAACCGACAAAACAATAAAAAAGTATGTTGTGTCATTAACTTATGAAAGCACAACATCATATGATATGTAATTTAATGTAAGAAAACAACACTTGTATATTTGTCTATACCGTTTCTATTAAGTTAAGGATACCTTCTCTTATTGTGTCCTTCCATTCTACAAATGTTACACCTGCTCTTACCGATCGGCTCCCTTAAGTCTATCTCCATATGGAATCTTTTCTTCCTTGGTTTACCCAAACCACGTTTCAAATTATAGTTGGGTATGAGGAATGGGTAATTAAAGTGGGGCCAATTCAACTCATCACCTATTGGCATAAAGTGTGTAGCGTAAACATCCAACCAATGGGACTACGTATACCATATGCTAGTGTATCGATCAGTAGTTACTCAAATAAAATTAAGTGTCCTAATCGCATGTGAGCACGAGATTTGCCATTTCCTACATAAACATGTCATTCTATTCATGTCTACAATATGTGTTTGACCGCCTCGTTTCATCACTCTATTTGCTTTGTGCCTCCAGTCTATCTTTACCTCCCATATCCTGTTATTATGGCTGTATTACTTTATAGAATGTGCTGAAGCTCGCTTAGCCTATGTTTTTAACTTTTTCACAACATACTTTGTATTCACTTACCCCGCATCTATACCTTTCCTCACTTGTTCGACTCTTCTTTCCTAATAATTAACACAGTTATAGAAAATTTTCTTCACAAGCAAAGTTAGAGGTAATCCTCTACAATCTTTCAAAACAGCGTTATAGCTCTCAACGATGTTGGATGTCATATCTCCGAATTAATAAAAACCGTTATAAGACAACGTCCATTTGCTCTTGTCATACGGTGAAAACTACGATGGGGCATCCTCCTTAACTTGCACCATCTGATCCATTCAGTATTTAAATTTTCTAGGCTGTGCCTGTATGGCAGCAACGATAGCAAGCTTCTTACACAATTGGTTCTTATGTGCCCAATTGAAATTGCTGGCGACATACCGTATGTACCATTTCTAAACCACAAATGGTTCCTTCCAACCAACTTCTGCTTTGTTGAGTGCATTCTCGATACTTGAGTGCTTGTCCGTAATTAGGCAGATTGTCTCCTCTCAACCATTCACAACAATTGTTTCAATCTTTTGAGAAACCAACTTCAAGTCTCTACGGACTCCTTGTCAACAAACACAAACGCCGAAGGGACAATACAGTTATTTCCACCTATAAAACAAGCGATCAATAGTACATGACCATACTTCCCATACAGAATTATGCCATCAATACAAACTACTGGTCTACAATACCTGAATATGTGTACGCACGGACTAAATGTCCAAAAGACTAACTTCATTATTAAAACACCAAGCTTAGGGGATCCCCTCCATCCCCATACTATCTTAGTTCCAGGATTTGATATCTTGATTGCATTTAATAAAATAGGACCCAATGCCCAAACTCACTTTCGAGTCACATTATAGCCAAACGTGTTTAAAATGTTTGCTTACAAGTTTGCAATTTTTATATCAGGATTCTCTTTAACATTAGTGATGAAGCAATTGGCCATAAGTGTACTATCTATCTGTTTGTAGTCCTACATCACATCGGGGTTGACACAAGTGTGTAAACCCTTAAGAATTGTTACGACGAATAACTTATTAAATTTTTATACGATGCCCTTAGCCTTCACTTGCATCCACTATCCTTCTCTCTACAATAAACGACCTATAGGTTTGGTTTTGATTGATCGATCTAGTAGTCACAATGGTTGTTAATGTGATATCTTTTGACGGTGTCAATAAGCTTATCCTTCGTACTAAAGCGTTGTTCGACAAATAAATCCATGTCGTCAACCCAATTACTACTCTCCCCTTCCATC
The DNA here is from genome assembly GCA_024138015.1 of Lumnitzera littorea. Classification (NCBI taxonomy): domain Eukaryota; kingdom Viridiplantae; phylum Streptophyta; class Magnoliopsida; order Myrtales; family Combretaceae; genus Lumnitzera; species Lumnitzera littorea. The sequence continues at coordinate 91,885,910 of JAMXBB010000005.1, forward strand.
TCCTCCTTGAATCCCATGTAACCACTATCACTACCAATATTCATATACGGAATTGAATCTTTAACCTAAGATGTCGGCATCCTAGACTAATTATATTGGGGAGCTATCCCGATCCCCTAGCTAACAGTAAACTAAGGTACGAATGGAATGCTACTTGATATATACTCTAATGTGATTGCATAATTTACAGTGTTTTCAACCTCCACAATTTCATCATCTACTTCATATTCAACCCCTACATGCTCCCTTTTAACCTTAGTTCCAAGTCCCATTGGAATCATATCTTCATCAGGGTCATAGCCTAAGTCATCTTGTAAGATTGACCTTATTTCTGTATTAATTGCCTCTTCATCCACACCACCCTCACCAAAAGTGGGGTCTTCAACTGGATAAGTTTTCGGTTCATTATACATAGGGTTATCTTCATTGGTTTGCTATACATGAGGTTGAGAAAAACTAGAAGACCCAACCCGTAAAGTTCTATCAGCAATAATCCTACTAGGCTGATTGGAAACCCTAACATATATTTCTTATATCTAGTTTTCTCCAAACACGTCGGCCATTTCTATAAAGTTTTCTACATCATCATCATCTATAATGGCCATCAGAGTATACGAAACACCTCCCTCATAATAACAAGGATGTCGATGAACAAGCTTAACCCCAGAAGGATTAACTCTGATACTCGTACAGATTCATTGGGGAAAATGGTTGTAGTTAGAATCCTTCCTCATCTTCAATTTTTTTATTGGGTACCTATTATATTGTGGACTATTACTTTCATTTACAATATTCCCACCCGTATACACAATTATCTTTACATAATCAGCCATTAACAACTTGTTGAATCATGAATGATAAAATCAGTAAAATCCATACAATTTTGCACAGTTCGTAGCACCTACACAATTTCATTTCTCGATGGGGCATCATAACTTCGCACTATGACTTTAAACTCCCACACGAATTCATTTCTCAATGGGGCGTGTCATTGCACCTATAAAATTTTATTTCTCGGTGGAGCATCTTATCATACTTTATAAATTCACAATATAATTATAAGCTCTCACACGACTATGTTTTTCAGTGGGGCATCTCATCGCATCCACACAATTTCATCTTAATGAGACATCTCATCGCATCCACACAATTTTTCTTATCGATGGGGCATCTTATCACACTTTATAAATTCAAACTATAACTATAAGCTTCTATACAACTTCGTTTTTTAGTAGAACGTCTCATCGCACCCACACAATTTCGTTTTTCTTTGAGGCGTCTCATTGCACCCGCACAATTTCATCTTGGTAAGGTGTCTCATCACACCTACATAATTACACTTCTATGTGAACCAATTTATTTCACACTATAACTATAATCTTTTATACGTTTTTATTTCTCGGTATGCCATAACTAATATATTGGTAAAATCACATATCATATATGAGTCGCATATATATATTTCTACCACAACTTATATAAGTACAAACATTATAAACACTACAAAAATTATAAATAAAACAAAATTAAGAATAATAAACAAAATTAAACATACATATTGCGAAAATATAAATACTATAAAAATTATCATGTAATTACATTTCACATGCACAACATAAATATAGCTGTAAGTACAATGTAATTAACAATTAAAAAAAATTATTGCGAAACAAAGATAGTAGATAGTTACATACAATATTGTTAAGAACGTTACTACTTAGAGAGAGAAAATAAGGCTAAGCTATTGCTTCAAGATAGAATATTAGAGGTTTTTAGGATTTTCAAAGTTTGGAAAAGGTAGAAATGGAAGGAGAAGGCGGAAGGAGGGTATATATAGCGAATGAAAGGCACATAGGAGGATTGCGCCTTCATAACAACATTGAAGGCACGTTCTTCTCTTACACCTTCCTTATTGTAAGGAAGGCGTGTTCTTTCCTTGTGCCTTCCTTGTTGTAGGGAAGGCGCAATCCCCCTATGCGCCTTCAATTAAAAAAAACAATGAATAATAAATAGTTTCGTCTAAAAATGTGCTATTTCTATATATTTTTTCAAAATTTGTACTATAGAAGTACAAAACTTCGGCAAAACATCATGTTTAGTACAACTAAATTTACCAAAAATACAACCATCAACTAAAATAGAAGTTAACAAAAAATTAAGGACATTACTGTCAAAAGCAAGACCTACATTCAACTTTAGCACCTTCTTCGCCTGAGTATCCACCACCCCATTTTGTTTACAACTTACCCTACGAGTAATCCAATCTTCAACAAAGCATAAGGTACTTAAGCAATGAGCCAAAGTGAGGTGACAATTAGTGATATCCACAAACTTATTGCTTACCCAATCTAGTGCTACTTGAGAATTAGTCTCAATAATGATATTCTTTAATCCTTTGTTCGTCGCCCAATTCAATCCATCACAAACGATCCAAATTTTTGCTTCAAGGGGGATTTTTTATTTAGTCTCCGACATCTTCCTTTAAGTACCCTTCATTCCTCATTTTTCACAATAAAGCTTGCTTTTCCACTTCCTTTGACTTCTTCAAATGCTCTATTGCAATTGATCGTCATCTGATTTGGTTTAGGTTTCTCCCAAGTCGAATATGAGTCATTCATTTGCTTTTGTATAATTTTTTCCTTTTACTGTGGTCCATCACTCAAAGATATCCGCCTTTAGTCTCTATATCATTGTCTCCTAATGCTAATGTGAACTAAAAACAAGTCTATTTCTCTCTCTCCAAAAACTCCATAAGGTAAACAAAAACAGTTGCTTATCTTAGGGGTTGTATACTTTTCCGCTTTTTCCTCCTCCATCCAGCATTTTGCTTAAGACAAGCATACATTTCCTCTTTATTACTGATATCTTGAATATTATCAATTCCCATCATAGCCCATGTAATCTTACTCATGATACAATGGAAGAAGAGATGGTAAACTGTTTCGCTTTCTTATCCATATAAGGGGCATTAAGGACCTATGTTCATTCATCTCTCCTTCAAATTGACTTAAGTAGGTAGACAATTATAGAAGATCTTCCATAATAACATTTGTATTCACAAGTATGTTGGAGTTTTCCACACCTATTCCTAGTTATCAGAATGACTTATTTCCACCTTATTTACACATATAACTTCATAAGTCGACCTTGTATAGATATCGCCATTCATTTCATGCAGCCAACTTCTAACATCTGCTACATCTAGATCCTCTTATAAGATAACAAATACGAGCCTTTGTTCGATTGCATCATCAATAGGATAACCTATGATGGTCTCATTCTATTGCTTTGGTCTTCACCAGACTTGTCTACTAGTCAGCTGCTCATCAAATTTGTTAAGGGACCGATACAGCCAATTTTCCACTTTCCCTTCACCAAACCGTTGGTCCTTTCAAAATTTAATCGTTGTTCTACTTCATAGTCTAATAGTAGAGTTTTCCTCGACTTAGTTTCTTGCTTTCCTTAACTCCTTGTAAGACTTCTAACCCTTTAACTTCAACCTTCTTCCTTCGTCCATTTTGTACTTTCTCAAAATCAATTTTGCCTAAAGGACTTGCTTTCTATTAACCACCCAAGCTAATTAAGCAAAATTAGTTTGGTTTCTTTTCTTAATGTCTAGAAGACCTAGTATCCCTTTTGATTTTGACTAATTAACCTTATCACATAAAACACAATGTTTTTTCCTATAGTCGTTAGTAGATCCCCATAAGAAATCCTTATACATCCATTCAAGATTCTTATTTAAGCCTTTCAAGAAGGGGATGGCCTATGAATAATAGTTAAAGATACTCTCTAATACAGAAGAGTTTAGCGATTTCCTTCTAACAAAGCTTAATAATTTCGCTTTCTACTTAGCCAGCTTTCTATAAGTTTTTTCTCAAATAAAATGATAAAAGTACAAAAAAATGGAAAAAAAAAAGAAAAATCATAAATATTTTTTAGGAAAGTAGATTTTTTGAAAGTAAATTGTTTTAGGATCAATCATTTTAGTTTTAGTCTAATTCAAATAGCTTTAAAGAGTCACATGGTTTAAGTATAATTTAATTATACTAAATATCAAAGCATACACCAATGACTTAACGGATAAGTACATAAGCATGGCATTGGGTTTAAACTTGAGTTCACGAGTTTGAATCTCATAGGTACATATGTGCCTTTTATTTTTTTCTTTTTCTTTCATTTATTTTGCAAAAATCGGTTGAGTGTACAAGAGTCAAATCTAGTTTTTAAATCTAATCAAAATTTTTTTAATCTAATGTGATAAAGATATAAGAAATTCAAATAAAATTTGATTTTTATCAAATTGGATTTGAATCGATATGAAATATTCAAATCTAATTTAATTTTTATCAAATTGAAGGATTTAAATCTAATTTAATTTTTTTTTTATCAAATCATATATGAACCGATATAAAGATTCAAATTTACTTAGTTGATATGATCTTCGTTTGGGCTGTATATATTGATTTTGTGGCATAAAATAAAGGAGGTTCTTGGAAAAAGAAAAAAATCAACTTCATAGTTCATCGACCAAAACACAACATCAACACGATCCTTGCAACAAGCCCTCATTGTTGTTCTCTTTCTCGTCTAAATCAGCACATTGATCTCCTGTATCGACCCCAAACTACTGCACGATACTGACCATACAAAACCAGATCCGATCACCACACTTCACCACATACATGAACACGACAGCACGTCTAGCGGTAGTACATGCCGTGCTCGCCCAATTGACAACCCATTCGAACTCTTTATTCAATACAGCACAGATCTCTTATTGAATATGACATCAGCACTTCAACAGAATCAGATCCTCATGGCCATTGACTCCATCCATGCTTGTAGTTGCATTCTACGACAGGCTATACGATCAACAGCAACACGACACCACAGCCACACTACTAACTCCATCCTCATTCACTACTGTCCAACAATAGCCATAGCATCTAGGATCTCCCTGTATAACCAGCTCTTGACGCACACCCATTAGCATCGAACCAACTCCCTAACATCCCCTTTCGCGCACACCACCAAAGGCCACGAACTACGTCTAACTCCCCGCTGCACAAGCTATTGACCAATACGGACAGCTACAACAGCTACTGTCTTCCATCCATAAATAACCTGTACGTCTTTGTCAAAACCACACGCTTGACTGATCGTCATTGTCTTCACTACAACACACTCCAACTACTACAACAGCTACGTCCGAGCGCTATCATCAATCTACTATAACTGCACGAACCGCTGATCGCCAACAAAATCCGCATGATAGTGCTTTGCAACAACTACGCACGTTGGAAATAGTAGCTTCGCAATCAGGTTCGATCCTTGTATAAGATTTTTTATTTATTATTATTATATTATTATTTCATTAGGTCCTTAGTAATTTAACATGGTATATATATATATATGTGTGTGTGTGTATTAGTTTAAGGTACTTCTTTTAGCATTAGTTTTCTGTGTTATATAGATTATGTATATTATATCAATTTAAGTAGATAGTTATTTAATAATAATAATACAGATATAAAGATATATATATATATTAGTTTAGGGATTGTTAGAATTAGGTTTTTTCTTAAGGATTCATCACATAAAAAATTTTTAAAATATAAAAATTAATAATAAAAAACCCTTTTAAAAAAATTTAGGACTTTTAGAGAGTTTTTTTAAATAAATTACTCAAAAGTTAGGACCCTTTAGTTTTTATTTGAGTAAACTGAATAAATTAAAATGTAAATCCGGTCTGTTTTTAAAATTAAAATCAACCAACACACTAAAGTTTTTGGAAAAAACTATGGTCGTCTGATCTCGACTAATGGATACGTAAACACTTTCGAGGTGACATTAAAATCTTTAGAAATTTAGGTTTTTATTTTTTTCTTAAAAATATTTAAAAAGGATAATTTAGAAGAGTAAACCTAATTTCAGAAAATAAATAGTAGTACCTATTAGAGTTTAACAAGTTAGCCCCCAAATTCAAAACCCTTTGGTTTTTATCAAATTGAAATCAAAGATGATAACCAAATTGTAGTTAATCCACTCAATTGATTACAATTTCTTTTTTTTTTTTTCTCGACTCCGGTCGAGTGGTGACTCCAAAAGTTTATTTTAAAGAGCCAAAATTTCTCAATTTCTTTAATCAAGAATTAATACTAAATAGGTTAGGGTTTAGTATTAATCGGAAGGTGAGAAATCGAATTGAATAAATAGAAAACCAAAAATTCAGACTCAATACTAAGATAAATAGAAAAGGCGAGAGACGATCTCTCTACCTCAATCCTCTACTGGATAGGAATGACTCCAACATTTCACCATTAAACAATACATAGTATGATATTGAGCTAAGGCATAAACTAATAAGTTTTATCCACTTACTCAAAAAATTTAACTTCTATAGTTGATCCTTCACAAAATCCCATTCAATTCTCTCATACGCTTTCTCTAAGTCCAATTTCATAATCATCTAACATTCTTTCCTCTTCTTCCAAACCAAAAAGCAAAGAACTTCTTAGAAAATAAGAATATTGTCCGTTGCTCCCTCTAAGAATAAAGCTTGCTTACTCTAAATTGATGAATTTATCCAATAGTCTCGCAATCTATTTACCAATAGTTTAGAAACAATCTTATATATAGTAGTGCATAAACTAATGAGCCTGAAATCCTTTCATTTATTTGGTCCCAAAATCTTTAAGATAAGCATAATTAGTGTCCGATTTAACTCATCAAGCATAATACCCATTTCGAAAATTAGTTTAACTATCTTGTAAAGTGTTTCTCCCACAATGTCTCAATAGCCTTTAAAGATTGTCCATCCAATCCTAGTGTGTTGTTACCCCTAATACATTAAAGAGCCTTCTTTATTTTAACAGCTGAGAAAACCTTTCCTAATTCATACTTCATTTTCTCTAACAAAATCTTATTCCTAATATCCTAGCTAAGAGGAAATAGGTTACAAAATTCCTTTTTGAAAGAGAAAAGTGATTGAATTTTTCATAGCCTTTTCATCTATTTACCAATTCCCTATTGAATCAAATAGTCCATTAATACATTATTTGGATCTCTAGGTTAGTGTACTAACATGGAAAAATCTTGTATTACGATCTCCATTAATTATCCACTTAACTCGAGCCTTTGCTGCATATAATTTTGCTTCATTGTTTATGACTATATAATTTTGCTTCATTTTTTATGACTATATTCATCTCCTTCTATCGTAATCTTTCACAATCAATTGTAATTTGAGAAGGATAATTCTAAAGACACTTTCTTAATTCCTCAATATTTTTCATAGTGCTCTTCTTTTACTACGAACCAAACTGAATACCTCCTTATTCCACTTTCTTAACTTCTTAACAAAATCACTTAAATCCTTAGGGGATTTAAAGTTATCCATATTCCAATGCTACTTACAAAATTTTTGAAGTCCAAATGTTTCAACCACATCGGTTGAAATCTAAAAGGCCTACCTTTCTTTGGGCTACCTTTAATAGATGGGTGTGAGTTAAAAAGGAAGGGTAAATGGTCTGACTAGTTAGATGTCAAGTGGAATAATTTCGGTCTAAGAAATAGACTTCTCCAACTCTCAATGGCATAAACCTTATCTAGTCTTGTTTAGATCAACTCACTTATAGGTTGGATCTTTTAGACCATGTAAATTTAAGCTTAACAAAACCTAAATCCAACATGCCACAATCATTCATACACTTCTGATACTTGTTGACTCTATTCTGATAAACATCTTTGCACCTTGCCACCAACCCACCACCATCCCCCACCCCAAACTTCTCCTCTTTATATAAGATCTCATTAAAATCACCAATCATTACTAAAGGACTATCGAATTTAGTTGCCTAATATCTCAACTGATTCCATAAAAGACATCTCTCCACAAAATGATGTGAGCCATAAATTGCAGATAAAAACCAGATACAATTAGAGTTTCGTACATAAATTTCCAAGGTGATTTGTTCTTTAGTCATTTCTCTTTCTTTTAGATCCCGAACTCTTCCTCATTCTATAAAACCATTATTCCTCCTTTAAAGCCTTCCACTTCAACACAAATCATCTTATTCATTCCAACCTTCTCTTGAAGTCTTCAGCACCCTTTCTACCCATCTGGGTTTTAGTAACAATGATTATTTGTAGGTTGTATTGCATCTACAACTCCTTGATAGCCTTCCTCCAGTGCTTAGAATTTGCACCCCTCACATTCTATGCAAGAATTTTAATGGGTTTAGGTCTCATATCTAAACAAAGGGTATCCATCAATTTCAAGTTCAATTAGCTTATAAAGATCCTAAACCACTTCATGTAGGAGAAATCTTGTTTAACCATTTCAATTTTCACCCTCCATCTACACGATTGAAAGGTAGTCCTCATCATGACCATTTACATTATGCACAAAGACAAAAGGAATTATTTTTATTAGTCCTTAAAGAAGTGCTATGTGAAAGGAGTCCTCTAGATCTCCATTAGGTTCATCGGCCTCATCATGAAGAACTCCGCCATGGTCTCACATCTCTATTCCATTAGGTCTAGAGCATCGCTTTCCATCAAATTGTCTTTTATCATTAACATTTTCACCATTGTTGATCACTCCACTGTAGTTCGAATCACCTTCTACCCTTGACGAAACTCCCTCCCCCCTTCGTAAATGTTGGCTTGTAAATGAACTTCAGCACTTAGTATTGTCTCTATTGTACATTGGCCATGGGGATCCCTTCGAATTTTACCCTAAGAAGTTTTAACGTCCACTCCATATGAACTTTCCACACTTGGTGTTCCTCCAACATTTGGGATCCACATTGTATGATCATTAATAAGAGCTTGGTTTCTAGCATGCTCACCATTTTTGCGTGCAAGTTTTTTCAACCAGTTAGTTTCCTCTCTTTTGGTGTATTTAATCGTAGTGAATGGTATTCTTTTACAAAATGTGAGATTAACATGGGAAAAACGTAAAAGCTTTTCAATTATGATGAACAAGTACTCCATACTCCAAATCATCCATTAATTGACCCATGATAAATTAGTAAATAATTTATTTCAATAATACAAAAATATAATTCCATGGTCAAACAACTATGATTGGCCTAATGGCTAACAAAAATATGTCAAATTGAAAACCTACCCTTATGAAGGAAAAAAAAGGCTATGTGATACTAATAAACTATGTGTTTAGATGAATGAAGTGTAAATGGTAATACATTACTCTCATATAAAGAGAGTGGTGGCTCCTTTTAGATCATGCTAATATATGTTCTAAAAGTCATTTATTTATGTATCACATATTTTTTTCCCCCCTTTTTCTGATAATTTCATAAATAAAAATATTATCAAATAAGCTAAAAAACTATCACATATGATTTTGATCGCCTACCAATTAGAGATGGACAATTTATTTTACTTTGATTTACATTTATAAACAAAACCAAAATAAATTATAAATTGTTGTTTATCTTTTTATATTATTATTTTGAAGCAAATTGTATGATTCATTTCAAAAAATTTTTTGAACCATTATACTCTAATTTTGATTTGACATAATTTCACCATATGAAGAATAAATAATTACCTAAAACATATTTATTATTAAGCCTTGAGATCCTATAGTTTCTTTGGCTAGTAGAGATCTTGTTTCAAAAACTATAAATTTGTCTACGAATCAAAAGCAAAAGTACATACATACATCATATACAAATAAAGGTGTGCAAACGGGCTAACCCAGCTTCGCTCACTTTAGCCCGTGGGTTAAATGGGCTAAGCTCATTTGTCCTGCTTTTAAATAGGTAAAAGAAATTGACCCTAACTCGTTTAAAAACTGGGTTAAACAAGTCTGCTTACGAGCCAAAGACATAAATGTATTAAACGAGCTAGTCCAAACCGGCTCACTTTGGCTCACGGGGTAAATGAGCTAGGCCTATTCGATTCGTTTTTAAACAAGTTAAAAAACGTTGACCTAAACTCATTTTAAATGCCAGTTAAATGGGTTGACCCACAAGCCAAAACCCACTTGCATATCTCTATATATGAGATTATTCAAATCATATCATTATTTATGCAAGAAAATAATTTTAAACATATCTTGATAACAAATCTTACTAGTCTACAAATCAAAAGCAAAAGCATACGGATACATCAAATACAAGATTGTTCAAATCATTGTTCATGTAAGAGAAGAATTTTAACCATATCTTCATAGCTAGCCTTATTAGTAAAATTGTTATAGAAATAGTTGCATGACAATTCCAAAAAAAGGAATGAACATACACATACACACTCATATGCACATACGAATTGATAACCTTATGGTTTTTTTTTTTCCTTTTTCTTTTTTCCACTAGTAGCTCTACAATTACAAGCAATGCAATCTAAGTTTTTAGAGGGAAAGAGCAAAAACAAGATTCATGTTGGCATAGTGAACTGGCATGCCTTAGAACTCATGGATTAGTGTAACTACCCACCTCTAATTCTCCATATGAACTAACTTTAGGAAATAGATTTTCTTCATTTTCTTTTTTCAATTTTCATCAATATTTTCCATTTTATGATGCTATGTACTTGTAATTCACCATATGAACTAACTTTAAGTAATAAAGTCTCTTTATTTTTATTTTTTCATTTTTCATCAATATTTTTTTTTTCGATGATGTTATGTGTATTTAATGGTTAAGATTATTACAAAGAAAAAATATTAAAATAACATCACAAGATAATTTACAATTTTAGACAATCTTAATAGTTGACCTTTTTTTTTTTCCAAATCTTAATCGTTGACTTTAAAATTAGTGAAAACTTAAAAAGTTGGAAATGGCTAAGATCCAAATCCACCAAGATTATGTTTTAATAGGTAAAAAAGGAAGAAAATAAAAAAATTTGAAAAAAATTCTATATTTGGAAATTGATACTAAGAGTGAAAATGAATGGAAGTAAAAAAAAAAATGGTTAGAAGATTTTTGAGATAATTACAATGGAAAGAATCAATGTTTGGAGGTAAATTTAAATAAAATATTAATGTTTCACAAAGTGATTTAAACAAGGATCGACATTTTAAAAAGGTTGAATAATGAATTAACATTTGATAAAATGATTTAAATAATTTTATGTATTGATTGTTATGAATCCCTTATTTGAACTATTTTTTGAAGGGTTGATTCCTTATTTGAATTTTTCGAAAAGTTGATTATGTAAGCCCTATAATCAACTATTTGCAGTTTGGTTTGTAGAATTTAGAGTAATCGAGCAAACTGTTCAATTCAGCTCAAATTCTATGAAGAAGTTAGGAATATTAGTAAAAGTGATCATGTAAGTTTAAATTTAAGAAAATAAGTAATAAAATAAGAGAGTATAAAATTTTCAAATTTGAAGTATATTATTCGTTAATTATCGAAAATGCATAAAATGCATTTCAATAACTAATAAATCATTAAAGGTAAATTATATATACACTAAACATCATAAAATAACTTAAATAATATTTAGGAGTATTTATTTATACCATCTATGTATTTACAAATAGGTAGAAATACGTGTAATTACTTAAAATACGTGAAATATGCTAAAATAAAATTAAATAATTAAAGAAAATGCATGAATAATTAAGGAAAAATCGAGAAAAATTAGGAAAAATGGGGAATGATCCAAATCAGGGTCATGGAAACTAGGGAGAGGAAGAAAAGAATTAGCCAATCAAATTAACACAACAAAAAAAAGGAAATTTGAAAGAAGATAAGGTAATTGTCTAATCAAATTAATGTGCAATAATTTCCCAACATCTCTATAAATACCTAAAAAATTACAAAAGTTCATTTGGTTAGTTTGAAACCCTAGAAAATTGAGAGGGTCGAAAATTTGAGAGAAAATTAGGATTTAAAAAAATTTAGCAAAAATCTATATAGTTAGGGCTTTAGAGGAGATTCCTAACCAGACGAGCACCTGGAAGTGAACGGCTACCACCACCACACGGTGGTGGCAATGCCTAGGGTGGCTAACAAAGCCTTGGTGGTCGAAGCCATTAGTTTTGGTAAGTCTAATTTTTCCCCTGATTATATATATATATTTTAAAATATTAAATATGATTAGAAAAATTTGAAATTTGGTATTCTGAAATATTTTTGTATGTAGTTTTTAGGAAATATATTATTTTGATGAAAATATGTTCCGTGATATATGGTCCTTAAGAAATTTCACAAACTTAAACTTTGTTCGGTTTAGAAATAAATGACCTTAGGAGTGTTGTTTTGAGTCTAAAATTTTTATATAGACTACTTAAGAGTTATACAACATTTCTATGATGCCCATTTTCAAAAATTAATTTTCAAAATTTTTAGATAATTTCTAGGCCTTAAAATAATGCATAAAATGGATAATTTAGGGTTAATTAAGTAATTAATGATTTAGTGAGTAATTATATGTTTAAGGATGTTGAAATTTGATGATGTGTGATATTTGGGGTGTTAGATGTAATCATTAGGGTATTATATAACATATAAGTAATAGGAAAAATAGTAAATTTTAAGTTAATTTTGTAAATTAGGGTAATTAAGTGCAAAATCTGATTTGGGACGAATTTAGATATTTTGAGATGTCAATTGATGTTAGGAGATGATCTTTAGAGTAATAGAAATATTATATGTGTATTATGTACATACTAGGTAATAATACATAATATAAAAATTTGGAAATATAATAAATAGAAAATATTATAATAAAAATTGATATTATATTAATAATAGGAATATATAATAAAATATGGTAAGAGACTTAAATTTAGGTATTTATATGAAAAGTATAAAATTTTCTCATATCGGGAGTAAGTTCAGTACATTAATAAGGATTTAAGTGTATCAGATAAAATATAATACCGATTTAGAACTAAAAGTAATAATTAGAATACTCGAGCTTAATGTGATTAATTTCTCATTTGTGTTCGGATGACACTTTTAGGATTTATGCGTAATATTAGTAAGTAGAATTGATTTAAAACCTGAATTGGAATCAGATTCGAAACTCAAATCCTAAACTAACCTACAATGAATCAATAATACATAATAATATATAAATGGAAATCTTAGTTAAATTTTAATCTAAAGTTGATATATAACATAAAGATATAAATACTAAAAAAGTATTTATATTATAGAAGACGCGGAGACAAGTTGAACTACGATGAGTTCCGTGAGCAACTTAAGGAATCTAGGTAAGTTGGGATTAATATGTTACTGTATTTTGAAGTATTAAATTGTAGTACTTAGAGGCTTAAAATTGTACATGATTGTGCCTGTTAGATAATTAACTGTGCACGTGTGCTTGTTTCTGAGTTTAAAGATATGATTCTGATTGCTGTCCTAGCTTGTATTTATGTGATTTGTTGAAATAATTGATCACCCTAAATTGGACCTAACCAAATATATGACCTATAAACATAAATCAGACTTACATAGCAATCTATTAAGGGAAACCTAGGATTCTCCGGTCAAATACTGACTCCTTTAAAAGGGATAATGCTGGATAGCATAATTAGTCCATTCTTCATCCTTAGTCAAACTAAGTGACAGGTGAGGAAGTCATGGTAAGGGTGAAGTTAGTGATTCGAAGGTAGTCACGGGAGGAGTGGTGTCTTTATTACATAAGCTTAGGTTTGGTCGTGAGCTATTGCATTAACAGAAACTTCTCAACCCGGATTAGAGCGGGTGCAATTTCTTTAATCTCACGACGGGTCGGAAAACATCATGCGATAGCATTTGCTTGAATATGCATTACACGTAATAATTTGATCGATAACCTTATTTGTGTTTGTTATATGGTTTTGAGTCTCCAGCCCAACTAACTGAGTTATGGTTGCTTACATCCCTATAGACTTTGTTACAGGTGCTAACTAGGAAGCGGCCATATAACTACCCTAAAACTAGTAACTACTGGATCCTAGAGAGTAAGGATATAAACTAAAGATCGGATACACTCTTAAGTATAGATTACTCTTTAAAGCTTTTAGTATTAATTCATAAATTACTTAAGTAGATTAGGATTAAGTTGCTAAATCTTGTAAAGATACTCGGGTTATTTCAATATAAGTATGTATCTTTCTTAAGTTTACCAATAAATAACATACTTAATTTATGAACTGTTTACTTCAAAACGGATTAGTCGTGAACGTCTTGTGTAAATTAGGTCTAAGATGGTAGCTGTATGATCAGCTTTTATCTTAGAATGGTTTGCATAATGGAACTATTACAATTCTGTCGCTTCAGGGTGTGATAGATTCCTTATTTGAACTTATCCCCAAATGTTGATCTCATTTATTGTAATTTTCTTGAAGATTTACAATTTTAGACCTTAGTCTTTTTTCCTCGATAAAATTAGAGAGAATGAACTTAAATAGATAAAAATAAACAATGTTTCTTTTTTCCTTTCCTAATATCAACCAAACAAAAAAATATTAAACATTTTTCCTTTTACTTTCACACCTTTCCAAAGAAAAAGTGAATGTTAAATTTATTTCCCTTCCCATAATTTTTGCTTAAATCCACTTGTGACATTTTTGGTATGTGCGATTGTACTTGGAATGAAATTGCTTTCTAATATTAGAAGTCAAGATTCCTTAAAATCTACAACGGTTTTGTTAGGGAATTTGATTATGCTTTTAAGGATATGGAATTGTAATTCCATTCTGCCTTCATTAATGAACAATTGCCTAAATACGTAGTCTATAATATATTTCTTGCATCTACAAATTAATGATGTTTTTTACAAATACAGTACACACTCAATTCCACTCTAATTATACCTTAACCAAACAAACTATAGGAATGAAATCATTAATTCCATATGGTTTCAAATATAGGAATATGTTTCCTCATTTTCATCTTGATTTCATTCTATCCCATTAGGTTCTATTTCATTCTACCATACCGATTATGATAATTATTTTTCCAATCCTATCCTTTTTAAAAGGAATTGCTAAAGATAGTATAGGACTTTGAAGTAAGTATAAAATATAGTATACGACAACATAAGCTAGCTACATATGTATTTACTAAACATTAATAAAGATGTTTACTAGGGATAAGTGATGTACCAACTTATTCGACAAGTGAAAAAAAAGCATACATCAAAGCCTTCGAAAAGGAGTAGCACTTAAGGAAAATGTTGAAATCAGCTCTATGTGATCTCCTTTGCAAGTGTAAGGTGAACCTCACTTATCGGAGGAGTTCCTTTGTAATTCATGCATACGTTATTATAATTGCTTCTTTTGGTATAAGAGATAACTTCTTAAATTTAAGACTCTTGAAGCTATTAAACTACTTTCAAAGTAAAAGCTTTATGCAATCTCTTTTACAAGTGTAAGGCGGGACTTGCTAATTGCAAGATGTCATATGCAATCTTCATACATGAATTCATTACGCTTGCTTAAGCATGTGACATGAGCCCTTAACACACCAAAATATTATAAATGGCTTTTGCATATGATGACATATTTTCAAAATATAGAGTCATCGCCAAATTGCACGTAATGCAATGTTTTCAAAAGATCAAGTCATCATCGATGCTTTTGCATGTGATGTAATATATTTGAAATATCAACTACTAACGATGATTTCTCATGTGATGACTTGTTTTTGAAAGACTAATCCATCAATGATGCCTTCATGTAAAAGGATATGTTTCAAGTTCAAAACCATCACTAATCTTTTTCACATGTGATGAATGCTTTCTAGTCACCATGCTTATAGTGGTAAATCATACATAAACTCTAAGTATAGTTAACATTTCACCGTGCTATACTTATATTTTCAAGGAGATTTAGTATAGTTAACACGTCCACCTCAAAGCTAAGTATCGAGCAATGTGTCCATCGCAATATATGGTATATAATGCTTTCCACATACAGCTTATCATATAGCACATATTGATAAATTTCTTGGAGTTCAAAATGTTAAGCAATGCTTAAGGAAATTCATTTCCTTCTGTAAGTCCATGAATGATGAAAATTAAAATACCAACACTAACACTTCCTCAATCATGTATGAAATCAACTTATTTTATTAGAGAATTAATAAACTAAGGTACATTGAAAATCTCAACAGATTCATTATTTGACATTCTTTTAGGAAAATTTGAAGCCTAAAATATGGTTAAACTCCATATCTTATTGTAAAGATCTATGAACAAAGTTATTAAGAAGATTAAAGTTGTCAATATCATGCCATAGACGTTTGTTCGACCACTGTACTGGTGGCAGCAAAGTAACTACAAATGGAAAATATTAACATTAAGAGGCAAATGCCACATTAGCAATGCAAATTTCAAATTACTCTATTGCATTTCATCAACAAGAAAAATGTAATAATTCTACAAACAAGGTAAATAATGAAATTAAAGACTTAGCATCTCATGTATGCTCTGTAACAATAAAAAAAAAGTTAACTTAATGAAATGCCTAAAGCCCCTAGAACTTTGTCAAGGAACTATTGTTTAGGGAGCAAATGTTGAGGTTATTTTGATAATGTGTTTTTATTGCAATTTGATGCCATGGATTTGTTAGGCAAGTGATAAGACCTAAGAAATTGTATGTAATCAAGGATGTTTTAGCGAGATCTTACTTAGTAGGCTCAAAACAAGGATTGGCGGATTGATTTTTCGACTCTCTACCTTACTTAGTCATTTTGTGCTTATAAAGTATAATGAAAAAATGTCTTTAAGTCCATTTAAGCCTTATTAAACCTTAATATGCCTTAAAAAGGGCTTCAATAAGCTTATGAACATATTTCAAAAGAAATGAGTTAAGTCTTATAAAGGTTAAAAAGGAAGTGGGCACAAGCCATGTTCAAGCCTAAGGCCAAACCCATGGTCATAAAGGTTCCAATCTAGACTATTAATTATCAAGATTGATCAAACAGTTCTTAGCAATGGCTCAATTAGTCGGTCCATCTCAGTTTCATCTAGCATTCAAAATTAGAGGTCAAATTCTATATATGTTAGCCTCTTCCTCTTCATTTGTAATATTTGAAGTATTGATAAGCTTCACATAGATGTTGCTACTCTTTTAGAATTGTTCCCAGAAGATTAAACATCAAAATTTCTTAAGAAAAACCAAGAACACATCTATTACATGCATTGCTTTGAGAATTTTAGTTACCTATTCCTCTTCTTGTGTCTTCTTCTATAATGTCCCTCAACTTGTCATCATATTAAAATTTTTCTAAGGTTAATCGGTACACTCGTTATATGTGATTAACCAACTATAACAATGTTTCATGGATATGGTATTCGAAAAAATTAATGTAATGTAAAGTTGTTTTTACCTCATATTTTCTATTATATAAAATTTTATATGTTATATAGTGTTATAATATTTTATTCATTTTTTTGAAATAGGTAATGTCATCTCAAGATTCTTGGATGTAGAGTGTGATGGACTCTAAGGGTTGAACCAATCAAATCGAGGTGGCTTTGTGTACCTTAAGCCCAATTGAAAAACAAACAAGGGTGAATAGGATAGTTGGGGGGTGTCTATAGGATCACTTCATTGTCTAAGTTTGAGATACTTGTAAAGAAGTATGTAATTCGACAAATGGGAGCTAAGAGAGAAGGGATGGAGTGTAAATGAGTGTGAAAAAGCAATCTTACTTTTTAAGGGAAAGAGATCAAGAATTTATATATGTTTAACCCTTGAGCCCTTGTCAACTTGTAGTATGCAATCCTAGGTTTTAAATGCTCAAGGTTGTAAGATCTTTTGTCAATGGTAGGAAATATTAATTTTGGCCTTATGCCTATTTTTTTCTTAATAAATGCTTGATGGTGTTGTACAATTAAGGCCATGTGGGCTTTCTAAAAGGTGAGTTGTTAAAGGTTACATTGCATTTTGTATGCTCATGTTTTAAGGAGTTTTTGTTGAGGATTGGATGGAAGCTATGGTGTTATTTGAAGAAGACCATCAAAGGTTCCTAGCAGGCTAGCCTATGGGTTATAGGAGTTGTCTTTGGCTGTACGAGACTTTACTTAGTTAAGCCCTTTGGTTCCACAAATCCATAACCTAAGATGGAGCTACTGTTTGATGATTACCCAGTATTGGGCCTAAGGTGGTTGGCCCAATCCCTATTGGGATCTCACATATAAAGCCACTTGATCATAGGCCTGAGGTAGCTAACCTAAGTCATTTTGGATCCTGGTCTCTTAGGTTGAGGCACTCTGCCTTAGGCTTAAGGTAGTCTACTTGTGTCCAAGAACTACCATCAGCAAGTTATTCCTAATATTTCACCACTCTCTTTTCCAAATTTCGCAAGTTAATTAAATTATTGTAAAACTCCATTATTTAATGAAAATTAAAGAAAGTACCAGATCAATAAATTTAAACTTTTAAATCAATTAGTTTTGCTATTAACTCTAATATGTTACTGGGGTTGGAGGTTTTGAGTTCAAATCCTAGCATATATTACCCCTAATTGACTAAATCATTCATTTGATGTGTTTTAATTAAAACCCCAACCTATACATGAGGGGGACCATAAGTAATAAACCTTAAGAGCTTGCACTATAAATTTAAACTTTTAAATTGATTGATTGGTATACTAACATCAACCAATTACATTTCTTGTCTAAGACAAAGTAATAAGT
Organism: Lumnitzera littorea; assembly: GCA_024138015.1. NCBI lineage: Eukaryota > Viridiplantae > Streptophyta > Magnoliopsida > Myrtales > Combretaceae > Lumnitzera > Lumnitzera littorea. The sequence goes on from JAMXBB010000005.1 coordinate 91,904,531, forward strand.
TCCTAGTACAAACATAGTTATAGCATTAGACCCACAAGTACTATGAAAATGTTTACAAATTCTTCCATTGAGAACTTTTAAGATAAAGTAGATATGCTCTCAAAAATATGACAACTTTAGTTAGTTACAGAATTTCATGGGGATAAATATCCTGTTATGGCTTGGTTGGAGGAGTAACTTGAACTAAACTAAAAAACTGAAAAAAGAAAAAATTATAAAAGATAAAGTAATATTTTACTTATGATTAAAAAATTCTTTTGTTGTGATAGTATTAAAATGAGATATTTTTTTTTCGCTAAGTAAAATGTATTATGTATTTAACTTTATAATGATGCTAAGGATACTGTAGGTTGAATGTATGAATACCGATCTTTCAAAGTTCAAATCTTCCACTTGCAAGTTGTATTGTAGTTGATGAAAGAAAAAAAAAAAGAATAACTTTATCACCATAACTTATTAGGTATATGTATTAACTGACTTAATTACACATAAAATTAGTTATCAAGACACATATAAATTTTTTCTTTTCCCCTTAGCCAATACAAATGAAGTTCTTCAATTACATAGGTATTTACATTATTGAGCTCTTATATATGGTACCAACGCATGACATTGCTCAACAAATATAATATTTATGTATGAGAATTCTGTATATCATGTGTATAAATTTTCTTAATTAATCAATTATGACTCGATTTATAAATCTAACTAAACTGAATTGAAGTTTTATAATTTGAAAGTTCGTAAATCTAACCATACAATTTGACTGAAAATGATAATAAATGGAGCCACTTTTGTGGTTGATTTATTGCGGTAAGAAAAGCATGTACATTCTACAATCTACACACTCTAAAAATGTTCTAGAATATCACAATATAGAATTGGGCTTTAATTTTTCAGAAATTATATCCTATCCACTTTGGAATATATAACTCCTACTATTAATGAATTTTCATAAAGTTATTAAAAAAAATATTGGAAAATTTATATTTATGTTTTCTAAAGGAAATTGCATAGTTTATGGACCCAAATAAAGAAACTATCTATATTTTCATGCAGTGGTTTTCATAGGGCTGGTAATCATTGTTAGGAAATTTGAATTTTTTTAAGCTTTGATATATAAATGTTGTCAAAATATGCATTATGAAACCCTTATTTAAAATCAAGTGCTATTGTTAGATAAATCCATAATTTTCATATCGCGATAGATTCTTTTTTCAATGGAAAAATGGTATAGATCTGTTTTCTATGTAACAAAGCCAACTTTATCCAAAAAAAAAAAAAAAAAAAAAGAACATTATCAAAAGCGATTGTATTAGTTTCATTTGGTATGAGCTTGAATTCGAGAGGTATAAAAAATAAATGGATAAATACATATAATCAATATGGCATGTATACATAATATGAAATAGTTAAAGATAAGAAGTGGATTAAAAAGAAAAAAGAAAAAAAGAGCCAAAGTCCCTAGAGTAATTTGACAATAATACATGGAAAATGATAAAAGATACTTTAGGACATTTATTAAATAATTAAAAAAATAAACTTTTATCTTCACATGTATTTGTCTTTCATAATAAATACTATACATGTAGCAAGATCCCATTGAGTACAAACCCACGCCAACCAGATATGATTGCAGGTGAGCAATGAGCACGGGTGCTTTGCCATTATCCTCTTTGTTTTTACCATAACTGACAAAATCTAATTTATTATCCCCACGATAATCGTGTTGCTGTACAACTCATTTCTCTTGCCCTTTTTTACAAATTGATCCTATAAATTAGAGATAGATACATTTCTTTTGCTTTAATTTGCCTTTGTTAACAAAACCAAAATAAAATATAAAGTATTGTCCAATATTTCCTCTTTTTTTTTCTTAATTATTTTGAACAAGACTGTGCGGTTGATTTTTATATTTTCCTTTTTTCTTTTTACAATGATTACAATGAGAAGAAAGATATTCAAATATGATCTAATGTTATTTTACCATTTGAACAATAAATAATTATGTAAAGCATATTAACATTTTGTGTAGGTTTAAATCATAAAGGGTCACGTACGTATTGCATGTCAAATCGTGCTTACACATATAGGATAATCAAATTAGGTAGGATAAGGAAGAGAAGAAGATAGTTTTAATAGGCTCTATTACACTTTAAAACTATAGAGTTGCAACAGTCTTGTTGTATAAACCAACCTATGATAGTAACTGACCTGACAGTCTCTGTTGTAGATATAATTTACACAAGGCGTATACGACTCTCGGTTTGAAATAAATAGTTCAATTAAAAATTAAGCTAGAATTTATATAAAAGCTAGAACTTTAAGTCATATATATATATATATATTTACATCCATATTATCGTAAAATTCCCAAAAGATTTGACATATTATATCAATCTGTTAACTTACATATCATATATCAATTCATCACCTAGAAATACTAACAAGACATTAAAGAATTTGCTCATTCAGTCGGTTAACCCTTACTCTTCATAACTTCAAAAGAGAACTGACCTCGGGATAATTATAACGCGGCATATCGATTAGAAGTCAGAACCTACAAGAGAATCTATATGGGTATGAGTAGCCACAACTCAATAAGTTAGGTTGGAGACTTATAAAAATATAACAATCATAAACAAGGTTATCAAATAATTAATTATATGTAATGCAATAAACAAATGTCATCATACAATGTGGTCCGGTTCGTTGCGAAATCAGAATAATTTCACATACATTAATCCAAGTTGAAGAGTTTTTATGTTTATACAACAGTTTACAACCAAACCCGGATTTGTACAATAGAGACACCACTCTCCCTAAGACTATCTTTCGAGTAAATGCCCTCATCTTCGCCACAACCTCTTCCCCTATCACTTAGTTCAGCTAAGGATAAGAAAAAGACTATTATGCTAACCAGTGCTATCTTTTTCGAACGTATTAGTGTTTAGTTGAAGAACCCTAATAATCCCTTAAAAGATTGCAAAACATGTTTAATTAGGGTATTTAGGTTAGTTATGATTATGTACAGTTTAAGGTACTCAAACAGTTTAAGGTAATCAAACAATTTCACACAATTCTATTCACATCAATTACCAAACACAACACATAATATAACACAAAATTAGATACCTAAATACAAGCATACATAACTACTTACAAACACAATCAAATACAATCCTAAATCTTTAAGTACTTTAAAATACAATGAAATATTAAACCTAACTTACTTAGAATTCTTGGTTCGCTCACTCACCTATCGCAAGTCTACTTATTTCCATATTTTGTAATATAAATACGCCTTTAGTATTTATATCTTGATGATATGTATATATATATATTCTAGGTTATGATTTAACTCTATTCTTTATATATACATATTATTTATTACCAATTTATCCTAGGTTAGTTTAAGGTTCAGTTTTTGAATTTGATTCCAATTTCGGTTCTAAATCAATTCCAATTACGGGTATTATACGTAAATCTTAAAAATACATTCGGGACCCTAATGTAAAATTAATTACATTAAGCTCGAGTATCCTAATTATCGCTTTTGGTCTTAATTATCGCTTTTGGTTCTAAATCAGTATTCTATTATACTCGGTATACACTAACCTTATTAGTGTATTAAATTTACTCTCGATATAAGAAAATTTTACATTTTTCATATAATTACCTAAATTTATGTTTTGTACCAGATTTAATATATTTTACTATTGTTATATTATCCATTTTAATCTATTATTTTATAGTTATTATAATTCCAATTTCACATATTCTTAAAATTACATATTTGACTATATAATACCCCTAATAATCACATCTAACACCTTAAATACCACAATTATCATACCACATTAGATATGAACACCTTAAAACACCTAATTATATACTAAATAAGTAATTATTCAATTAACTATTAATTAAACCCCAAAATCCTTAATTATATACATATTTTAAAGGCCTAAAAATCACTTAAAAATTTTGAATATTAATTTCTGAAAAAGGGCTTCATAGCATTTTTCTATATTACCTAAATAGTTTATAAAAAAAAAAATTGTGCTCAAAACTATATTCATAAGGCTATTCAATTTTAAATTGAAACATGTTCGATTTTGTGTGGTTTTTTAAGTACCATATATTTATAGGTATAATTAAATTTGACCAATATTTTTCCTTAAATCTACATACAATAAAATATTAGAATAATAAAATTTATAATTTTATAAATAAAATTAATAATTTTAATAAATTAAACAAAATCAGACTTAAATCTAACTCACCTAGCCAATGCATTCCAATTTTCACTTTTTAGGTAGATTAATTTAATTGGTTAAGCTTTTTCTTTCCTCCCTGACTTGCCACAACCTAGATTTGGACAATTCCTCAACTTTTTTTTTTTAATTTTTCTTTGATTTTTGTATAATCTTATTTAATTATTTAGTATTTTTTAGGCATTTTGAGTAATTTCACGTATTTTTACTTACACGTAAATACACATAGAGTATAAGTAAATACCTCTAAATATTATTTATGTTATTTTATGATTTTTAGTATGCATATAATTTATTTCTAGCGATCCATTAGTTATCGAAACTTATTTTATTCTTTTTTGATAAATAATTAATAATATACTTAAATTTGATATTATAATATTCTATTATTTAAATGCTTATTTTCCTAAATTTAAACTTATGAGATCACTTTTACTAATATTTCTAATTTTGTTTTATAATTTATGTTTGATCGGATCTTTTAATCGATAGCTTTAAACTTTACATAGTAAATCCAATCCTATAATTTAAGGCTTATAGGCTCTAACACTTTAGTAATAGGTAGAGAAGTGCGATAATATCAAACTCCACTAATCATGAAGAACAAGGCAGTGTTTATAAGGTGTTTAGATGTTTGATCTTTAAAACTGGATTCCGATAGAATAATAGCGTTATATATGTATTTCTTGTGTCCAAATGAGGAAGTAAATGGGGGTATTTATAGGAAATTATAATTGATTCAATCCGTTGGATCATGATAGTAATTGATGGCTATGATTGTATCCTTCTCTTAATGGACTCGAGATGGACCTCTTTTGTGAGCTTAGACCTAAATTGCCATATTTTATTAGTGTGAGTTAAACTAAGAAAGATTGGATTGAGGGTGAACCAACCCAACGGGCCCTATTGCAAGTCAATCATGTCAAATCTCTCTTTGATCATCTCGAATATATATAGCCTTAACTCTTAGGCTTTGTCACTTTAGCTCAAATAGTCAAATCTATTTCGATTATTAAGCTTATGGCCTAGATTCAAATTTAGCCCTCGTACATTTCATCTCTTAACCAAAGTTTTTTAGAAAAAGTCAAAGAGGTTTAGGCATTGAATAAGCCTCCTAGAAGGCTGGGTGATGCTTGGCACATGTGTGTTGTAAGATAGCTATATTGCTACCGGTGCGTTTGTAGAGTTTTAATAAATTGACTGGTATGTTGCCCCTAAGACGATATTGCAAAGTAAATCTCCTTTAGTAGACAACTTCCTCTATACTAACTATTCACCTTTTCTAATCAATTCACATGAACCACTAGTCTCTTTAGGTTAAGCTTGCTTCATTCGCTCCTATTTCCTTAGCACATGACCATAGCACCATTCAATTGCATGCATCACCTTGACTAAATCAAATTTTATTGTCTTTAATATGGATCTGAATGACTTTCTTTAACGACGCACAAACATAGGCTACATCAATCCACTTCTTTTGTTTAAGTGCTTCGAGTCACTATAATGTAATCAAATTATTTTTGAGTAAACATTCTACTATGCCTTGTAAAATAATCCATCTCTTGAACTTTATAAATCATGGCTTAATTTGCCGTTCTACAACTCTACTTTCAATGTTCTACGTAATTTCTTGAATTTGGCTTGACTTACCCATCTAGATACGAGTGATTCATCACATGTATATACATAATTATTTATTTATATATTTTCTTTTTGCTTCTCCATCATGTATAGAACATTTGTCCTTTGATCCTATCTTGTAATCTCATATCCTTATATTTATTCACATATCTCGTGAATGCATCGTATAGATAAATAGACCTCCATTACTTTCATAATTTGCACTCTTGTATTTACTCTCCATAGCTAACATGTGATCCACAAGAAAAGAAGATGATAAGTCTAGCTCCCACATTTTCATTTTGGTGTAACAAGTAAATGATGTGGAAGTTAATTTTCCTCTTGAGTCTTCATTTTGAAATAAAATATTATATTTTCATTTTCCATGAAAATTAAAAGTTCTTTCCTGAAAAAAAAATACATCCAATGGGGATTAGAATAACAAATAATATGCTTAATTCCACTAGGAGCTTGGCAATTGTCCCTAAGTAAAGTTAGTTATAGTTAAGGACAAAGAGCAGATTTAGTATTATTCTTTTATTCTTCCTTCTCCATAGGGTTTTGACAAGTGTCCCCCTCTTTTTCCTTTTTACTGTCCTCATAAAAAACGATTGATAGAAAGTCCTTTTGCATCCTACATTTTAGGACGATACTCGGCCACTGTTTTAGGAATAGAGCACATCAACATCATTCATTTTGTATGGACGATACAAGTCGAGAGCTCCCATAATTCCAACATCAAGTAAGTATCTTGCTTCTTGTTCTTTCTCTCCCTTTTTTTTTTTCCATGACTCTTCATTATGTATACATATTTCTTCTTTCATAGTTTCAGTAGTTTCATATTTGGAGAAAGAAAGGCCGGGACCAAGAGTTGAGTTTGAAGTTAGTAATACCTGGAGTTGTAGTTGAAAGATTGGTAAAGTCACTTGGAGGCCTAAAGGAAGTGACTCACTTATTGTAGAGGCTAGTAGCAACCACTTGGAGACCCGAATGAAGTGGTATGCCTTGTTTTGAAGGCTATGGGGCCACTAGAATCCTGAAGGAAGTGGCTCCATATGTAGACTCAGTGCCGTGCTTAAAGAAAATTAGATCTTGAAGATTTAAGCTATAGGCTATTTATGCAATGGAGCCTAAAGTTACAAAAGACAGCAGAACCTCACAGCTATAATATCATGAAGCATGAAACATTTCCTCCTTATCACCCTATTGCAGTAGTCCATGTAGTTGTAAGTTGAAGTTTTCCCTGGTTACTTTCATTTATGGCTTCTTCCTTCTTTTGTTTTGCTCTTGATTCCTAAACTATGGCATAAACACTATTCATGAGGCATTAAGCATGTGTTTATTTCTTAAATAACTGGGCAGACAATGAGGTCATGTACGGAGAAGAGTAGATGTGGTGATACTTAGAGCTAAACTTGAAGACAAAGAAGTTATACTTAAAGAATCAGAGTTTTCATTGAAGGAAGTAGGACATGAGTTCAAAGATGTTGCAATTGCTAGGTATTGAGTAGGAAATTGACACGAAAGGAGGGAGCCAATAAAGTTGAGAGACTAAAGTCTAAAGAAAACCAAGGACCATATGCTGACAAGACCATTGAAACAGATTTGGAGAGACAAACTAGGGAATAGACTCATAAAAGCTCTTGAGGAAAACTAAAGAGAAGAACTTGTGTTACTTGAGGAGTTGAATTGAGCCTAAGTTTTGAAGTTACAATTCCTTATAACATTATAGGTAATTGAATGTTACTTCCTTTCACACTTGTATCCCCAGTCTTTTCACTTTCATTCTAATACCCACTTCTTTACTATTGTCCTTTAGTATGTTAGATTTGACCTCTTTATCAAATCATCCTAGTTGTAGTGAAAGCAAGAACAATAGTAAAATTCCGTAAGCCTTCGTGACTTGGTTGCTTTGCTTACGAAGTAACGATAGGTTCAAGTAACTTCGTTAATTCTTTCCCTCTTTTTTTTTTTTTTTTTTTTAGTGGGCCATTTATATGTTTGTGAATATTGCTATTGCTTTAGCTGATTACTCACTTTCAATACTTTCTGAACTTGGTTTGCTTGAGCCTCCAACTGTCTTATCTTTGATAAATTGTAGCCTTAAATGGACATCCAATTTCATTATCACTTATTGAAACCCACTCTTTCCCTTTGGTTACTACTTTATTTCATGTTGCTCAAACCTTTTATTACTTTGAATAAATTCTAACATCACTTGAATCTTCATCGTCCTAAAGAGATAAAAGATTATAAAAGTCTGCTGACCTCATAACTCTTGCAACTAGATAATCTTATGCCTTCAAATAATACAACTTCTTAAAATAGGCTTAGAGTAATTTCTCTTACCTTCAATCATGACTGTACTATACTTTGTTCCTTTTCATGCAAATCTATGTGTGTGATTTTTGAGTCCATGCATTCTTTTAGTTTGCTCATGTAATGAATGATGAAATTCTTGTCTCCCTTGTAATAAATGCTTAGCCTTTGTTTTGTTGACTCCTTTTGTTATGACACTAACTAGTCTTCATTTGCCATGTATTGTAGATAGTTTAGCCATCCAATCACTTCATTTCTCTTCTCTTCCAAGAAGTGGAAGGAATCATATTTATTGTTGCTACCACTTCCAAAAGATAATTGCAAGACTAGTAAAGATACCGAAAAGAGTAGGTTACAGAGCAGTAAGACTGAGAAAAAGAAGAAGAGTGATGAGCTTTGTCATTCAAGAGGTTGTGCACCTAAAATTGCTTTGCCTTAAGATAAGTGGATAGATGTAATCATTTCAAAAGACCACTTTTGGGTTAGAATGAAGAAACGAAACACATATACATAGCGACATACACATTGCCCATGATGATTTATAAAGGAGGAGCTAAAGCTAGGTAAAAGGGACACTTTTAGAGGAAGTTGCATACTACGGTTGAGAAATGAGAGGAAAGAATTACCACTATTAGAAAATAATTCCTCCATCCTTGTTAGCCTATAAAAGGATGGCATCACTTGGTAAATCACATCTTTTAAGACTCGAGATAAGTAAGTAGATTGACGAAAGCCAATGTCTATTTTCTTATGCTTATCTCCTCAAGATTGAATTTTAGCAAGACTAACAATATGAATTTGTGGACGAACATTATCTCTCGTTGGAGTATTTAGACTCATACTTTCATCACTTCACAGGGCGAAATCACTCAAACTCTAAAGGAGGTGTTTATGTTGTTACAATTTTGTGACTTTAGCTCAACTGACATTACTAAAGCCTTAGTTTCTATAAAGGATTGAGAAATACTAGTGGCCTTAGAGGATGACTTTAGAGTAGACATTAACAGTTAAAAAGAGTCCACATGTTCTACATGACTTAAGCACTTCTTTAAGGAAAACGAAACCTGAAAGGAGGGACCTTGCTTCTAGTGTAAGTAAGTATTCACATACTTCATGGTTTCCCTTTTCTTCACATATTATTTTTTATATCATTTTGCATGCTTATGCTTGAGTCATTAGTCATTCTTAATTTATACATTTTGTTACAGGTACGAGTTAGAGGTGTTCATAGCTTGTTGGATAACTCTTTATGTGTTTCTTGGAGGACCAAAAGATGGAGTTAGCCTACAATTCTTTCACTTAGCCATCTACATCACTTATGGATAGTATTTTGTCCTATACCCTTTTTATTTAGGCTCCTTATATAAGCACTTGGATCTTTAACACAAGGCTTCGATACTTTTGAAGGGGTGTTACATAGTGATGTTGCATGTAGAAGAGAACCCATTTCAAAAGACTACTAAATTCACTTGCAAATCAATAGCAAAAGCATGCATATACATAATATATGAGATTTTTTAAATCATTAGTTATGTGAGAATATAATTTTAAATATATTGTGAAAACTAATTTTATTATTCCATAAATCAATGGCAAAAGTTTGTGCATAGATGTATGCGAGTTTGTTTAGATCACTAGTTATGTAAGAAAAGAATTTTAATTCATGACTAACTTTATCAATAAAATTGTCATTGAAGCGGTCTTACACTAATTGGAAAAAAAAAAAACACACACACACACATAAGATGATGGATAACTCTGTAGTTACAAGTAATGCAATTGAGTTCTTGAGGGAAAGGGTACAAACAAGAATTGTGTTAGAATAGTAAACTTGCATGCGTTAGATCTCATTGCTTGGTATAATGACCCCGCTGCAACTCACTATACGAACTAATGTTAGGAAATGGATCATCACCATTTTTGTTTTCTTGATTTCAATCAATTTTTTTTTAGATGATACTATCAATAATTTAGATTGTAAGGAAAAAAAGTGACATCACAATAAGGTTATAAATAATTTAAAATTCTAGAAAATTTCAATCATTAATTTTAAAATCAATGAAAATAAATAAAAAAGGAAATGGATTGAGTCTAAATCCAATGCCATGCTTTGATAGGTAGAAATGGAAGAAAATCAGTAGATGTTAAAGAAAATTCTATATTTAGTAATTAAAACCAAAAGGGAAAATAGCTGTAAATGAAAGAGAATAGGTTGGACGATTTCCAATTTGGAGCTGATATTTTCTCCCCCTCAAAATTAGAGAGAATGGATTGAAATATACGGAAGTAAATAATGTTTGCTTTTTCAGTATCAACCTACCAAAGGAAAATGAAACATTTCCCCCATTACCATCATACATTTCTAAAGAAAAAGTGGTTCTGCTCATTTTCTCGTAAATTCTATATAAATTCACTTATGGGATATTCAATATGTGGCAAAGGATTTAAATAGAATTATGATTCCAAGATCTACAACAATATAAAAAATTAGAATTCTTTAGAATTGATGATTATGGCTTTATATGAAATTCGAATTCGCACATGAGGATGTGAAATCATATTCCAATTTGTTCTCGTTAAGAATATTTACTTAAATAGCATTTAGTCTATAATGTATATTTATTACATTCATATTTTTGTCAAATAAAAATTATATATATACTCAATTCCATCTTGAATATACTCAAACCAAACAAGCTATAGGAATAAAGTCACCGATTCCTTGCCTGATTCCAAGAAGCATAGGATTGTATTTCCTCATTTTGATTTTGATTCAGTTCCATCCATTAAATTTCGTTTTACTCCAATCCATTTCATTCAAAATCATGTCCAGCTAATAAACGTGGCATTATCTTGCCCAATCCTTATTTTTTCTAAAAGAACCAGCATACGAGTTTAAAGTAATTGACAAATATAATATACAGCAACATAAGCCAACTACCCTTGAATAAAAAAAAAAAAAAAAAGAGGAAAAAACATAAACCAACTACATGTCTAGTTTGCTAAACAATAATTTTAAACTTAAATAATATATCTATTTTGTTTAAGAAAAAGGGCTTGGTAGATTTGTCCCTCTGAACCAAATGACAAATGCTCGATTTGATTTACGAACTTCCAAATAAAATTGGAAAAGCTTAATGTTGGCCAAGGAACTTTTAACCTCTGAGCGGTAAGCTCCCAAAACTTTAGTTGGGTGCATTTTAACCACCCATTCTTTCGCATTTATATATTCGAATAAAATTACGTTTTCGACAAATTGAATAGCTCAAGTACGTTTTCTCTTTCAATGGAGAAGCTCTAATTCATATGTAACTAGCGATTTATTTGATATTTCAGATTTTTATTATGGAATTAGAGTAAATTAATTCAGGATATTAGTTATAATTTTTTTTTTTTCGATTTGCAACAATTTAAAATTATTATCATATGCAAAGTTATGCAGGTTCACCTAGATGTTTTGCTTTTGATTTATGACATTGTTAGGTTTTTATTTTATCATATCACCATTCCATAAAGTCACAACAGAATATCCATAAATACCATCCCGTATCTTAGTGTCTAAGTACATCAGATCTTGAATCTATCAAACCGTATATAGTGATATAGATTTCAAGGTAGGATACAAGAAACAATCTTTAAAACACTTTATAAGTTACTCAAAATTTTAAAGTTTGAAGTTTTAAGATGACTTATAATTTTAGCTGATGCATATAATTTAACTGGACAAATATAATGGAACTCCAACTATTTTAATCTAATTTATAATCAATTGTTTTATACTGATACTTAATTGAAGAGTTAAATTTATTTGTAATTTCCAATTCAAGTCAATATTATGGTTTGTATTTGCCGTATTTTGTTGCTATTCTATTGAAATTATTATAATCATATTCATAATAATTTATATTTAAAAGCAATATAAATTATAATTTAAAAATCACAGTTCTGAAACATAGATTATTAATAAATAATAGTCTGATTTTGAAAAAGATAAAAAGAAATTGTAGTTCCACAGAATATACCCAAAGCTATGGGCTATTAATTATACAAGTTATTTAATGGTGGTTTTAAGAGGTCAGTTCTAACCTCAAATTTTGGAAAGCCTCCTGTAGGATATAAATCCTTAAATCACCGGTCATGCCAAGTAAATTAAATTTCTATGAAACAGTGGCAAAGGGAGCGCTGTGTGGATTAGGTACGATTTGTCCTCTCTTATCGAATTGAATATAATATAATAGTTTGATTATTTTTTCTTTTGTTTTGTGAAATCGAATTTAATCATAAATTCGGTTTGTAAATTTTTTATACCTAATTAAAATCAGTATGGTTCAATTTAAATTACGATTCAAACTATTTGTGTTAAATTATTGTTAAATATTTTAATCTTTAATAATATATTTTTCTTTTTATTGAACTTATATATAGTTTAAATAAATTTCTCATATATTAATCATATGTAATGATACTTAGTAAAAAATTATATGAAATTTTAACAAACTTAACTTGATTGACAAGAGATTCTATTTTAATGAATAAACAATAGGAAATGAGAAGTAGATCTCTCTATCAAAAATTGATATGAATAAAATAAAAGAGACATATTAAAGATTAGAAAAAAAAAAATATAAGAGATATGTAAAAAGTATCGAGTAAAACCGTTGATTTGTAAACATATAAGCAAATGATACTTTAAAAAAAACAAAATTTTTAAATGTGAAATTCCTTATAGAACTTACTAACTTAATCTTAATAATTTACTTAAAAATAAGATAAAGAAGAAAAAAATATAAAAAATTTGATGAAATTTATAAAAATTGATGAAAAAAATAAAACAATTATATTAAATTATTTTTATTTACAAAATGGTTCAGCTCGATTTAAAATGGTTCGTTTGATTTGTTTTTCCCAATTGAGTTATAAATTATTTATATATAATTGAATAAAAAATGCGATCGAATGGTTCGTAAAAAAAAAAAAAATTATATATTTTTTGATTTAATTTACGATTGGATTCTCGCGGTTTTGTTGCGCGGTTTTGTTGAGCGGTAGCCGATCCTTATTTAATAATACACTCGAATATTTATTATTAAAATTATCAACTAGCTTTTCCCTATAATAGCCCTTCTACACCCTGCCACTGTAACTCCCAGACCAGTCCACTTCAACCTACTCTCTCCGTCTTCTTCTTCCTCAACACCAAAACATCCAAAATCGAAACCCTAGAAATCTCTCTCTTGCTGTCCCGCTAACAAACCCAAACCCTAGCCTCCTCTCTCATCCTCTCTCCTTCTCCCTGTGATGTGGCCGCCGTGGCTGAGCTCGCCGAGAAGAATCGCCACTGCGCCATCCCGATCTCCAACCACACGAAACTTCTCTTGCTCATCCTTCAAAGATATTCAAAACCTAATCACCGAAGACTCTAATTCCGGATCCATTCCTCTTCCTCGAAGTCCTTCACTCTTCCGACGGATCCGAATCTCCACCTCCGTCCTCCGTGCCTTTGCCGCCGCAGCACACCGCTGTGAAACCTCGAACTCCACACCTAAACCTTCGCTTAAGCTTCCAAACTCCGATCAGCGCATTACCATCTACTTCACGAGCCTACGTGTTGTTCGCAAGACGTTCGAGGATTGCAAATACGTCCGATCTATCCTGTGGTCCTTCGGCGTTCCAATTGACGAACGCGATCTCTCGATGGACGTGAAGTTTCTAGAAGAGCTGCAGGCGATCACAGGGAAGAAGAAACCGAGCTTACCTTCCGTTTTCATCGCTGGAGAGTTCATCGGCGGCGCGGATGAGATCCGGCAGCTCCATGAGAGCGGAGAGCTGAAACGACTCGTCAGAGATTTGCCGGTGATTGGATCGAACGTTTGCGATCTCTGTGGAGGACTGAGGTACGTTGTCTGTGATCAATGCGATGGAAGTCATAAGATCTATACTGTTAAATCTGGATTCAGGAGCTGTAGCGAGTGTAATGTGAACGGTTTGATTCGGTGTCCAGAGTGTTTCTCGGTGCACCTGTGTCATACCTTAACATAGCTCTTGTACTAGATAATTTTTGGATTTCCTTTTATGCCCTTATGCATAGAGTGATTTATTTAGAAGAAAGTGTAATTATTGTTGCAATGTCATAACTTACAAGTAGAGAGGATGGACGATGGATGTCGATAGCACTCGACATTTAAAACATGTTCATGTATGTGTTGGGTTATCCGATCCGGTCTAATCGTATATAATAAAATATTCAATGTGAATTTAATTTCTTTGTTGTTCAGTTATATATATATATAATTGGGGAGAATATAGATGAAACGTGGATGGACTAAAGGTAGAGCTCGTTCATCTTTGATATTGCCTTAAAAGATTCAATTATGAAGCGATGATAAATGATTTGATTATCAAACAATTAGTACGGGGGGCCGGATTGAAATGGATAATTAGATTAAAGTTTAAATATTGAACTTTCAATTAGTGATTTAATGAGGGGAAAAGAATCGTGACTCCATCCCTAAAAAACGTAATCTAATTTCTGTCGAAACATAAATCAGTGATCCCAAGAAATTCCATTTAGCCCTTTTAAAAGCGCTTCTAAATATGAGAAGAGAACTAGAATCCGAAATTGCCATTATAGCCCGAGTATATTTATGCAAAAGAGATATTGATTGAAAAATATCCATGAACTTTGTAATAAGGAGATATCGAAGGCGATCCACCGCTAGGATTTGGGTTTTTGAAGAAAATAATAAAATACTAATATGGGAAAATATTAAATATTTAGCTTTTCATCATGTAATGAAAAATTAAATAATAATTTATATCTGGCTACTCAATCGTTCAATCATTTTCTTTTTGAAGGAGTTGCACTAATTTAGTAAATTTATATGTTATATAAAAATTTTCTCTTCTGCCAAATCATAGAGATATAGATAATTGCAACATCCTTTTTAAAATTCTGAGATCACTGGTTTGAACTTTGAAGAGGTATATGCAATATAATTTCTTTGAAAGCTTTGTATATTCGAAAGTATAGAAAGGATATACGAACGCTACTAAAAGTTCAGCCGATAAAATTGAATTTAAGGAAGGTTGCGTGTGGTGAATTCGGTTATATAAAACCTGTTAATTATAAATCTGGTAATAAAATATATACACAATGCAATATGAAATCCAATAACTACGTATGGATTTGATGTCAATTTTTAAAATCAACGAAAGCAAGCACATGAGTGTCCCGCGTGTTTTATGTGGGACAACAGAAAAAGGGGTGATTGTAACATTGGGCCTTTTGATGTGAGGCCCCTTTCTTGTACTTGTAGGGGAGCTTGGGATTATGAAAAGGATATATAGGGCAAAACCATATTTTCAGTGATGAACTTTTAATCATGGAAGGTTTTTTTCTTAACTTTAATACCGGAGCTAGGTTAGGACAAAAACTGTACTTAACTTTATTATGAGCATCAACATGAAATGAAAGGTCCGTGATCGGCATGCATGGAATTGAGGAAAAAGCAATCGGAGAAAGAGGTGCCTTTGTGCATTCGTGCGATTTATTTATTTTATTTTATTTTTCTATTAATGATTGGGGAAAAAAAAAAAACAGTTTTTTTACGTTTTCCAAATTCTATTATACATTTTTATGAAAATATAAGTGTTCATAAACATAAGACAATTTTTAATTTGAGATCTTAATAAATGCTTTGAACAACCACGTATTTTGTGGAGATATATTGTAAGAAATATTCGGAGTTTAGAAAAGCTACGTTTTTCTTTTTTTGGATTTTTTTTCCCTTTTGAATTACAGAAAACCAAAGTTATATGGGTCCACTAACCGAAAGAGCTATCGGATCCGGGCATCCAGATGGGAAGGGAATTTTCCCAAAAAGCAGAAAAATAGAACATGAAATGATTACTGAATATCTTTCATCCTTGCCACAATTAGATTGCTTAGGATGTGGTGGGTACATTAATGGAATCGAAGGGAAAAAAACTTAAGTTTGTTACATTCAGGTAATTTCTGGTTGGACATGCAAGAATGTAAATAGGTACAATTAGAAGTTACAAAGTATAAACATTTGGACAAAAAAACACTAACATCCTAGAGGTAAATCAACTCGGGCCCACATACTATTCCGCAATGTAGAATTTCATCTTATCAATTAATTCTCTTCTCGAAAAGTCATATCGTTAGAATACATTGCTTTTTTATACACTTTGAAGTCACAACCAAAATGAGATCTCACGTACTATATAATTTTTGTTATCTCTTTGGCTTCTTTAGGACTATAATAACAAAATCACTCGATTGGTAAGAACTATATGCAAAGTTGTCAGAACTAGAATTAGCACATTTTGCTTTAATTTTAGCTTCGCATAGCTAGCAATTTTTTGTACATTATCATGATATTATGATCAAGTTTTGTGCACTTTGTGTAGAGATAAGCAAAAAAATTAACTATATTGAATTGAATTGACTCAAATCATAAAGTAAGTCAAACTAAATAAAAAATGTGTTATTTTTTTTCTTCCAATTTTGTTCAGAATTTTTTCAATCTAAACTAAATTAAAAATTTAGGGCTAGTTTGGAGGAATAAACAATACCAAATTGAAAAATACCCACAGCAAATGGTTTCAAGAAATAAAGTTATATTTTACTTGTGATTGAAGATTTTCTTTAATTCCAACAAAGTATTTAAAAGAAATTTAAGTTTATACTTATTTAGGTATATATATACATATACATGCATATGTACATTTGTACATAACTTTTAAACTAGAAGTTATTAGAATATATATGTACAAGTTGATTGAAAATTTATATCATATATTAGTTTAATGAATAAAATAGCTGTCAAGACAACTTTAAAGTTTGCTAGTTGCATGAACATTGACATCATCTATAGTTTATATTGCGTTAATACATGTTATTATCAAAAGAATTTAGTACTTATTAAGTAACATGACATATTGTGCTTTTAGTTTTTCTTAGATTAGGAATCATGGTCCTAAATTCAATTGAACAAGTTGGATTCTTATATATGGTTTGAACATTTTTAAATGGAATTTGTTGATAAGCAATTTTGTATTTAGCCCCCCTAGACCCAATCTAACCTCACTCTTGCTTCCATGCAACATAAGAAGGCCCATTTTATGTAGGATCAACCTAATTGGGCCTACCTAACTTGGTGCCAGGATGGATCTAAGGCATAGTACAACTTACTCTTAGATTAGACTTTTGGCGTTTATCTATTTGAGCAGAATCTCATTACTTGTTAGTAAGCTAATCTACTTAGCTTGAACTAACCTATCTTCAAGCATGGTCCTTTATCACTTTGCTCGGATCTCCATTGAGGGGCTTTGCATTATTTGTGGTCATTTCGATGGCTTACAATGAGAGTTCCTCCAAGCTAATCTTGACTTGGTCTTAGCCTAGATCAAAGTAGATAGAAAAGCACCTATTTTTAGGGTAAATCCTTATTAAAGATATACTCTAGCTTCTATTTTTTTTTTTGATCATGCCTTAGATACACATGTCTATTTAAGAAGATGCTTAATTAAGAATGTGCCTATTCAAGAAGATAAACTTGAAAATATGATACACTTAAACATTCTTGAAACATCTCATCTTCATCCTCTATAAATAAGTAGTGAGGCTCTAGGCATGATCATTTTTTACTCATACTAGCTATCACTCTACCTCTTTTTTGTGAGACTAATTTGTGCATCAAAGTGCTTACATTGGACTATGCTCTAGTGTGCTTTGTAGGTTTTCTTACTTGTGCATCAAGCTTTTAAGCCCAATTGTTTAAGATTCAAGCCCACAATCTTGGCATCCACTTTTGGTGAAGATTTACAAACAACATAATTGTATGCTTTGGTTTAGAAGGAAAATCACACCAAATCAAATTATGCTCACTCCTAATAGTGTTATTTGTATTGCATAACAATGAGTTACTATATGGTTAATTGTTTTCTTAAGTTGCTTTTTGCTTAAGAACAAGCAAAATCTAAAATTGGGGGTGGTTAAAAGTTATAAAAATTACATAATTTTAACCCAATTTTATTATTAGAATTATGTGTATTTCTATGCTTTTGACAAGAAAAAATGCTTTGATTTGGGAAATACGTGGAAGCATTTGTTTTAGTGCAAGGATGCATGGAAAGAAGGCAAAAAATGTAAGTGGATTGGAATTAGAACAAATAATGCACTAAGTGGGCCAAAATTTAGAGAAAGGGGGTGGGGGTAGGGGTGGCCATTGGGGGGTTTATAGGAAGTTACAAAAGCATCAAATGTTAGCAATAAAGAACAACAATATAAATTGCATGGGCCTCAATTCATGTAAATTTCAAATCGCCAGTCCATTTCAATTACTTTGCAAAGGAAACAAAGCCTCATCACTTACCTATCTTCTTAATACTTGTAACGTTTGAGGATCTTCTTTAGTAGGGTATTATGTTCTATTAAATCACCAAAGAACTTATTCTCAGTAAATTATATAATTTACTTTCCTTAACAATGTTCAATTTTAGATCAAATATATGGTAGATTTGGGATAATATTAAAATCGATATCTTAACGATTGCTATTTTTTTTATAATTTTATACATATAAATGTGTTGATAAGGTACTTTAGGTAGAGACCTCTCAAGCTTGATTAGATTCGTCAAGCCTTACTACCTTAGGCTTGCCTTTATAGGCTTTGGGCTTGGGCCTTAGTGGCCTAAGCCCATGAAGTACTGTAACAGTCACAAACTACGAGATAAAGATAAAACAACTACGTCCTACATATTAGAGATACGTCGGGCACGACAACTCCACTCTTTCGCACTTGCGGGAGAAGATCTCTCTCGCCAACTGATCTCTAATGGCTGGTTCCACTTCGCTATAAATACTAGACATCTACCTAACGGTAAGGCTCTTTACAAATTTTGCATTCTAAGCCTATGTATCAAGTATTCTATTATATTAAAAGTTCACTGCAAACTTAAGCATCGGAGTGGTTACACCAGACAACCCCCTAGCATCCCCTCATTGTGCATTGTTTTATAGGCCTAGTATGTACATACCTTAATTGACTACTGGCAAGAATTGAGAAACGACATTGGTGACGTTTATGGGAAAAAAAATTCCTACACTCGAAATCCTAAACACACCAAACATATAACCTACATCAGGCCTTTCTACATCATGTCTTAGCGTGAGGAGCAAGGAAATCAACAATTGGTGAATTACCAACCTGGAGGCAACTAGCCCCTCTTAAGAGTTGTACTACAAGAATGCCTAGAGTACATGGGGCACCTGGTTGAGTAGTATGCTAAGCAGAACAAGGAGCTTTACGAGGCAAAGCATCGCAACATACAAACTCATCACCATGAAACTTTAGATGCCTGCACTAGGTGAGACAACATCCAATAACAGTAGTAGAATGGAAGAGATTAGTAACTCGATCCGTTGTTGCGCCAGCAGCCAGCAAGGTCTACGGCTACCCGTGACTATGCTCTAGCTAGCAACAAACAGGAAGCCAACTCGTAAGGAGTTCAAGCTCATTTAGCCGCACTACGAGCTTACTTGATGGATGACGCCGACCTGAATGAGCTTTGTGTAATGGTAAGGCGGCTCTTCGAGCAGTAAGGGAGTAAGCTTATTAGCGACACTAGGCTACTTGCCGGCAACAAGACCCCATTCACTAGGGGTGTCTAAGATGAAGTGCTGCCCCTTAACAGTAAACTTCCTTCCCTGGATTAGTATGATGGCATGGGCGACCCCGATGACCATCTCCTCCACTTTCATACCCTCATGAACCTTCACAGTCATAGGGATACCATATTGTGCAAAGCCTCCCTGGGTACACTAAGGAAGACAGCACAGATATGGTTCCCCGACAATTCGATTAGCTCCTTTGATGAGCTGGTTAGAAAGTTCAACCTCTATTTCAGGTCTAATAAGCCCCTGTCTAATGACACATCGTCCTTGTACCTAGTAAGGCAGAGTGAAGGTGAGTCCTTATGTGACTACATGGCCTAATTCAATAATGCCATGGTCGAGATCCTTCAATTGGATGAGGGAATCGCTATCTATGCTACACAGCTCGACATTAAACTTTTGAGAGACTTCTTTTGATCACTTGCAAAGAGCAAGTTAAAGACCCTGGTCAACTTTTGGAACAAAGCCCAAAAGTACATCAACTAGGGAGATAACATTCGCGCTGAACGTAATGTCAATCGAGAAAGGTCAAGCGGAAAGCAAGATAAGGAGAAACTATCCATAAAAGATCGCTTCAGTAGAAGGATGCTAAGTAGGCTAAAGGGGGAGAGCCTTGGGAAGAAGAAGCATCGAGCAGAGTGTAACCCTCTTACTGCTCCCATTTACAGCCAGTACATGCCTTTGAATAGACCCATAGCCTAGGTTTATTCTAAAGTGAAGCACCGAAACTTGTTGCAGAGGCCATAGAAAATGTAGGGAAACCTTAGTCATCAGAACTCTAACAAATACTATCAGTTCTACGATGACCACATCCATACAATTGAAGAGTGCTTCTAATTGAAGAACGCTGTCGAATATGCCATTCAATGTGACTTTTTCAATGAGTATGTAGCCTATCGGAGGAGTGATGGCTATTTAGACGATGACATTAATAAGGCACTTAGGAGGTGATAGGCCGAAGATGCCTAAGCAAAGTAGAATAACAGCCGCCACAATAATTGCACCCCTAATGGCGTCATAAATGTAATTATGGGGGGCCCATACCTTGGGAGCCAGTTGAGCACTAGTAGCTTAATTAACACCCAACAGAGGTGCTGGTGGTAAGGGAGAAGAGATAGAAGTCAAACACTTCCATCTCCTTCTTCGACACCAATCTTGAAGGGGTTAACACTCCCCACCAAGATGTCTTGGTGATTGGGGTGAAGATCTCAAAATTTGAGCCCTTGAAGATTATGGTGGTCATCTGCAGCTCCATCGATATACTCTTCCTTTACACATATGATAAGATGAGGAAGAAGCTACCAGTAAAGATGAAGCCATACCACTACAATGTGATCGCCTTCAACGGTAGTACGGTTTGAGCCAAGGGCATTATCATGCTGGACATGGAACTTGGCGATGATGACCACGTGGCACGATGACCCATGGAGTTCATTGTGATCGATTGTCCCTCCCCTTATAATGTACTCTTGGGAAGACTAAGCTTAAATGCATTTAGGATGATCACATCTTCCTTGCACTTGAAGGCCAAATTCTCGATACCTATTAAGGTCGGAGTATGTAGATGTGATTAAAAGCTTTTATGAGAGCTATATGTCAGGGTAGCCAAAGGCGATGGTGTCTTCACTCTAGAGATAGGCCTACGTGAGAGATTGGCTGAGAGGGGCAAGCTCGAAGAAAAAATGGAAGATGTCCAGATCGGCACTTCTCTTAACCAAACTATGAAAGTCGGGATTGAGACCCCAGCTAAAGTGAAGGAAAAAATCATTACCCTCTTGTAGGAAAATTCGGATAGGTTCGCCTAGTCAGTATCGGACATGCTTGGAATTTCCCTTGACTTGGTGATCCATAGCCTTAACATCGACACAACAACACGGCCTATCAAGCAAAAAAAGAGGCATTTTGCCCCAGAATGGTAAGCCGTAATCAAGGAGGAAGTGCAAAAGCTACTCAAAGCCGGCTTTGTAAGGGAGGAAAAGTTCCCAATATGGCTGGTGAACGTGGTATTAGTTAAGAAGAAAAATGGAAAGTGGTGCATGTGTGTCGATTATATTAACGTCAACAAAGCCTGCCCTAAAGATTGTTTCTCCTTCCCTAGAATCAACTAGCTTGTCAACTCTATGTTAGGATACACCCTACTGAGCTTTATGGATGCCTTCTCGAAGTATAACCAAATAAAAATGGACCCGAAGGATGAAGTCCATACCTCCTTCATCACCAACTATGGCACATACTGTTATACTGTGATGCCATTCGAATTGAAAAACGCCGGGGCTACATACCAGCGAATGGTGACAAGATTGTTCAAGCTTTAGATCAGATGCAATATAGAGGTGTCCATCGATGACATGATTGTCAAGAGCTAGAAACTAGTCGATCATGTTAAGGATCTCTAGGAAGCCTTTAACTGAATGCGTAAGCATGACATGAAGCCGAACCCCTAGAAGTGTGTCTTTAGTGATGGCTTTGGTAAGTTCCTTAGATTTATAATCACCTAGAGATGTATTAAGGCTAACCTGAAAAAGATCATGGCTGTTTGGGGAATAAAGCCTCCAACTTCAGTCTAAGTTGTATAAAAGCTCACTAGCATAGTAGCTTTGCTGAGCAAATTCATTTTGAAGAGTGCTGATAAATGTGCCAAGTTCTTCAAAATCCTCAAAAATCCAAAGGGTTTTGAATGGACTTTGGAGTGCGCCACCACTTTTCAACAACTCCAAGACTTCCTTGCCTATCCACTAGTCCTCTCCAATCTCCAAGCTTGTCCTATGGGAAGACTTGTTCTTATACTTAGTCTTAAGTAACCAGGCACTCTCCTCTGTACTAGTCAGAGTAGAGGGTAGAGAACACATGCTAGTGTATTACATTAGCTACATACTTCATAGGCTCGAGGTTAGGTACACTTGGGTAGAAAAATTTATGCTAGTTGTCGTCATCATTGCTCAACGACTGAGGCCCTACTTCCAGGCGCACCAGGTGATTGTATTGATGGATCAACCACTATATACCATGCTGCAAAAGCTTGATGCGTCAGGACGAATGATGAAGTACATGATGGATTTGAGTATGTATGGAATCTAGTACCAACCACAAATGGCCTACAAAGCACAAGCGATGGTCGACTTCGTAGCAGAATATACATGAGAGGATGAAACACCACCAGACGGTAACAAATCAATGTGGACCATCCACTTGGACGGCTCCTTTACCTTAGGGGGTAGAGGTGCGGGCTTGGTTTTAATTGGCCCGCATCAAGTCACTATCTGCTACACCCTCAAGTTCAGATTTAATTCCAGTAACAACGAATCTAAATATGAGGCACTTATTGCCAATCTTAAACTAGCCAAGGAGATCAGTATGGAGCAATTACGAATCTTCTTGAACTCTATGTTAGTCGTCCAGCAAGTTTAAGGTGATTATGAAGCTAGAGACAACACTATGGCAAGGTACCTTGAGAAAGTAAAGAGCCTCTTACCAGAGTTCCCTTCTTAGGACATCATGAAGATCCCTCGACTGGAAAAATCCATAGCAGACTAGTTATTTAAGTTGGCCTCCACTAGCATATGGAAGCCTGAGATGAAGGACAACAAGATCTTCATAGAGTACCTATCATAAAAAATCATAGCTCCAAGTTCGACTGAAGTCTTGGAACTGATCGCAGCAGCACCTAAGTCAAGATAAATGGATCCCATCTGGTGCTACTTAGAGAAGGGTACGTTGCTAGAGGGTAGGAGGGAGTTAAAGAAGCTTTGGTACCATACTACTAATTATACGCTGATCGGCGGCGTCCTATATTGTAGGGGAGTCAACCTCCCCTTGCTTTGGTGTCTTCGAGAAGGGGAAGGGCTACGCGTCCTGAAGGAGCTACATGCTGGAGCATGTAGCAATCATATTCAATCCCAAGCGTTGTATCTTCTAGCGCTATGGCTTAGATATTACTAGCCTACCATAAGGTAAGATGTAAAGGTCGTAGTCCAAAAGTGCCTGTAGTGTTAAAAGCACACCCTAATCAGTCATGTGCCCAGCACCGCCCTTTGACCCCTGACGAGCCTATGGTCGTTCACATAATAGGGCATTGATATCCTTGGCATCTTCTTGAAAGCATTAGGAGGATGACAGTTCATAATTGTCACCGTCAACTACTTCATGAAGTGGGTAGAGGCTGAAGCTGTGGCTAAAATCACGAAGAGGAGCATGGAGTCCTTTGTTAGAAACAACATTCTCTCCCAGTTTGGAGTTCCCTACTTACTGATCACGGGCAATGGCCAACAGTTCGACAATCCTAAATTCAGGGAGTTTTGCACCAAACACCACATCACCCTGTACTTCACCTCAATTACCTACCCTCAATCAAATAGACAAGTGGAGGCGACCAATCGAGTCATTTTAGACAACTTGAAGAAGTGCATTGACTGGTCTTATAGTGCTTGGGCCGATGAGTTGCCCAATATCTTGTAAGGGTACAAGACTACACATTGCACTTCAACAGGCAAAACCCCCTTTCAATTGGCTTTCGGGTCGAAAGCAGTCTTCCCTATCGAACTTGAGCTCCCTAATATTTAGACTTAAAGTTTTGATGTTGTCCTGAATGATTCATTACTACAAGCAAGTGTAGATACAATTGAAGAAATTAGAGACCTTACTGCTACTCGGGTTACTACATATCAACATCGAGCTAACCGATATTATGATCAGAAAGTCTGACATAAGGAGTTTATGGTCGGTGACCTTTTTTGCTAAAAATTAGAGGCTATTGGTTCATGAGAATGGTATGGCAAGTTGACCTTCAATTGGGAAGACCTGGTTAAAGTCAGGGAGAGACTGTGTAATGGAGCATATATGCTGGAAAGATTAGATGGCGAGCTTATCCCATGCACATGAAACGCCGATAATCGACGCCTTTATTTTGATTAGAACTTCATTATGTACAGTTTTTCTTTTAATTGTGTCGAAATAAAAGTTCTTGATTGATTACATACTTCTATCTCTCTCCCTTTGTTTCTGCACATGAATAGTCACCTAGGCAGGTCGGAATGCCATTGACTTGACCTCCTTAGGGTAACCTTGGCAAGGGGAAACAGCCCTTGTATAGTGGAACTCCTACAAGCGAGGTAAGTCAGAACGCCACTTACCTGACCCCCTTAGGGTAACCTCGGTAAGGGGAAATACCCCTTACACCAAGGAACTCCTATGGGTCGGGTAGGTCGGAATGCCACTAACCTGACCCCCATAAGGTAACCTCGGCAAGGGTAAACACCCCCTATGTGGAGGAACTCCACCAATAAAACCGTGACTAAAGGTCAACAAAATTTAAAGAAAGATGGGGAATAACCAAGGATGTTTGAAAAACATTCATTTATTTCTTCCATGGATGTTTAGTTACAGAGCAAAGGCCGACATTCTGGCCCTAATTACATTAAGTAAAAAAATAAAAAGAGAGAACCTTGCTATCGCCTCAGATCAGCTAACTCTGGTAACTTTGAAAAATCTAAAGCGTTTATCTATTTTGAACGCTACTAGGAGGCACTTTAAACGGTTAGCCTTGAGCTGGAGGAGGGCCTGAGAGATGCAAACTAGGAATGACCAAACCCCCCACAATTGGATCTTCCCTAGGGATAGCTTTTGAGGCGGCCTCTTACTAGGCTGTTAAAGCAAGGTTGGATGTAGAGGGGTCGTGCCCTGCTTCGATAGCAGAGGATGCATTCGCATCTTTGTTGGTAGCCTAGGAAGACTCTTTTTCCTGCGCTAGGGCTTCCCTCTTCTCAATGAAAGTTGGGGAGTCCAGGAAGTCGAGGAAGCTTAAGTCTAAGTTTGGATAATGGGAGAGGATTTCCCCCCTAGTGAAGTGAATAGAGTCAGTAGAAAAGTCCTCTAGCTCTTCTAGCCACTCCCTGATAGTCCTGTAGTTTATGACTACTTTCCTAGCAGCAGCATCACTGAGGACCTCCTTACCCTCCATCTTGGAGATGATCTCCTCCATCTCTGAAACTTTACTCCCTAACTGGTTACTCCAGAGTGACCTTTAAACTGACCAGCTTTAGTGACATAGCCTTAACGCCCTTGTACTCAGATGCCTTCATTGCCAGCACAGTTTCTGGCTTAGTTACGGAAGCCTTTAACTTGGTGTTCTCCTTTTTAAGTCGGGCCCTGGCTTCACCCTCCTCATCCAACTTCTGACAGAGACAAGCCCTCGTCTTCTGCTCTTTCTCTAGCCGAGTCTTTAGCTCTATGACTTTTTAGGCTACTCTCTCAACTTTTCTCCTCTCTTGCTCAGCATGCTTGAGCCTCGCCTAAAGCCCTAGTACCTATACAATAGAGTAGTGTAGGCACTTGTTAGCTTGAGTGAATTTTGTTAAGTACCGCTTACTAGAAGTCTCCGCCTCTAGCAAGCACTTCTTCTACTTATGCAACTCCTCCTGCAACCCTGTTACCTCTTTTTGAGTGGTATGAGACTTGCACAGCTTAAGTAGTACTTGGCTGTGGTATTGCAAGATGAAAATGAAACCCAAAAGTTAATACACGACACTATAACACCACAATAGTAAGAAAGACTTACTTGCTGCATCAGCATACTTAAGTGGCCTGCAGTCTGTATGAGGTTGACCTTGCCCTCTTGGGAGATCCTCTCTAAGACAGCCCAATCACCAGGGGTATAAGACCTCATCGAAGCTCGATAATTGAGGGTCTAGTGTCATAGTGTTAGATCATCGGCACGGACCTCCCACTTCGACCTTAGGATCTTCCCCTAGGCTTTCTTCATTTTCGACTTGGGGGCCTCCCTCTTCAACGCCTCATCTTGGGAAGTGTATGGCGCTTTCAAGAATGAGTCTAGCCCTAACCCTATCTTTCGGAAGTTGTTGAGAACATCCAAAAAGCTGTCCCCTATGTTATCTATGCTCTAATAGGGATGAGCCAAGGGCCACTCATTTTACTTTCCCTTGGCTAAAGGTCCCTTCGCCAGGGGCCTGTGCTTCTTTGCCCTTGGACCTGGTTCCCTGAGTACCTCGGGAGCTTTGCACTACTTGCCTATGGCTGCAGGTGAAGAGACCTCCTCCCTAGTCTCTCCCTTTGCTACCTTCGAGGGAGAAAGCACCTGTACGTTGGGCCCCTTCGCATAGATGCCTTCATCGCCTATGATGATAGGCTCAGACAGATGGATAGCAAGAGTAGGTAGAGCCATGCTCAAAGGCTCTACGTCTATTAGCTCTTCTTGGACGATGAGGGGAATCCCCTGAGGTAGAGACTTCAGTTGTACCTTACTAGTCTCACTTAACCCTAGCTTTGGTCTTATTGCTTTCCCTGTTGGCTGGGCCACCTTGGATTACGCCTGGTGCTGGTTCATTAGGTCGTCTACAGATGGACAAGACATCCTCGGAGCCAAACTCTTGCCTGCAAGAAGATTGTTCTAAAGGTTAGAAAAAGAAAATGAGGGCATACGTTTGATCATTTACTTTGTAGGTGATATGAAATAAGTTCTCTCTCTGCTCCTCCACTTGTGAGGGTTCTACACTCATAGTGCATCGAACAGCGATGAGTAGTTAATCCAAGTCCTCAGCATACACATCTTCCTCAGTCAACTCTTTCTCAGCATTCTCATTCTCATTCTCAGTAGGAACCTCCTCCTTTGGTTCCTCATTCGTACTCTCTATGTCTAATTTCAGGATGTCTCCCTTGATGACTATCGTCCTTCGGTTCAGGTACTAAGTAGCCATATGTCTGAACCCATGACATTTGAAGTACTTGATCTAACTCGTCCTCCTGCTAAACCTTTACCCCTTCTCATACATTCTGGTCGATGTTACATCTTCAGGTCGGCTTTTTTGCTCGGCTCAGACATCAACCCTTCTACTTGGCTTGATGCTCGGTAGAGTCCAATGACTTACTTGTCCAGGTCAACTAGTCGGCATTCTGGTTGTTACTTGGCTCCTTTTTTGCCTCTCTACTCGTTGGGCAATCTTAACAGCTTTATCCATTGTGTCAAATTGTTGGAGTTCTACAATGTCTCGGATGTCTCCTCTTAACCCAGTGACAAACCTTGAGACTGTTTGGGTAAGTAGTTCATCCACTTCGCATCTTATCATAAGCATTTAGAATTTTTGAACATATTCATCAACAGTCTGGCCTTTTTGTCTTAGCTCCTGAAGCTGAGTGAATGCATCTTAGAGATAAGTTTTCGGCATGAATCGATTTTTGAGCACTCTCTTCATCTCGGGCCAGGTGTTAATCTCTCAGTACCCCTCTCTTCTTCTCATGACATGAAAGTTCTTTTACCATATGGTAGCATTTCTAGAGAATTCAATGGCAGTAGTCTTTACTTTCTCATAATATTCATATTGATAATAATCAAATATACGTTCCACCTTCTCTTCCTAATTCAAATGCTCGTTAGCATTGCCAAATCCATTGAAACTCGGAATTTGAAGCTTCACATGGTCGGACGCTCTGGGGACTTGTATACGCTCCTCTTCAAAATACTCTTCTTCCTCCTCATCTAGCTCTCGCAGGTCTATCCTTCACTTTACTCATCCACTAACTCTTCCACCTCGAACTAGTCGATCTGGGTTCTGACCTCTAACAGGTTAAGCAGCTTATGGAGTGTTTTGTACGATCTTAGTGGGTTGGCAAGACAGGGCATGAACAGCTCAGGTCAGATTGACCAAGAGGTTAGCTACCTCATCAAGTTTTTTGTCAGTATTTTTGGGAGTTCCATGAGATTGTTGTATATGGTGGACAACTCTACTGTCATCGCTAGCATTAACATTCATACTTGGATCTGTCATTTTTTCTCATAGATTCGAATTCAAACAAACACTTCAGAGAGTGAATAGCTAACAATACAACAGTTAAGTAAACATAGTAACTTGCTCTGTTTTGTACACATAAAATAGAGTATAACAGAATTTAGGAAGAACTAACTACAGCTCACACAAAACCTCTACTCTGATACTAAGATGATGGAAACTGTGACTAAGAACAAATAAGGTTGGTCACTGGATGGGTCCAAACTTATAGAAAGCTCAAAAAGGTTAGTGGGGAAAGGTACGAAAAGGGTAAGAAACGAAGAATGAAAATAGTAAGCAAACCTACGTATAGCCCTAGAGGACATGACGCACTAATGGAACTTTCAAAGACTCACAGCACAATTCAATATGACACACGAATTAGTCCAATGAAGTTACTTGCCACCTAACCTTGCTTAAGAGAAATGATAAGAGTGATGCCGAAAGTAAACAAGTAATGTTTACATGAAGAAGAAAGTACTCAAGTGTATTGAAGATAATTTGATGCCTTTACAACTACAAGTACAGGGATATTTACACTTACAAACTAGGGCAACTTGCCCAAAGGGGAAAAGACAAAAAGGAAATTTCCTAAAGAAGCAATGTTACAAGATATAAAAGGGTAAAAATGAATATATAAGGAAAACAATCATTAGTGTTATAGATTCTACACATGATACAGTATACGTGGCGATGCTGCAATGGTAAGGTTGTTAGGAGATGCGGACAAAAAGTACGAATGGATGGGTTTGTTCGAGCAAGGATGGCCTAATCAATCTGGTCTTTCTCTCTTGGCTTCTCGGTAAGGAAGAAGTTAAGTAATTGGTCGACTCGACAATAGAGAGTAATCATCAACTTGGCATACAACATAATAATGGGTGGTCATATGGCACGGCATTAAAGGTGACTTGGTAAGGAGTTACTCAGCTTTAGCAAGGAGGTATTCGGCCTTGGTAAGGAGGTACTCGGCCTTGGCATAGGTTGGTTAGAACATAAGGATTCGTCGTGCCAACTCTTTTAGTCCTTGAGTTTGGCTGTAGGTCAGGGGCCCTGTAACTTGATTCCCATAATTAAGACTTAAGGGCCATGTAGTTGGAATGTAAGGGCATTGCTTAGGCTTAATATGCCAAGATATTGCATTAGGCATGACATATGAACACTAAGTGTTAGGATAGTGTCTAAGCTTAAAGCATGATTTTTTTTGGTGCTAAGGCATTAATTGGTTATGAAGCCAAGATGTTAGAACATTGTCTAGACTTAAGGTATAAGAGTTGAGTTGATAGGTTATCACATAGGCTTAAGGTGCAAAAGTCGAGTTATTGGGGCATTGGTTGGGCTTAAAGCATGGGAACCGAATTGCTAGGACATTGCCTTGGTTTATGGCATGCAAGCCAAGTTGCTAGGGGGATGCTTGGGCTTATGGCATAGAAGCTAAGTTGCCAAGACATTGCCTAAGCTTAAGGTGTAAAAGCTTCGATGCAAGAGCATTGCTCGATCATAAAGAATATATTACGCCAGGGAAATTTCTATACTTATAAAAAGCATGTGATGTAAGGAAGTGCCATAGTCTTAAAAGGAGCGTGCGATGTCAGTAGAGTCTCCTAATCTTTAAAGAACGTATAATGCTAGGGGAGTGTCTTGGTTTTAAAAGAAGTGTATGATTTTAGGGGGTCCCCCTATCTTAGAAGAACATATGGTCTTAGATGAGTGCCTTAGTTATAAAAGAAGCATGTGACATTAGGAGGGTTTCTTGATCTTAGGAAAAAAAAAAAATTAGTCTTAGGGGAATGCCTTAGTCTTAAAAGAACGCATAATATTGATCAAATGCCTTAGTCTTGAAGAACATGTAGTGTTAGGAGAGTAGCCATGGTCTTAAAGAACATGAGATGTTATGGAAGTACCTTGGTCTTAAAAGAGTATGCAATGCTAAGTGAGTATCTGGTCTTAAAAGAATCATGTAATGCTATGGAATACCCCAGTCTTAAGCAAAATGTGAGGTACCAAAGGAGTGCCTAGTCTTAAAGAAGCATGTGATGCTAGGGGTTATCCTAGTCTTAGAAGAATGTATGGTACCAAGAGAGTGCCTTGGTTTTAAAGAAGAACGTATAGTGTTAAGGGAGTACCCTATCTTAAGATAAATGTATTGTATCAGGGGAGTGCCATGGTCTTAAACAATATTCATTTTTTTCAAAAAATTATTGATATAATCGAAAATTATCTCTATTTTTCTTTAAAGAAGGAAAAATATAGCTAATTGCTAATCAATGTCTCAAAATGTTGACTATGAGCCATCTTACGTCTTTATTTATTCAAACTTCACGCCACTATGTTAAGCATCATATGCTGGGCTTGGATTGATGTATATATTGCCATCTTCAATAATAAGCTTTCCAAGTCATATGTTATCCTTGAATATTTTATTTAGATTATTGCACTCTTCAGTTGGATGGTTCACTTTTATGTGATACTAGTAAAATTTGGGGTTATTATGCTTGTTCTTAGTAGTTTGCTACTCCACTTCTGGCAATATGAAGTCTCCACCCTATATCCATTGAGTAAGGATGGTGTGCACTCGCCTTATTGGGTATGGGAATTGAGGGATTC
Organism: Lumnitzera littorea; assembly: GCA_024138015.1. Lineage (NCBI taxonomy): Eukaryota > Viridiplantae > Streptophyta > Magnoliopsida > Myrtales > Combretaceae > Lumnitzera > Lumnitzera littorea. Next base: position 91,935,829 of record JAMXBB010000005.1, read on the forward strand.
CACTAAGCTTTTTTGCATGGTATCTTTAGGCTTCTTATTGCCTTTGAAGTTTCCATCTTAGATCAAATCTATAGATGACATCCATTTGTTGAACATATCAACTACTCCTCTTTATCTCATGATGAAACTAATGGTAATTTACGCATTCTTTATAAGTGTAGTAAGGAGCACAAGGATAAGTTCTTCGAGTGTACAATATACTTGGAGAACATCCCATGGATACAAATCTTCACTAACTCTTTTTCATTGCATACATCTCAAATATTTAGGAATCTCACTAAAGTGCTTGATATACTCCATAAGATCTTCCTTAGGCTTTTATATAATTTGCCCTATGGCAGCCAATGTAACCTTTTCTTGTATGGAGAAAAAACTTCTCTAAGAACATCTAACACACACTTCTCCATTAGTCTTTTGACCTAGTGGGGAAGTTAATGTACTAAGCATATGTCATAATGAGTGATTTAGGGAACTCTTTTATCTTTATGTTGTCGTCTAAGTTGTAGACATCTATTGTGTCAATGAACTTCATAAGATGCTCCTTAGCACTTCCTTGCTTAGCATTAAACTTAATGAATTTCGGATTCACATAGTCCTTTGGACATGGCTTAGCCACTATATGTTGATTGTATGGGAATTAGAGATCTAGCACTCTAATAAGTGGCTTGACATGTACTTCCTTCATATACTTTTTAAGGCCTTCCTTTGCAATAAACGAAGATCTTTCTATAGATGACAACGTTGAGGTAGTATCACAATTTCAATAGGCATGACAAATGTAAGGTTGTGTGCGTAGTGGACTTATCGAGTCTAGCATAAAGAGCAAGGTAGGAAGATAAAGAGCCACTAGGGTAGATTGTCCCACTTTCTACCTTAGGTAGAAAATGTTACTTAGATATAGTTGTGGTGGAAGGGTTTGATCACCTCTTTTTTGAGGGGTGTTCTCCTAAATGATAAGAGGATGGGGTGGTTGAACGAAAGGGGTGTCAACTTTCTATGCAATATTAGTGGATTTAAGTAAAGTTAAACCCATTGCATAGTAGCGGTAGATATTCTTGGCATAGAATAGGTGAACATAGACATAAATTGATTCAATGCCCTTATGGCATCTTGTATAGCTTACATTATGATGTGTCTTTAGGGTCATACACATAAAGGCCACACCACAATGGATGAAAAGGGAAAAGGAAGAATAAAGGCTTTAGCAAAACCAAAATGACTATCAATTGGATATGATACACCAACAAGTCTTACTCGGCCTAACCTTCACTTGATATGACATACAAGTAAGGATTAGAATCACTCGCGACTACTCCTTGCTAAAAGGAATAGAATAAGAGTTAGGAAAGAAAAGATACAGTTGGTGTTCTCAAAGAAAATGTCTATATTAGCTGTATAAGAAGTGATGTCTGCACTACAAGTAAGTAAAGCTTATATAAGGTCTCCTTAAGGTTACATTTATAAGAAAAGACAAAAGTGAGCAAATTACATATTAGATATAAAGATTCTTAAGACAAATGCAAAAAAAAAAAAAAAAAGGTAAAAACATCATTATGTAGTACAATGTATGGAAGGAGGAATCATTTTAGAATGTTGTGCTAAAAGGCACGTGTCAAATTATGGTTAGTGAGCTTAAAATTGTGTGTATTTAAGGGTTCCTATGAGTATAAGATCTTAAGTAGCTCGATAACTAATGGTGTCAACTTGGTAGACGTTAGAAAAGGAATGGATGAATTGGCTAACCTGATTTAGGTAAGGTTGGAGCTTGGACACTGGGCATCGTTTTGAGATTTCGGTTGGTCGAATGGCTTGTCTACTTGACTTAAGAAGACTTATGGTTTTAATCAACTTAGGAGCTGATCCTATCATGAACATAGCTCAGCACTTAGGTCAAATAAAGTGTAACATACTTTGGGTAATGTCAGAGTCCTCGTCCTTGAAGAATCCTTGAGCTAGTACTTGTCAGGCAAGTCCTTGTAATCCCCTAGCTTGGCTTCTATTAATGAGTCCATGGAGTTGATTCTTATCATATATGGATGGTGAGGGATTAGGTTGGATATGTTGAAAGTAGAAGAGACATCGTAGTTTTTGCGTAGCTTGATCTAGTAGGCATTGTGGTTGATATTCTTCGTACCTTAAAGGGACCATTAGCTCTAGGTGATAGCTTGCTTTTACTAAGGTGTAAAATCCTCTCTTGGTTGAGGTGGATCCATATAAGGTTGCCTAAGCTAAAGGACATAGCTTGGCACTTGTGACTACCAATATCTTACTATTGTTTGTTGAACTTGGGGATTTTCTCGGCTATATGTTGATGTAGTTCTTATAGATGGTTAGATTAAGACCATGAACAACTTCAAAAGGTGTCTTGCTAATAGTATTGTCGATAGTTCAGTTGTAGGAAAACTCCATAACAAGTAAAGAAAAGTTCTAATATTTTAAGTTCTTTCCCACAATAGCTCGGAGTAGGGTACCTAATGTCTTGTTCACTACCTTGATCTAGCCATTTCTCTGTGATTGACTACTAGAACTGAATATAAGCTTATTGCCAAGTCTCCTCCATAAGGTCTTTTAAAAGTAGCTCAAAAACTTGGTATCTCGATAAGAAATAATGGACTTCAAAACGCTATGTAGGTAGATGACTTCCTGTAAAAATAAATCAATAATATATAAAGCATCATTAGTTCAGTGGCATGAAATGAAGTGTGCCATTTTACTAAATCAATCTACAACCACAAGGATGGAGTCTCTTCCTCTAGATATCTAGGGTAACCTTAGGACAAAGTCTATGTTGAAGTCTACCTAAGGTGAGGTTGGTATGGGTAGGGGCATATACTATCCATGTGGTTTGTTCCTTCCCTTTACCATCTTGTATGCTTCACAACATTCGACGACCTCATGGAAAACTTAGCTAAACTAGGCTAATAGAAGTTCTCCTTCAACAAGCCGATAGTTTTGATCTCATAAAAATGCCTAAATGAGCCACCACTATGAGCTTCTCTAACTAATAGTTTGCGTGTAGAATAATTCAGTATGCATAACCTCTTCTCCTTGAATAGTTATCATCTTTTAGATAATATCCTCTAATTGCAATTACATCTCAACACCTTTCAATGATAAGACCAAAGTGCGGATCTCGAGCATATTGCTCGTAATAAGGGAGAATCCTAACAATTTAGTCTATGGTGTGGTTAGTAAGATATGCCATTGTGAACAAACGTTAGCAACCATGTTAGCGCTACCTTTCTTGTGCTTGGTTACATATGAAAAACCTTCTGTAAATTCCAATCACTTAGCTTATCTTTTCGAAAGTTTGTTCTAGCTCTCGAGGTGCTTCAAGGACTCATAATTTGTATAGATCACAAACTTTTGAGGTAATAAGCAATGTTACTATACAATAAGAGTTGAAAAAAAAAAAAGAGTATAACTCCTTTTCATACATAGAGTAGTTCAAGGTAGGACTATTGAGCTTTTCACTGTAGTAATCAATAGGGCAGTGTTCTTGCATCAGGATTGCGCTAATGCTAATACCATAAGCATCATACTCTAGCTTAAAGGGCTTATCATACTCTAGTAAAGCTAGAATAGGTGCTATGGTAAGCTTCTCCTTGATTTCCTTAAAGCTGTTCTCAGCTAGGTCAATCTATTAGAATCCTTCACTCTACTTTGTCAATTTAGTCGGGGGGCAAGGGTGGTGTAATAGTATTAAAGTTCTTGATGAATCTTCTGTAGAAATAAACAAAACCATGGAAACTACATACTTTAGTGACATTCTTTGGTGTAGGCTACTCCATAATGGCTCAAACCTTTTCCTCATCAACTCATATTCCTTCTTTGGACACTACATACTTAAGAAAACAACTTTTTGTTAGCAAAATGTACACCTCTTTAGATTTCCAAATAATCTATCAGCACGAAGTATGTCAAAATAGCTTAGATATGCTTTAGATGATTCATCAAGTCACCATTATGGACTAAGATGTCATCAATGTACGTGACTACACATCTTTTGATCAAGGGGGCACATCACATGGTTCATGAGCCTCATGAAAATGCTCGATGCAGTGGTAAGGCCGAATGGCATAACTAACCTTTCATAGAGCCAATGCTTAGTCTTAAATATAGTTGTCCACTCATCTCCTAATCTCAAGTCAATCTAATGATAGCCACTTTGCAAATCAATCTTTGAAAACATTCAAGTGCCATGAAGCTCTTCTAACATGCCATTGAGCCTTAGTGTGGGATATTTGTACTAAACAATAATTTGGTTGATAGCTCAACTATTGATGTACATGTGACAAGAAACATCTTTCTTTGGGACAAGTAGGGTTAGTACAGCATAAAGGCTTATGTTCTCCCTTACATATCCTTGCTTAATGAGCTTGTCCACTTATCTCATTAGCTTGGCAGCATACTCGGGATTCATTTTGTAAGTAGGTTGGTTCGATAGAGCTATGCCTAGTTATAAGTCATACAGTGTTCAATACCTTGGATTAAGGGTAGTCCTTTAGGTAACTCTTCTGGAAATAGGTTGACAAATTCATCTTTCAACTTCAGAACCTCTTTTGGTACATCATATAGGTCTCTTTATTGCAATAATCTTCTAATCAACAAGAACATAGGCTCATTACTCTTCTTAGTAGCTCAAAGTTCTCATTAGCTCAATATCAAAGCCTTCTTCTTACTAGCTTAAGTGAGTTAGTTATGAGTCTCATTCGCTTGGCTTGAGGTCATGGGTTGTAACATTACATTTTTATCATCCTTTGTAAAGGTATAGGTGTTCTTATACTCATTGTGTATGACATACTGGTCAAATAACTAAGGTCTTACCAATAGTAAATGTGAAGCTCTCGTGGGGATAACATCACAAACTACTTCATCTTTATAGATATTCCCAATATAGAACGGTACAACTACCTTTTCACTTATGTGTAGAATACCATCATCATATAGCCAATGTACCTTAAAAGGTTAGAGATACTTAAAGGTTAGCAAACTTAACCTCTGTACGAGGGTTTATGTGACAACAATGGTGCAACTCTCTCCATCTACTATAATCGTGCATAGTTGACCCTTGATGACACACTTTGTATGAAATAGGTCCTCTTTCCGTTCTTCTTTAGAGCTCGGCTTTAAACTTAACACTCGTCTTAACACCAACATCTTTACTTCACCCTATTTAGAAAAGACACAAGTTTCTTACTATCTTCTACTTCAGCTGTCCTAAAATCTTTTTCTTACTTCTTGGGGTTACTGCCATTTGTGCTATCTACTTCAACACCTTGGGGGATTATAACACGTAATTAGGACACTCAACAGCCGTGTGTCCATAACTTAAACACTTAAAGCATCTTATCTCACTCATCTTATGAGCTGAGGGCTATCCCTTCTCAAATGACTTTAAGTTGGCTCTATCATTTGCTTGATTCTTCAGGCCATCTTGATTATCACCAAATCAATCATTCTTCTCTCTTACTCAGTTTGGTCTTCTCACTTCAAGGTAGTTGGTTCAATGTGATAAAGCAATCCATGAAGAGCTAGGATGAGTTCGGGTAAGGGCATTCCTCTTCCAAAGTGAAAAACCTCTATACCTCCACAATGTTACGGATCACATACTTGAGTTTAGAGATGAATCTCGATATAATGCAAGTTTCAGACTCATCGACATCATCTTAGATTATTAGCATTTGAAACTCCTTGATGTAGTAATCTACAGTTTAGCTTCCTCCGCGAAGCTCTTACAATTTGGTGAAGGTGTCTTGCAAGTATGTCTTAGGTACAAATCTTCGTCTTAGCAACCTTTTCATGTCTTCCTAAATTCGTACTCCTCTTCATCCATCTCTTTCTTTGGCTACATTTAAGTTCTTCCATCACATGGCGACTTGTCTAGAGAACTCAAGAGTAGCAAGTTCGACTTTCACTCTCTCAGTATCTCCCTAACAATCAAATATGTTCTCTACCTTCTCTTCATACTCTAGGTATTCGTTAGCATTTCCATTACCTGTAAAGGTTGGAATCTGGACTTTGATATTGTTAAGTCTACAAAAAGCTTGGAATGCAATGAAGACTTAGTGATAAATTAATTAAGCTATAAAATAAAATAATATAGTACAATATACTATATGAGTATACTCATACTCATATAGTATGATATACTATATAAATATATATGTATTTTTATAAGTATACCCAGTATGTATAATAATTATACTCATAAATTAACCTGAAATTACATAATTATATATAATATGAGATAAACTCACAAAAATAAGTGAGAAAACATATCTTAAAAATAAAAGATATGCAAGAAACATAATTATATGAGTACAATTACATATTACACATGATATATATAGGGTATATATACGTATATTAATAAATTATTAAAATATTAGCATAATACATATATAATATCAATAATTAAATCCAAAAACCAACTAAAAGCCATCTAAATAGCTGAAGTGAGGCTAGAAATTGCGGGAAGAAACCATGGCGATCCCATAAGCTGTAAAGATATGAATCATAACCTTAAATGCTTATACAAGGACAACTCCTACTAGGACTTCATAAATATGACTTTTGACCTTCAATTGAACATTTTTGAAATCTAAGATCTTCAAAACAAAAAAAAAAAAAAAGGGAAAAATATTAGAAAAAATAGAAAAAAAAAAGAGAGGAACTACCGCTTTGCTCCAATTCCCTAACCCCCCTGACATTCTACTATCGAACCCTTTCAGTCACAAGGAGTCCATGTTGTGTCTAACCCATTTGAACATTGCTTGACTGTCAACAACCATTACAGCTCTGATGAACGGTAAGCTCCCAAATCTACCTTGTTTTTCTAATATTTTATAAAAATACTAAATCAAACCAGAAAATTATAGAAAAATGTATTCTTAGGTTATTTCTAGGATGCTATCATGTCGTGATTTTATTTTTGTAAAATATTAAGTATTTAATATACTTCCCTAACAAACTAACATAGTAATTTAAATTTTGTAGTAAAAAATAAATTGCTTAAATGATGTTGTTTCATGCCCTAACAATTTACTGTAGGATTCTTATTAGATGTAGTTTAATTGTACGTAGCCCGTTTCTGATTATGTACATGTGTAATATTTATTATATTTTTGAACCCTAATATTGTAAAATTAGAAATTGTTGAAATAAATAAGTTTTATACAAATAAATGAGGAAAAAGATAGATATTGATTCTTGGTGAATTGTAATGATATTGGGATATATTGAAAATAATTTGGCATTAAAAGGACAATATTAGGTTAATTAAATGCAATTTAAAGGTAAAATTGTAATTTTGAGTATATAGGTGATAAACCAATAGCATGAAACCAAGTGATGACTGAACTCCCTATATTTTTAGGACTCTATGAAAATTTTTAGGTAATTATTTAATGACCTGAGCTATTTATTTCGAATTTACATAGTAAAATAGTTTAAATTACGAACCAAGGCTTGTTTTTAGTAATAATATATTAAAATATGATAAATATTGAAATAAAAACTATATAAATATGTATTGGTCAAATTTGGTAAAAATGAGTTTTTAATATATTTAATAATAATTTTACGATCGGGGTATATTGTATACATAATAGGGTTAGATAATATCTATATTATTGAGTTATATTGATAAATTATATAAAATATAGTTTAAATACATAAAGTAAGTATAATATGATAATATTTATTATAGGCACATATAAGTCTATTAGAAACTCAAACTATCTTTTAGAAGTTATCTCTCGAAATAGAACCCATGATACGTATCATTATGACCCAATGATACTATTTTTACTAAAATCAAACAATTCTAGGTAATATAATCGATGTCTTTATAATATTATGAGAATTTGCGTACTACAAAAACCTTACCGTAATTGAAATATAGTTTAATTGATTAAAAGTATGTTTCAATATGATCGAAATAATATATTATATATAATAGTATAATTGTGTATATTATTAATATTTAATAACCTAACTTAACTTATATAATAAAACTATATTTCATTGTATAAGGAAAATAATAATATACTTTAGACATATATATTTATATATAACTGTTTAACGGAATACAAATAGGTAGAGCCCTAACATTTTTATAACTCTTACAAAAACCAAATTTAGGTTATATATATATATAGAATCTCCTAATGAATAGAGCGTTGAAGACAAAAGTCTTCCACAATGAGTGTTTGGATAGATAAGTTGGGATTATGGCTTTACTATTTGTTAAGATACTGTATTAAAGAATTTGGAAGCTTAAGAGTGCTTTGATTGTTGTTGTAAATTAGCTGTCTATGTGCATGCTATGTATGTGGTTGATATTTTGATTGTGATAGGAGTTAAACTCCTTGCATGCTGTTCTACACGATTACTTCGTTTTGTTTTGTTGTGAATTTGTCGACCACCCTTAAATGGAAGCAAGAGTGATTTGACTGCTAATTTAAATGGATATGCATAGCAACCATTAGGGGAATGATTAGAAATGTCAGGCTAAATATCGACTCATTTCGATGAGAATAGTTGAAATGGTCTTTTCCTTATCCTTAATTAAACTAAGTGATATATAAAGAGGTCGCAACAAAGGTAGGGGCCATAGTTCGAAGGTGGTAATGGGGATGAGGGTGTTCTCTATTGCATAAGCTCATGCTAATTTGAGTCACAATAGAACTCCTTAATCTGCGTTGGAGTGGATGTAAGTTTTTTAACTTCACAATGGTCCAGATAATATTGTATAATGTTTTAAGTTATTGATTGCATTGTATTTCATCATAATTACTAACCTTATTTATGATTGTATGATACTCTTTTAACTCCATCTCGCTTATTAAGCTAGTTGTGCTTACATCCTTATAGACTTTTTTGCAGGTGAGGAGTGAAGATCAGGATGTTCAAATATCACTAGCCCTAAGTTAGTGTACAGTTGGTTGGGAAAGTAAGGAACGAGAAATCCGTTGAATCTAGGCTTTTGACTTTTGTTTTGAGTTTTGAGGAAACTAACTAGGAATTTCTTAGGATGCCCACTAATTTCCTATCTTATTATAAATAAACTTTAAACTTATAGCTTTTAGTAAACTCTGATTATAATTAGAACTTTAAGTGTGAAACGTTTATATAAATACTGTTGTGTTATGAGACAACAGGTTATACAAAACAGATATTTTATAAAGTTATACCATGGGTTTAATCTTTTACAGGTATTAGAACAGATGTTTCAAGCTGGTTAAGTTGTGTATGCCTTTATGTTGACTATATCTACGATAGCAGTTATGAGGTCAACTTTTATCTTAAGTTAATTTATATGGCGAGACTATTATAACATTTCTTATTCGGGGCATGGCACAAGTCTTACTCGATAGGGTTAATGCGAGTCTCCTACTCTTAAGAGGTGTTGTTAAATGTGTCAATAGCCCTTTTTTTGTTATGGTGTCATTGTTAAATAGTTGACTCTCTCTATTCCCTTATAAAGTTTCCAAAATTTAAAGGTAAGTGTTTTAGATAATGTTGTCATGTGCAAGTGCATGAATGTTGCACTATATGTGACCTTAGATGAGTGGCACGTGAATGGAACTCATAAAGATGACTTAGAGAAAGACAATTAAGAGGAGGAATAAGCAATTTCTATGGCTTAAACACACTTATGATAGGTAAGTAAGCTACAGAGCATTGACCTCATTATTCTTGGTTAAATATTCATTCATTCATTGTTTAAGCACTAGTTTGATCTTTAGAGCAAAAAATTTTGCAAGGTAATATTGTTGCTCTAATCTTTAAAGCTTTTGAAGTATTTAACAAGGACACGTGATTAATTATTTATAGATTTTTGAGATTGATAACGTTGCCAAATCATATTAGTGATCGATGGTTGAGATTAAGCTCACTCGTCTTGGAGTTATTTTCATAACCTTGCTATGGGTTAAGGCCAGTAGCCTGCCTTAATGAGTACGTGAACCTATTTAAAAGAGGTTGAGAGAGAATGAACTAGTACAATGATCTCTATTCTAAGTTCAGTAAGCTAAATCTCCCAAAGTCATCCCAGTTACAAACTAGTGGACCTTATTACATAACCTAATGAGTCAAGTCCAAAAAAATAATGAATTAATAGTGGACTTAGCCTAAAACAAAATTAGTCTTCTACAAAGTTGAATATTAAATTAGTAGGAGAAGCAATATAGTGAAACTCAAAAAAATATCAAAGTGTTCTTATTTTGTAAACTATTTTCAACATAATGGTTGATTCATTAATCTATAATAGGGCATTTTCAATTTGTAAGGAATCAGTCAAATAGAGTGTGAATTAAGCTTAGACCATATTCTTTGTTTGGAAGTGGTTTAAGCTAGTCTAGTCACTTTAAATTTTTCTGAAATTGCATTAATGGACAAGAAGCGAGCTAAACTTAATGGTTAAGTGCATACCCTAGTTCATGGAGACCTCACTTTGATTCCATGCGTATGCACATGTGTATGTTTCTATCAAGAATGGTAGAAGATGCATCTTGAAGAAATGTTTTTATATTATTCATCATCTTTCTTGCAAGACCACCCCTCTTGCTTGTGATTTGCCATTCTGATGAGCTTACTTTATGCTCATTTTTTACCCAATTTACTTTGATGAAATTACAAAATAGACTTGGAACACTATGGATTGAAACAAATATGTTGTCCAGATTTAATCATTGAAGGGGTTAATTTTTGAGTCAAAAATTTGAAAAAAGCATCGCGCCATTAGAAATATGATTAGGAGCCTAATAAATGAAAAGAACTATATTTGAATCCTAGTAGAAAATGGACTTATCTTAAGGCTTTTAGTAGGCTTAAGCCCAAAATCATAAGTGGAGTTAAGCTTAAGGTACCAAAATGCAAGATAAGCTTAAAAAATCCCTTAAAAGAACTACGAATAGGGCCCGATAACTTAGTGATTAGATTTAAAACCTAAATTAAAAGGCTCATAAAATAAAATATAAAAAGTCTATTAAGTCGAAAAGCATATTAAAGCTATCCCCTATAGGCCCTTTAATAGATAAAGGCCTTAAACTAGTAAAAATAGCCCTTTTGGGCCCATAAGAGCAACACTAAAGTCTAAGGTGAAAATTTAAAGTGTTAGGTAGAAAAGTCTACTTAAAATACTTAAAAAGAAGCACAAAATATTAAGTGCAAGGTCTAAGATTAGAAGCTAAGCCTAAAGCCTAAAACTAGGCCCAAACCCTAAAATTACCAAACTTACCCTTTGGGCCTATAAACTTGTAAGGCCTAGACCAAAACCTTACTGATCTAAAAGCCTAAAAATAACCTCACCAAATGAAAAAACACTTAAAAAAAAATGAAAATTGGCTATAAGAGCGCGGAATTCCAACTTAAAATAAGAAAGTTATAACCAAAATATGAAATAAGCAAAAATAGAGAAATTATAGTGAGGCTAGTGAATAGATCATGTTTAAGATGAGTCTTATTTAGTTTAGTTACCTTACTCAAGTGATTTGAGATACCAAGTTTGAGACTACTAAGGATTATTGGGAATATTTGACTTCAAAGTTGAATGAGTATATTGCCTCCTATTTTACTCGATTTTGTGCTTATAGTTAGTACACTATCTAATTATATATGATAATTGAACTTTTTGCATGTTGGGGTATATGGGAACTTATGTGTGCCTGTTTTAGTTGACCTATGCCTGCAAAATATTATAATATATTCCAAACACCTTTGTTTGCTACATTAGAATATAGAGCATTAGAGTATTTGGAATATACTTGCTTAATAACCTCATGAATATGAAATTAATAAATATTTGGCCTCTAATTAAATTGGACATGCATTACATCTTATAGCATGAGTTAAAGGGCATCAGTACCACGCAATAGAGTGAGAGATCATGCTTAGATGGATCCATATTGATATTATTTATTGTGATTGTTTATCGTACGACATATTTTGTGCAATATGTTCTTGTCTCAACCTTTGGGAAGTACTCGACTCTAAGAAATGCTGCCTTTTGCTTGAGGCCGAGTTACGTCTACTGTTGAGAGTAATTATATTGTTAAGAGATTTCCTATTGGACGTAGATAATTAGGTCCTGATGTGCTTAACTACTTCCCAACTTAAGTAGCGGTAGGTGTTAAAATTTTGCTGTATATAATTACATGCATTCATATGTTTGATAAATAACTTACTTGTTATTATTTGATGATAAGGTAGGTATTTGATGATAAGGTAGGAAGGTTACTCACTAAATTAGATGTAGCTTACCTTCCAATATTTTCGTTTACAAGTCTTACAAAGCTAGGGTTGGGCTAGGATTTGAGTGTAGAGTGCTCTATGGGCTAAGAAAGTAGAATATAAGTTTAGGAAAGAAAGTGGTATAGTTGAACTAAACATTTAAGGTATTTAGTGGCATTATGATTATTGAGATATAGAAACTCTTTCTTATTGTTTGGTAAGTGATTTTGACTCTCTATGATTCTAGTGACTGTGGATTGTTGAATCACTTGTAGATATATATATAATCAAGCAGATGCATGTAAAGTGAATAATTGCCCCTTAAAACTTACTAGTTAGAGCCTTGCAACTTCTGACTTGCAAGGTAGTCTTTATATCATAGTGCTCATGTGATATCAAAATTTCAGGCAAAATTACCATGCCCCCTTATGAGGGCTTTACAGTTGCTCTTATGCAATTAAAATTTTTGAATCATATAATTGTGTCTTTCATATCTATCTTAATTTTCGAATTTAAAATTTTTGTTAGATCAATTTTTATGCTAGCCAATATTATGCAGTATATCTTACAAAAAATAGTATGTAAAAAGTAAATTATACATGTATATCATGATGCATACTCATAGGGATATATTCAAAATTTTATTACTATAATTGGATTAATTTAGTTGATTTTTATTATTTAGGAGTACTCTAATTGTTTGACAAAATTTTCATGACTTGATGAAATTTGAGTTTAATTTACCATTCTAGTTTTACTTTGGTTTAATTTAGAATTATGGATTCATGTATGTGATTAGGATTTTTGGAACTTTGTATCGAAGTTCTCAAATTCATTTTGAGGTTTCGTTAAAAGTTTCTACTAGTTTTGATTCCTTCAATCTCGAGGGGCATAGCGATTATCTATTGGTACTTGAGTTCAATTATATATATAAAACACAAAATTTTGTGGGGTTTACATGAAGAATTCTTACTTGTTAGCAAACATTCTTATTTATTTATTTATTTTTTTGAAAGAGAAAAAGGATTAGCTTAACTTCTTATAAGGAGAATTTTTACAAAAGTAAAGAAACCAAAATAAAATTTATAAATTATTTTACATAGGAAGACAAGAAAGAGAAGACTTACACAAAAGACATGAAAATGAGATGTATTTACATGAGAAAAACCTAGTTTTATAGATTTAATTAACAAACTTCTTTGAAAGAACTTAGAGTAAGAAACATTTCAACAATTTATGGTCAACTAAAGAAAAGTATTTACAACTTGTAAGTATTTAAAAGATTACCTACACTACTTATAAGAAGTGTAATTAAAAGAAAGGAATTATTTTATAAAGGAAAATTTTTATGAGATACCTGATATTTACAAATATTTTCTAATTGAAAAATCTAGATACTAAGAAGCATGAGTAAATGAGAACTAAAATCTAATGGGAAGGGAAAGGCTAGTAAGGGGATCCATTCTACAATGAAAACTTATTACAGTTGCAATAATTTATATAGATGAACTATTTTTCTTTCTTTTTTTTTTTCTTTTTTGAGATTTATGAATTTGATAATGGGACTAAGGATTTACAAAATTAAATGCTAAGAGAATATATGAAAACTTATAACAATCTATAGAGTGGTGAATTATAAAATTTTACAAAGAGGGAAAAAAAAAATTTGAATTAAGTCCAACTCTTTTCAAGGGCTACTTACAAGTTTAATCTTTATAATGGCTAGTTAAAATAATCTACAAGTATTCCTTAAAACCTAATGGTCTTACTTTATTCTAAAATGGTGACTTAAGTAGTGGAAAAAGAAATTTATCTTATAACGCATAGTAGAACTTTTTTATTTGAAAAACAATGCAATTTTTATAAGGATAAGAAGGGTATCAAATAATATTATTTACAAATATGAGTAAACAAGCATTAATATTTTCATATAGATGAAGGTACAAAGATGTAGATTCAAATGGCCAACGACTAAATAATAATGTGGCGATAAAAGGATTTAAGGTTGGGACTTTTACCATAATTCCATTATTACAATACAGAGAAAGTATTTTACAACATTTTTATGATATAATGGAATTTTGATAAAGTTTCGACCTTTCGTTAGTGATATGCCCATTATTATTTATTCACTGATCTGAAAGTCATAGATATAATCGGGGTAGGTTTTAAAGATCTTTAAGCTCTATGACCTTATGTGCTTTTGAAAAAATGGTTCATTGATTACATCGAAACTTAGGTGGGGTAGACTAATCAACCCCAAGTGATGATTATACTACTACACTTAGAGCCTCTATAATGGCCCCCTATCCTAGGGTCCTAAGATGACCTAAGTCAGACTATATCTATCATGCATCCTTGATGCAATCATTTCCCCCAAAATCTAAGTATGTTGTATGCAAAATGAATATAGCAATTAAAACAAAGTATATTTACACGAAATGAATAAATAAGGCAAATTTAATTTCGAAAAGTTTTTAAGTGGCTAGTCCACTTGACTTCCCCAGTAGAGTCACCAAGTTATTGAGCTTGAATTTTTCTTAGTTTTTATGATTTTCCTTAACTTAACCTATATTAAACCCTATACCCATTCAATATTGATCATTGACTAGGAATTAAGGAAAACAAGTTTTTTTATAAATTTAAAAAGATTGGTCATGAAAAGGGTTAGATTAAAATCAATTGGATAGATTGATTTTAATCTTCATATTGGACTATGTGAAAACTAATTTTGAAAATAGTTTTCAAAAACCAAATGTTTCGAGTCCAAGGGCTAACTTATCAAACCCTAATGGGTGTTACTTTTAATCTTTTGAATTTAATTTAATTTAATTTTTCAAAATATCCTTCTAAAAATATTATATATTCACAAGTAAACAATGAAATTTTATCTATTATAAAAAAAAAGAAATTGAAAAATAATTTACAAAAGGGGGGATTTTTTTTTTTCACATTTTAAGTTGTCCTGTATATACGAGTGCCTATGGATACGCTATTCGAGATTAGACTTTCGTAGTTTATTCTCCAAAACATTAGTAGGTTGGTTTCTTTTACTTCTACAAATAGTCGGTTTTACATTTTTATCAATTTATTTTTAATTATGAAAAATCCTAAAAGGGTCTTAATTGTTTAAGTGTTTGTTTATTTGAAAAATTCTAAGGAAATCCTACTTTTGGAAAACGATTTATTAATTGGACTTTTTTTTAAAGATATTTTTCTATGCGGTAAAACATACTTTTTCTTATGCTTTTATTTTTATTATTATCTTATGTACATATTTTTTATTTTTTTGATTAAGACATACTAAAAATAAATAAAATGATTTATTATCTTTCCTTTCTCTTTTTCCCTTTTTTTTCCTTTCTTTTTATTCTTTTTTTTTTATATTATACATCCTTTCTTTTTTCTTTTTTTAAAAAATAGAAAATAATATGAAGAAAAATACAATGTACATGAAAAGAGTCTAACCTAAGCATGTGCACTACACGTGAGTGAAGCTGGGGAAGAAGAGTCAGCTACCATAGGTGTATCTCTGAAGTGCTTTGGCCATTAGTTCAAGCAGGAAAGGATAGATTCGTAAGAATCTTATTAGAGATAGCAAGTACAAGAGTGGCGCTTTGGCCAATAGTGGCTACTTGGTGGTTTATTGGAGTTGGTAGTTGGCGGCCAGATATGGGCAGTCATTGTTGGGGTCTTTGAAGCTTAGAAAAGGGGTGTTCCTTGGGTTCTTAGATGCTATAAGCTTAGTTGTAATATTAGATTTGGTCGAGGAGTAGTGGTGGGCGGTGTTTCATGTAGTAAGTCATGTGGGGGTTATAGGCCAAACCTTAGGGTAGTCAACAATGGAGCTAGGAGGCATGGCTGCTTATGTGAGGGGCTAGAATGGAAAACTCAAGAATTGGGGAACTCTGTCATGTTGGAGGTTTTGCTCAAAGCACAATTCGAATAATCTTCTATAGAGAGAGAGGTAGCCACAGGTTTTGAATATTAGAGAGAGAAAGGGAAGATTTGAATTGATTTTGGGTGTTTCGATTCATGCTTGATGATCTAATGGCCTTCCTAAACATCAATTTGTACTAACCTAAGCTCACTTAAGCATGAAAAGTACAAAATTGAATTAAATTTGAAAAAATCAAATGAATGAGTTTTAATTCGAAATCATTGAATTTGATTCAATTTTATTCAACAAATTAGTCTAAATGTGTTAATGGAGTTTCATTCTTACTCGAAATACACTTTAGAAGCTTCAATTCTCTCTCAATTTGCTTAGATTTAAAAGATTGAGGTGAAATGGATATCCCAAATATTAAGTTTTTCCTCAATTTTTGATTCAATTTTAGCGAAATAAATGGCTAAATTCAAAACTAAGCTATGCTTAGCACAAGATTCACAAAAAATTTTGTATGGAGTTGCGTGAAAAATACATAGGAAATGCTCGTAAGCTGAGGTTACTACGTTAAGTTTACAAGGAGAAATATTGGGGAAACCACGAGGAAAAGAAAGAAAGGGCAGGAAACTTTAGTGTATCATGTGCCTTGCGCATGATTGACATGCTAAATCTATGCGTGTGATGGATACACATGGCTTAAAAAAAAAAAATAGCAAGCGTTCAATGTGCTTACGTAGGCTTCATCCTATGCAAAGGGCTTTAGGCTTTATTAGTTACTCATGTGGACTAAGTCTTACACCTAGTCTGAATCCCTACCCTTCCCTTTTTTTTTTAAAGACAAAATAATAAAATAAATAAAAACTGAACGTAGTTCAAAATTAAATTCTAAATGATTGACTCTAAAATTTAGCCCCATACACACATGTTGAGATTTAACTTTCAAACGCAAACCCAATTTAACTGTTTTATGAGCCTTAATTCGAAAATTAATTTTAGCCTACGCTAAGTCCAAAAATTAAAATTTTAGAGAGATTTAATACTCCTAAACATAGCTCAAAACCACTTTTAAAAATGACTCGCTCCTAGTGATCTAAAAAAATAGACTTAAGACTTATTTCCTTAAAAAATCTTTTTTATCTTTTCTTTTTCAATTTTTTATTCTTATAATTTTTTTTTTTATGAATTAGGACCCTCTAAAACTAAATAAATCAATAAATAGGGAGAGGAAAAAATGTAGTGTCTACTGGTTTTAATTTTTCATTTAATGATTTTTTGTGCTTTTAGCGTTAGTGTAGCTTATTTGTGAGGGCCTTTTTTTTTTCTTTACTTATCAATTAGATTATGATTGAGATTATTCATTATTGAGAGATATATAGACTATTTAAAATATTGAAAAATTATTCATAGTTCTCTTTAATCCCCTCATTCTATTAATTTTCTATTATTGTAGTAAACACTTGCTCTTAGAATTCATGTTACATATCAACTTTTAGTAAACTCCCCTTAGTTATTTCTAATTTTATATGTAATATCAATCTTGAATCTAATCATAATTCAATTTTAGGATCGGTGTATCACATCCATTTATTAAGAACCATCCATATCTTTTATATTTCCTATTTCATAACACATAAAAATCATATTTTTATAATTTACAACTTTCACAAGAGAACATATTTGACATCAAAACATCAATTGGTTGTACTAAGGATTTTAGGCACATCATCCTCTCTACACAAATGTCTTTGAATCTTCTCTATAGTGAAATCCTCATCATATACAATAGCATTTTATGTACTCATTCTACATAGATGGCAACTAATGTGTTGATTTTGTGAACAAGCATAATTGGTTAATGTAGTAAATTTTGATTAGAATAATTTTTAAATGGTGAACCAAGTATTGAACCCATTGGAAAGGTAGACAATTTCTAACCTATGACTAGGTAGCATTTATTTGATTAGAACAAATCAAGATTGCAATTATGACCATCTAAATGTAATATTAAACTATAAAATTAGTTTAACAACTAACAATATAAGGAAAAAACTAGCAAAAGTCTAGTTTGTGCTCATATAAGTTAATAATTGTTACAAAAGGATAACAAATGTTTTGTAGAATTAACTTTCCATATTTCTTAATTTACTTATGTATACATTCTCAAAATAAAGTGAATTTACTCTCTTTATGAAGCATCTGATGTGAATGATATAAGAAAAAAAAAAAAAAACAATGCATTCTTGACCCTATGCACTTTAAAATCACATAGAATCATTTAATACTCTCATCTTAATTGTATTTTAAGTTGCTAATGTATAGCTTAGCTTGTCTATCTTATTATATACGTTGAACTACTATCAATAAAACCATTTAATGGATTAGAGCATTGGAAAAGGAGATAAGAAAAAGAGGAATCTAAATATTGAAAACAACTATATGAACTCAATCTATTTTATCTTGTTAACACATTAAAATCTACTAAATCTCTTTGAAAACTTAGTATAGTGCATTAATAATAGCAAAAGCAGTAGATTTGGATCCTCTAAAGTTTAGAGGATCCACTTCTAAAGCAACAACATATAATAATTTGAATGTTCTTGAGCACCGTTTGCATAAAACTCATTTCTCCATTATAGTTAAACCATATTCAAGCTACATCATGAGCCTCAAAAAATCTAACTGCTAAGACAAAATAATGAACAAAGACAAAGAACATAATAAAAGTCAAATCTCTCCATCATTGAAAGCTATTGAAGTGTTAGAGAGAAGTAGTAATGATGATGATAATAATAATAATAATAAACATGAAATGTAGCCAGCATCAATCACCTAAATCTAAGCTAAAATGAGGAATAAAATCATTATATGTGTTAACATTAAAAATTATAAGCTATCTAAATATAAAAAAATTAAATGGCCAAAGATGATTAGCTTTGCAAAGTGTGTTTAATACTCAAAATTGCATTCGCAAAATAATAGACTTCAATGGGATGAAGCATGACTTTGTTTGACTAAAATAATACATAGGTATGCTAGCTTCAAAGGATCAACTTATTTAGATGAAGTGAACTTCATTCTAGCGAAGTTAATAAGAGGATTCTCTTTTTCCAAGGACGGCTTCACTTGTTCAATTGTTTTTGTATCTTATTAGTGTTTATATGGACAAAGTTTATACTATTGTACCTGTAACAATTTTCTATTGAATAAAAATTTTCATACTAGTGTTCATTTTTTTATAGACAAATTATCCCTGATATTGTTAAGTAGATTTACTTTAAGCACAATTCTATCTCAATAAACTTCCATTCCATTACTTGAACTTGGAGAAATTATCATGCTAAGGCATTGTATTTTCTTTTCCACATATATTATAATTTATCTTATTGGTTTGTATGATGACAAAATAAATTCTATTCCCTTATGATTGATATGTGTATTTATGTGTTCTTGTTGCATATATGTACACACATGCAAGTGCATGTCTGTATGTGTATGGGTGTTTGTGTATATGTGTATATATGTATTGTAAGCCCCGCACTCTAGTAATAGATTTTGAGTAATTATTTTAAGGCTTTTAGGAAAGTAATCTAACAAAGCTAAGATTTTACAACTTGACTATAGGAGTTAGTTAAAGAGACTTTGTAGGTATGGATTTGAAAAATATAATGATAAAATAAAATAGAGTTAAAAGGTAATTTTAAATATATTATTCGTTATTTGTTAGATGTATGGTTTAAGCTTTAATAGTTAACAAGTCTTTAGAGATAAAATTATATGAGCAATAAAATTTATAAAATGACATGAGATAACATTTAGAAATATGTATATGTACATCGCATATATTTTATATATATAAATATATACTCGTACAGGACTAAAAGCTTAATATATGCTTAAATACTAGAATAATTTGGAAATATTAAATATATAGCACCTAAAAATTATAGACACTTTATTTTTGTCATTTTATTTTAGTATTTTTATTAGTACAGGTTTAAAAATAATAAATAAAAAAATAAAATGAAAAAACGAAAATTGAAAAAAATAATAAAAATAAAGTGTCAAGTCAAGTTGAGTTATTTAGGGTTGAATTGGATAATAGCGAGTGTTTAATTTAATGAAATCTAAGTCATTAAAGGATCGGGCTTCATTGAAATATTTATTAGTCCAATCCGATAAAAAGAGGATTTTTTATTTAATTTATATTGGGTTAGAATAGACTTAGGATTTATTAAAATATATTATTGGACTAAGTCAAGCTCGAAAAATAAAAAGCCCAAGTTAAAATAGGCTTTTTAGAAACTAGGTCGAATATTTAAATAATCTAAATTGTATTTTCCATATTTGAAATTTGTTATTGTATCTTTCATATCTAGGGTTTGTTGAGAATCAAATCTATATCTAAAAAGATATGAAAGATTTGGTTGTATGGTTTATAGATAGTGAGTTAATAGCAAAGTTTAAAAACATTTTTCTTATATATAATTCACATTACATATCCCCATAATTCATCTATTGACCATATTGTCCCCTCACAATCACTTCATGCCAAATCATTGCATACTATCTCCTCACACACACTCATTACATCGAGCAGCACTCTCTTTAACTCACACACACACACACACACACACACATACACATAACATGTCTTGATACCTTCAACTCATACACAATCAGTACATAGTCAACACATTGGTCAACATACACATACTACACAAACACATAAATACACACCACGTCCTGGCAATCTCCATTCATAAACACATATACACGTCCATGTTAGCTCTAAATGCACACACACTAAGCATAGTCAAGTGCACACACACAGAGCATAGTCTAAATTTAAACACACAGGTACGGTCCAGATTCCAACACATACACATGATCAGTTCACAACACAAATACATTAATCACGTGCGACTCGAACCAGTTAGGTAATAAAAATTATTATTTTATTTCATTATTTATTTAATTTATTTTACCAATTTGATTTTTTTAGTGCAGGTTTTTATTTTTATATTTTTTTATTGTCATATTGTTTGATTTTTTTTTTAGATAATTGTCAATTTTTGTTAATTTAGTTACGTTGCATTTTTTAGCTAAAAGTTGTAATTTTTAAAAAAGCACGTACCTTTTCTTTGAAATCCATATCTTTAGAGAAGATACGGTTATTGTATCTTAATGTATCTTTTTTCTAAGATCTGTATCTTTGAAGAAGATATGTATCTAAATATATCTTAATATAGGATTTAGAAAAGATTGATTTTGACACATAGTGATTTTATTTTAAAATCTTAATTGGAGTTTTTAAATGAGATTTAGTTAGTTAGGTTTTCATAGATTCGTGAAGTTAAATTTTTTTTATTTTTTCAAATAATGAATGGTTAAATAAATATAAATTTGGTTTAATTTTCAAATTAAAAAGAATTAACCCACTAAA
This sequence comes from Lumnitzera littorea, assembly GCA_024138015.1. Classification (NCBI taxonomy): domain Eukaryota; kingdom Viridiplantae; phylum Streptophyta; class Magnoliopsida; order Myrtales; family Combretaceae; genus Lumnitzera; species Lumnitzera littorea. Next base: position 91,957,398 of record JAMXBB010000005.1, read on the forward strand.
TCTTTTCTTAAAAAAAAAAAAGCAGTACGTTTGTTTGATCCCGATTAGTGGGTACTCGGCATCTTTAAGGCAACTGTCTAAAAAATAAAAAAAAACTATCATTTTCTTCTTCTTGAAATTTGTAATAAAAAATAATAAAAAATTCATTTTATTTATATTCTGTATATCTTTATGTATCATAGTATTTTTTAGAAATATATAAAAATAAAAGCCCATCAATTTTTTTTTATATGGTGACTTACTTTTAACAAGTTAGCTATTAAACTTAGTTTTTCTAGTTATTTTTCTAATTTTTTTTAAAATACGCGAATCAATGGCTGTTAAGCCTGGTTTTTTCCCTCCCGATTCTTCTTAAATTAAGTTTCTCTAAACCGACCAGTATTAAATCCTACTCGCTTAATACTGACCTTCGACTAGGGCTCCAATAAAAACTTATTCTTTTGTATTTTGGAAAAACTTTGGTATCGCCACCTGACTGGTGTCGGGAAAAAAGAGTTAAATTATAACCAATTTTGTGGATTGGTAATAACTTAGCTATAGGTCTAACGAGAAAACCAATTTTGTAAACGACTTTTGAAAACTAGAGATCTGGATTTTGGGGTTATCCTATTAAACCCAAAACGGGTACCATTTTTTAATTTTCTAATTTTAAATTTGCTTTTCAATAATACCCTTTTTCTATTTCTAAATGACTAATTATATCACATGTGATTAATTTAATTAATTTACACAAATATCTACAAAGATGGAAAAAATAAAACTCTCCATATTTTAAGTTGCCCCATACGTATGGATGCCTACGTACCTATTATTTGGGATCAGACTTTTGTAATTTGTTCATTGAAAACATAGCGGGTTGAATTGATTTTAATTTTGAAAAAAAAGGCTGGGTTTACATTATTTACCCGCTTTAATTTATTTAAAGAAAAATTTCTAAGGGTCTTATATTGGTTTGATTTTTTAGAAAATTCTAAAGTGCCTTAATTTTTGAAAAGGGGTTGATTCATGTTCATTTATTTGGAAAATGGTTTTTCTAAGTGACAAAAATGACCCATTATTATTATTTTTATTTTATTATTTTTATCCCCTTTTTTAATTTCATTTTATTCCTATTATTTATTATTTATGTATCGACTGGGATTAAAAAAGAAAAAGAAAAAGTTAAACTCTCTACGTTTCCCTTCTTTCTTTTTTTTTTTCAATTTTCTCTCTTCTTTATCTTCACAATTACAATAGGATTTACAAGAGATGAATAAATAAAATAAAATAAAATAAATGATGACATACAATATAAACACAAGAGATGACCGAACTTAAGACTTGGGTTGTAGCAAGGGTTGGATCATAGGTAGATGGGTCGGGTCGGGTCAGATCAAGGAATTTGGATTGCCAAAAGAGAGAAGAAATAGTGGTAATAGATACTTTGTGCAATGGCTTACGGTAGGAATTTTAGAGTGGTGATTGGAGATTCAAGTGTTTTGTATTGGGAATCAGGGGTATAGAGTTGATGCCAGGGTGTTTAGAGTTCATTTGGTAGTATTTTGGAAGTTGACTATGGGTGGTGGTAGTGGTGCAAGTCGATTGGTGATTGCTAGAATTGAGAGAAGTATTGGGTTGGGGGTTATCAAAGGAGTTGAAGCTCTTGGTGGTGTTGGCTTGCTTTGAAAACCACCAAAAGTGGTGGATTTTAAAGAGAGAAAGAGAAGCTCTCGAGCTAGAGAGAGAAAAATTTGATTATTTCCTATAAGAGATGTTTCGAAGCTTACTTTCCTTCGAAACGTGAACCTCAAGCCCTTTTTATACTAATCCTAACTCGAAGAAGTTCGAGAAAGTCCAAAACACCATTAAATTCAAAATTAAAAATTAATGGGTCTTGATTAATTTGATCTAATCTTTACTTGATATTGGTTGAAATGAGAATCAAAATAGAATCTTAGGATGCTCTTTGTTACCTAAAACAACCAATAGAAGCTTCAATTTTCATTGAAGGACTTGAATCAAGCAATTCCGAATTAAAGCAAAAATCACATTTTTTAACTTTTTTCCGATTTTCAAATTTTATTTTGATCAAGAAAATAAATGAATTTGGACATAAAATGAGTACTATTCAAAATTATTCCATGTCCTTTGTTAATTCTTACCTTTTATTTGATAAAACTTGGTAATAAAATGAGTTCAATTAGGTAAAAACAAAATACTGGAATAGCATAGCCAATTTTCTTTTGTTACTATGGTTTTATGAGCTTACTCCATGGATGAGAAAGCCTGACCAATCAACAGTCCAACACCCAATCAGAATGCACTACGCGGTGCGCATTTGCTCAATTAAAAAATAAGGTACATAATGCTTGGTTGAAGTCTCGAACCTATGACCTATTGTAAGCTTTGGAATGTTTGAGGCCATTGTATCGATGGCAATTTTCTTGCCATGTTATGCAAATAAAAACTTTATATCTTTTTAAAATGGCCTCACCCGATTCTCGAATAAGAAAACTGGTTTGAGTCGAATTCAAGGCTTATTCAATTGGTTCTTGATGAATTAAAAATGCAAATCCTTCCCTAAGCAAGCTTAGTATACGCATTTTAAATCTAAACTCAATTTAACGATTTTATGGACTTTGGTTTGTTACTTGCACGGTCAATTCGAAATTGATTTTTTCACAAATCAACCAATTTAAGTCCAATCAAAGCACTGTTTGAAGCCATGATTAGCTTAAATTAATTCCATTTTTATGAACTAATAATATTTAAAACCAACCAATTTTTGAATATTAAATTTTTAGAAAAACTCAATATTCTCAAAAATAGCTCGAAACTGTTAAATTGAGTATGTACATTTTGACTTTATTTAACCTTAAAAATAAAATGAGACTTCTAGTGAGTCAAAGACCTTAAAAATGACACAAGACCCTTAAAAAAAAAATGCTATTTTCCTAATATTTTGTATTTTTAATTTTTTTAAAATTTTTTATTTCCTAAATTTCTTTGTATTTTTGTAAATTTTCCATTTTTTGTGCCTTTTCCTAAATTCGGACCATTTAATCTTTTCTAAAAATAAAAAAAAAATATCGAAGGGTAAAAATGGGGTGTCTAAAGTTGGCCCTCTTTGTGATGAAGTTGAAGCAAAACTTTGTTGCAAAGATAAAAGAGACACTACTTTTGCCCTAAGGGTAAACATTATCCAAAGAAGCGCTACAGCTAACTATCTATCTTAGGCCCTGTCCATTGGGGATTTTGGTGAAGAGAGAGGTCGTGCTCTAAGAGATGGCCAAAAGATTGAAAGAAGAATTGAAGCTTGGTTGTGCCCTTATGAGCTGATGAACAAAGGTGAAATGGGCAAAACACTCCTTGAGTCAGCTAAGACCTTAAAAGATATGTAGGAAACTTGATTATGCCCTAATGAGCTGACTGACCAAGTTAGGCAAAGCGCTCCTTGAGCTGGCTAGGGCCCTAAAAGATATGTTGAAAACTTGGTCATGCCCCAATGAGCTGACTAACCAAGGCAAGCAAAGCACTCCTTAAATTGACTAAGACCCTAAAAGAATAGAGAAAACTTAGTTATACCCCAATGTATTGACTAACCAAGGTGGGTGAAGTGCTCCTTGAGCTGGCTAAGACCTTAAAAGATAGAGAAAACTTGGTCATACCCCAATGAGCTAACTAACCAAGGTAGGTGAAGCACTCCTTAAGCTGGCTAAGGCCATAAAAAGAATGAAATGGATAAGTGCTCCTAGAGCTGGCTAAGACCTTAAAAGAATGAGAGAACTTAGTCATACCCTAATGAACTAACTAACCAAGATGGACGAAGCACTCCTTGAGCTAACTAAGGCCCAAAATTGAATGAAATGGGTAAGTGCTCCTAGAGCTGTCTAAGATCCTAAAAGAATTAGAGAACTTAGTCATGCCCCAATGAGTTGGCTAATCAAGGTAGGCAAAGTGCTCCTTGAGTTGGCTAAGATCACAAAAGATATGAGCAAATATGGTCATTCCCCAATGAGTTGACTAACCAAGGTAGACGAAGCACTCCTAAAACTGGCTAAGACTCTAAAGAGATATGAAAGAAACTTGATCGTGCTCCTATGACCTAGCTAACTAAGGTGAGCGAAGTACTCCTAGAGTTGGCTAAGACCTTAAAAAGAAATTAGAGAACTTGGTTGTGCCTTAATGAGCTGACTAACCAAGGTAGGTGAAGTGCTCCTTAAGTTAGCTAAGACTTTAAAAAGAATGAAATGGGTGAGTGCTTCTAAAGCTGGCTAAGACCCTTAAGAATGTTGAGAACTTGGTTGTGCCCCATGAGCTGACTAACTAAGGCGGTGAAGTGCTCTTTGAGCTAGCTAAGGCCCAAAATTAAATGAAATGGGTAAGCTCTCCTAGTGTTGGCTAAGATTCTAAAAGAATGAGAGAACTTGGTCATATCCCAATGAATTGACTAATTAAGGCGGGTAAAGCATTTCTTGAGTTTGCTAAGACCCTAAAAAGATATGGCAAAATTTAGTTGTGTCCTAATGAGCTGACAAACTAAGGTAAGCAAAACGCTCTTAAAGCTGGCTAAGACTCTAAAGAGATATGAGAGAAACTTAGTTGTGCTCTTATGAGTTGACTAACTAAGGCGAGCGAAGCACTCCTTGAGCTAGCTAAGACCTTAAAAAGAATAAAATGGGTAAGCGCTGCTAGAGCTAGCTAAAACCCTAAAAGAATGATGAGAACTTGGTCATACCCTAATGAATTGACTAACAAAGGTGGGTGAAGTGCTCCTAGAGCTAGCTAAGACCCTAAATTGAATGGGATGAGGAAGCACTTTTTGAGTTAGCTAAGACCTTAAAGAGATATTAAAAACTTGGTTGTACCCCTAATGAGCTAACTAACTTAGGTAAGAGCATCTCTTGTGGACTAATAACCCTAACTTTTGAAATCCATTCAAGATAAACCTAGTAGTGCTCCTTTAAGCTGATTATCCTAGGTGAAATGAGTAAAGCGCTCTTAGAGCTGACTAAAATCCCTAAATTAAAACCTGGTAGGGCTCCTTTGAGTTGACTAACCTAGGCAAGAATGTCTCTTAGGGACTAGTAACCTTAACTTTTAGAATCAATTCAAGATAAACCTAGTAGTGCTCCTTTAAGTTGACTAACCAAGGTAAAATAGGTAAACCACTCCTAGAGTTGGCTAAAACCCCATAAATTGAAACCTGGTGGTGTTTCTTTGAGCTGACTAACCTAGGTGGGAGTGTCTCTTGGAGACTAATAACCTTAAATTTGGAATCGATTCTAGACAAACCCGAAAGTGCTCCTTTGAGTTGACCATCCTAAGTGAAATGAGTGAAGCGCTTCTAAAGCTAGCTAAGACCTTAAATTGAAACCCCGTAGTGCTCCTTTGAGCTAGCTAACCTAATCGGGAGTGTCTTTGGTAGACTAGCAACCTTAAATTTAGAATCGATAAAGCACCATATGGGCTTGCTTGATAGAAATTGGTGAAGAAAAGTGCCCTACTTAAGAGAAATTGGTGAAGAGGAGCGCCTTATGGGCTGGCTGAAGAGAAGTGTCTATGGGCTTAATAAGAGAAATTGATGAACGAGGGGGTAATGTTTTGAAAGTTAGCTAGAACTTTAGTAAGATGAGGCAACACCTTAAAGACAGGCTAAAGCCCTAAAAAGAATAGAAGAGGGAACAATGCTCTAAGAGCTTAGCTTGAACCCTAAAAAGAAAAGGGGATAGCATTCTAGAAGCTAACTAACTCTCTAGAAAAGATTAAAAGAAAGAAGGGTTAAGAGTTAACTAGAACTCTAATGAAAGATGGTAAATCGCCCCAAAGGTTGGTAGAAACCTTAAAAAATGAATTGAAAGCAAGGGTAGAGCTTTGAAGTTGGCTAATACCCTAAAGAAAGACGAGATGGTAGCATAAAGGCGAACCATAATGAAAGAGTGGGTTATCACTCTAAGAGCTACCTGTAACCCTGAAAGGAAGAGGGGACAGTGCTTTAAAGGCTAGCTGGAACCTTAAAAAAGGATAAAAGAGTGGGTTAGTATTCTAAGAGCTAGCTAGAACCTTCAAAAGAAGAGGGGACAACGCCCTAAAAGCTAGTTGGAACCCTAGAAAAGAATAAAAGAGTGGGTTAGCACTTTAAGAGCTAGCTAAAACCCCAAAGGAGTGGATTAACACTCTAAAAGCTAGCTATAACCCTGAAAAGAAGAGGGGATGACACCCTAAAGGGTAATAGGATCCTTAAAAATAAAAGATGGGATAGCACCTTAGAAGCTGGCTTAATCCCTAAAAAGAATAGAAAAAGGGACAACGTTTTAAGAGTTGGCTTGAACCCTAAGAGAAGTTGATGAAGGGTTGAAGAAGTAAAGTGAAGAAAGCAAGGAAAACAAGGAAAGAAACTAGTTTTAAAAGACTTCTTGACTTAGAAAAGTGTTTGTGGGGGAAATTGTTGAAAAACATCCATTTATGAAAAAGGAAAATGGGGATAAGCCCCCTGATTTGAAAAAGAGTTTAAGGATATTAAAAACTGCAAATAGGTAAGAATGATTTAGACTATTAAGGTTAATTTTAAAAAAAATGACCACCTTGAAAAGGAAACAGATGACTTGAAAGCTTGGCTACTCGAGTCGACATAGATTGGACAAGAATTTTGTGACAAGCCTTTACTTTCTCTCTATTCTTTTTCTTTCTTTTTTTCTTTTTAAAGTTTGCCAATGAGCATAAATTCTTACTCAAGGAACAAGTTTATAACCACCCCTATCCTTACTAATCATGCAAGGTTTCTCGATGCCTTTGACCTTGATGTTAGGCTCCTTTGTAGGGCTTTGTGATTTTAAAGATTTCTTTCCTAAGAAAAAGGTAACACATGATTAGTTTAGTCGAAGAGGGCTTCCTTGCTAGCTCTTGGTCTAGATTTTTCTTTCAATTACAGTTCCAAAAATTATAGTCCATTTTGTAAGTGACACGCTTTGATCAATCCATTAGGTCTTTTTCGATTCAATCACTATGAATTCAAGCATTTGGTATAAGGGTTTCAAAAAGGACTAATGAGGAGGTATATTTTGAAAGAAATATTTTTATTTATCTTGGATGTATAAGTCAAGAACCTTAGGGAAAAATTAAAAGTATGCTTGCCTCAGTTTAAAAAACAATGTTCACTAAAGATAAATTATCTTTTAAGATCAGAAAAGTTTTTACTTGTGTAAGGGTGATATTGTGGGTAGGAAGGCCTTGTGTGATTCAGTATAGGTAAGAGAGGCTTTAGAGTGTCAAGAGAGGCTTTAGAGTGTCAGAGTAGATATGGAGATTTTGGGTTTCTGGGCTTTGGAGCGTGATTTAGGGCCTTATGTTTCTTGGGGCTTTTTAAGCTTGAAATCCTTACCCTTTGATTCAGTTTGCTGTCCTTATTAGGATATGATATATCTCTTAGGGCTTTTGTCTTACACTTGGGCCCAATTCTTCAACATTTTTTCTCCATCTTCTCTTAACTTTGCCCTATTATCTCATGCTATTATTTTCTTTCCTTTTGACTCCAAGAGCCCTTTAAGGGATTCAGGGCCCTAAATCAATGGATTTCTATTGTATGGGCTCAAGTGAGGTGTATATAAGCTTGAGGCATTTAAAAAGGGTTTGGCTCTTCTTCATTTCAATGAAAAATAATTTATCGAAAATAAAAATCATTTTTGAATTAACGTTACTTAAGTAAGCATAAATCAATTTTACCCTTATCTTTTAATCAATGACCTTAACCTTCGAATTATCCCATTGTGGGGTAGTTCTTGATAGGGTTTAAATTTGAAAATTCTCCAAATTAGCCTAATGGGATTAACATAGGGTAGTTGTGTTTGGGATTTGGAAATGAATGCATAACTTTATTTTAAACTATATATCACATTTAAAGTGGACCTCCTTTAAGGAATAAGTCTAAAGTATCCTCAATCCTTATGTCACTCAACTCTCGAAGTGTTTCAAATTAGTGTGTGGAATATAGTTTGCCCATTTTCATTCTAAACCTTTTAAAAATGAGTTACTAATTTCTTAAGGAGGAGTCTACTTTTCATTTTACTTTGCCCTTCAATTTCTCAAATCATGCCCTAGTATTTGACTTAGTCTAAGTTTGAGGCTTTGGGTTATGTTTTGGCTTTGTTTATGATTGGGCTTAGCTTTCTAAATAGACTAGGCATTTTGGCTTGGCTTAGTTACCTTTATGGGCTAAGGATTGTGTTTGAGTCAATTACCTTGATGGGTTATGGTTTGTGTTCGAATTGATTGCTTAGCCAAGTGGCTTATGTTTGGGTAAGTTATTTAGATGGGCCTAAGGTTAGTGTTAAGATTGAATGGGTTTAAGGGGCTAGTGTTTAGGTTGGACGGGCCAAGGGCCTCATGTTTGTGTTAAATGGGCTAAAGGGTTCATGTTTGTGCTGAATGGGCCAAGGGATTCGTGTTAGCTTCCTTAACGGACCAAAGGGCCTTGTGTGGGTTGAAGGCTAAGTGTTTAGGTTGGTTACTTAACTGGGCCAAGAGGCCTAAGCTTAGGTTAGCTCTTTGAGCTCATAAGGACTTATAACCATTGGCAACTTTTCTTTTTGTTTTTATATATTTTTTTGTTTTTCAATTTTTGTTTCTTTTCTTTTTTTCTTCTTCTTTGTTTTAAGAGAGAGAAAGGTAAAGTTTTATTTTACAGAAAACAAGAAAAATATTTACAAATAAGGATGGTGATTTTTAAGTTTCTAGTTTACAAGACTATAGATTTTAAAATAGTGGTTAGATAAATGTTTATTGAAGGATTATTCACAAAGAAGGGAAAGTTAGAGAATGTAAAACAATGGACTAAAGAGGACTTTATTAATTTGAAAAATCAAAATACAGAAGAGAAAGGCAGAGAACCTAACATTTATTCTAAAACTCAATATTTATTCTAAACTCTATGAATTGGAAAAAACCCTACATTAGTCTAGGTATCCCTAATGACCTATGCCAAAAGGGATCTTAAGGCCTGATTGTAAGCTTCAAAACACTCGAGCTTTTCCTTCAAATAAGCAATCTCATCTCTCAGCATCTGTTCACGAATCCTAGAGATGACCAGTAGCCTATCGTTTGCTTGATCATTTGCTTGGTTGTTTGCCATCCTAAATCTACACATTTTATGGACAAGAATCAGTCATCAATGTAACAAAAGAAAAACATAGAAATATGCAAATGTTAGGGTCATTTAGGTTAATACATTACTTAAGTTGCAACCCTATTATGATTTCCAAAAACTTGATTACATCAAAATTCTTGATTGATTAGTAGGGTTGCAATTTCTTAAGAGTAGTGTATCAACTCAAGTTTGAAGGGAAGTATATACAATTAGGGTGGGTTCTAAAATGTCCTTAAGCTCTATGATGTCACATGTTTTTAGAAAACACTTTCATTGGTCATAATGAGCATAAGTGAGGTGGCCTAATTAGCCCCGAATTAGGCCACCGAACGGTGGTTACCCCATAATGCTTCAAACTTACATAATGGCCCTCTTCTTAGGGTCTTAAGATCGCTTGGGTTTGACTATATCGACCCTACATCTTTAATGCAACAAATGAACCCCCCATGTCTTGATGCATGTTATATTATAATTAAAGCTAAGTATATACACGAAATTAATAACAAATAAGCAAATAAACATACAAATAAATAAGCAAATGAACAAATAACATAGGTATTATTAAAAGCAATTTCAATTTCAGAAAGTTTTAAAGTGGTTAACTCTCTTGACGTCTCTAATGGAGTCGCTAAGCTGTTGAGCCTGTTTTTTTTTTTATTTTTTATTTTCCTCCCAGTTCTTTTTAAATTAAGTTTCTCTAAACTGATCAGTATTAAACTTTATCTACTTAATTTTGACCCTCAACTAAGGTTTAAAGAAAATTGGTTCTTTTGTATTTTAGAAATACTTTAGAGTTGTCACCTGAACGAAGTCAGGAAAAAAGAGTTAAGTTATAACTAATTGGGTGAATTAGTTATAACTTAATTACTGATCTAATGAGAAAACCAATTTTGTAAATGGCTTTTGAAAACCAGAGATTTGGATTCAAGAGTTATCCTATTAAACTCTAAACGGGGTATCGCTTTTTGACTTTCCAATTTCCCTAAATGGGTACCACTTTTTAACTTTCCAATTTTAAATTTGTTTTTCAATAATACCCTTTTTCTATTTCTAAACAACTAATTATATCAAATGTGATTAATTTAATTAATTTACACAAATATCTACAAAGGTGGAAAAAAATAAAACTTTCCATATTTTAAGTTGCCCCGTGTGTATGGGTGCCTACATACTTGCTATTTGGGATCAGACTTCAGTAATTTGTTTACTAAAAACATAGTAGGTTGAATTGATTTTAATTTTGAGAAAAAGCTGGGTATATGTTATTTACTCGTTTTGATTTATTTAAAGAAAATTTTCTATGGCTCCTATAACGGTTTGATTTTTTGGAAAATTCTAAAGTACCTTAATTTTTGAAAAGGGGTTGATTCATGTTTGTTTATTTGGAAAATGGTTTTTCTAAGTGACAAAAAATGACTCATTATTATTATTTTTATTTTATTATTTTTTATCATCTTTTTTATTTCATTTTATTCCTATTATTTATTTTTTATGTATCAATCGAGATAGAAAAAGAAAAAGTTAAACTCTCTACGTTCCCCTTCTTTCTTTCTTTTCTTTTTCTTGTTTTTGTTTTTTTCATTTTTCTCTCTTTTTTTTTTCTTTACAATTACAATAAGATCTATAAGAGATGAATAAATAAAAAAAATAAAATAAATTACGACACATAACACAAACATAAGAGACAATTGAACTTAGGACTTGGGCTATAGTGTGGGTCGGATCTTAGGAAGACGGGTCGGGTCAGGTCGAGTTGAATCAAGGAATTTGGAGCACTAAAAGAGAGAAGAAACAACGATAATGGGTACTCTATGCGATGGCTTATGGTAGGAATTTTAGAGTGGTGATTAGAGATTCATGTGTTTTATATTAGGAATCAGGGGTACAGAGT